>JBBHKE010002323.1:0-11184 GCA_037447655.1 Zygnema cylindricum
TCCCTCTCCCTTCCTCTCCCCCTCTCCCTCTCCCTCTCCCTCTCCCTCCCTCTATCCCTGTCTCTCCAATCTCGTCTTAAGAGAAGTAATCCTTAAAATTGTCTTCAGACAACCATATCTTTTGTCTTTTTTGATGCAACTAGAATTTTGTTGTCTTAAGATGCTGTTAAATTTCTAATTTTATGTTCAGATTTGTTTGAAATAATAAAACAACATGTACCCTAATGTCGTTTCCCAGACACTACTCTCACATGTAAAACACAACTTACTCTATCTAATTCTGGTCAAAAGTCAACTTAATTCGCTACCTCTAATAGCGATGGTCAGTTTTGTAACCTTAATTTTTTAAGAGCTTCACAAGAACGATTCAAATTTCAGACGACTCTATATGTGAGAGGTTTAAATTGTATCTTAATTTTTTTTATTTTTTTTTGGTACTGTGTAGAGACATCCTCCTCACACGGATCTCCTCAACCTCCGTCCCCTTCCTGTGAGTGCCTTGAAAAACGAGCTTTTCGAAAGCCTTTACAAATTTTCTCACTTCAATCCCATTCAAACCCAAGCCTTCCACACTCTCTACCACACAGACCATAATGTTCTTCTCGGGGCTCCGACCGGAAGTGGAAAAACTATTTCTTCGGAACTCGCCATGATGCGCCTTTTTTCTGCACATCCGGGAAGGAAGGTAAGCACGAATAAAGAAGGTTTGACAAACAAACGTCTCTCTCTCTCTCTCTCTCTCTCTCTCTCTCTCTCTCTCTCTCTCTCTCTCTCTCTCTCTCTCTCTCTCTCTCTTCTCTCTCTTCTCTGGCTCGTTCTCTCTCTCCCTCACTTCTCACTCTCTACCTCTCTTTTCTCCCTCCCTCTCTCACTTTATTTGTGTGTATATATGCCCAGAAAAGTTGGCATGACCAAAGAAGGAAGCTTTGACAAAAAAAAATGTACTTCGTAAAAGTCGTACGACAAAAAAAGAAGGTTTAAAGGCCTGCAAGGAGAGAATTGGGTTAAGGGATTTGGGTTAACTCTTCAGTCTTCAGGGTTGTGGGATATCTCTGTGGTTTTTTGAGTTGACTCTGGTTGTAATGTTTAACTCAGCAGTCTTTACCTTTGTGGGTTATTATCACAGTCTACAGAGTCACAAGCTGAGGTTATAGAGTTTAAGGGGGACCTGCAATCTTTGTACAACGTGATTCTTTCAGAAGAAATTTGATGTTTTTGTCCTCATGTTTTTTAGATTTATGTGTGATGATAGTCAAAATCAATTTGGGATTCCTTTTTCACAAAAGCATTTATTAGCAACTAGATTTGTGACTATTCGATGGAGAGCACAAAGATTGCAACAAAGAAATGACTTGGAATTGCAAACAATCGACAGTGTGTCATAATTTTCTTTTTTAAATGATTTCGAGACTCTGTTTTCCAATATATAATTTCAATATTTTTAGACTTTCTACCCATATAGTTACACCATTTTCCTCTTTCCACTGGAGAGGTAGACATAAAAGCAGTTTTTTCCCAATTTCTAAGCCGTGACTCTCAACAACTAATCAAGTTTTTGCATCGTAAATGAAATTGCAATCTTTTGTTGCTTATAATTTATGCTTCAGAATTTCTTTCTGAAATGTTTGAGCAGGTTATCTATATCGCCCCTTTAAAAGCTTTGGTAAGGGAACGTATGAAAGATTGGGGCAAGAATCTTGTGCCTAAGCTTGGAGTATCCATGGTGAGAATTTTCTCCAGTTTTACATAATTTTTTTTTTCGTCTTTTTCTTCATCAAAACATGTGTATGTGAAAATACGAGAACAAGTCTGGATTTTAACCATATATTGTCCTATTGAAATGGTTTCAAATGAGTTCAATACCGTTAGGCACGACTGAAAACTTTTCTTGAAACAAAACTAATTTTGGTCTGTTTTCACCAAGTCAAATGGAATTCGTCGAAGAGAATTACATGAAAGAGATGTCAAGAGGGAATTAGTAAAATGTGTCCTCAATATTTCTCTTGAAAGTACTTCGCTATTCTTATGTCAGAATTGGGAGTCTTGACATGTTTCGGATTAATTATCCATTTCTTGGATCCTTGCAACTTTCGACAGCAGATAAGGAGCAGTATTTCCTTTATCTAGACACATTAGAAAGGATAGAAGCAGTGCGCCCTCCACCATAATTAGTGTGGATTTCGGACAAGAAATGGACCATTATGGTCAACTTGACTTTTCAATGGACCCATACCAGCATTAGTGTGGATATGAAACAAAAAATATGAGTTTGACAACAACATAATCCACACTATTTATGGTGATCTTTGCCATGCGAAACTGCGAAAAGAGTCCATATCCGCCGTTTCAAATATGTTTCAGATTTTTAATAATTGACTGCAATATTCAATTTTTCTTTTTGCAGGTGGAACTGACAGGAGAGTTCACACCAGATCTTCGAGCTTTACTCGCGGCTGACATTATTATTTGTACACCCGAAAAATGGGACGGGATAAGTCGAAACTGGCATAACAGAGCATACGCACAGAAGGTGAGAGAGATATCACCTGTAACTGGAGAAGAAAAACAGTCTAATACAAAATTTCAAATTAGCTTTGCTTCAAACACATCAAGCTTTAGATCTCCAATCTAAACTGACCGAGTCAAAGAACAGGTTTCTGCGGGGTCCTGAGAGACTAAAGTATAGTTTTGATTTTTTGGCCCTTTCTATTAAATTAGAAGTCATGGCAGCAGAAAATAGAGTGGAAATAGGACAGCCTGAAATATAAGTTTTTGAATTGATAATTTAGAAACACATAACAGGCTTTTAAATAGGAAAGTAAGAAAATATCCGAGAGTGACCTCTCGGAGACTAAAGCAACTTTCCTAATTCGAAGGGTCACTTGACCCTTCGCTCAAAGGATCCGGTGAGGATTCATAAGAAGATCTTTAACCGGATTCTATTCTGATCGCACCTGAGGTACGCAGAGAAAGACAGATAAGACAGATCAGACAGGATAGGACAAACTAGCAGACTAAATATCGAAATCCTAGATATTGAAACCCTCTAGAATTCTAGATTTCGATATTCTCAAACAGCTCTAGTTTTACAAACATAGAATACTTCTATCAAAGCCTGATCTTTTAACACTTTCGATGGAGTAATTTCGTGAGTGGAACTAAATAGGTTTTTTAAGTGCAGGTCGGTTTGATGGTTATCGACGAAATCCATCTTTTGGGAGCCGATAGAGGCCCCATTTTGGAAGTTATTGTTTCCCGTATGAGATACATCGCAGCTCAAACTGAGTGCCCGATTCGATTCGTGGGACTCTCGACAGCTTTAGCGAATGCAAGGTAAAAGAGGAAACAGTTTTTTTGCATTCTCCCAATGTTTTTTTTTTTTTATGCCAACAGTTTTGTAGTTATTGGTGTTACTTTGTCCTTTGGAAATGTACTTTAAGAGTTTGAAAATGTGAAATTGAGGTAGAACTATATTTGAATTGAAAATTGGATCTGATAATTCGAGGGAATGAGGCTATAACCGCATAGAACTTTGACATTCCTTTTTGATCGATCTTTTTGTGAGTTCCACACTTGAATTGAACCTATTCTACAGAATTTCCATTTCCTCTTTCCTTCTTTTCTCTTCTTTTCTTTTCTTTTCTTTTCTTTTTGAGCAGTTTTTTAACCTGCATTTCCTTTCCATCTTTTGTGACCTATTTCGTTTCACTATTGAAATGTTTGGTCTATCGTACGTCAATTGATTTGTTTTTTGTATAATACTTTTCTTTGACTTACAATATTCTCTCTCTCTTCCCTGTTTTCTCTTTCTTATGTCTATTTCAATAAACTTTAATTGGAAAAACCCATGCAGAGATCTTGGGGACTGGCTAGGAATCGATAAAGTGGGTCTATACAATTTTAAACCGAGTGTTCGACCGGTTCCTTTAGATGTTCACATTCAAGGTTATCCGGGAAAATTCTATTGTCCCCGAATGAATGCGATGAATAAACCGACATATGCAGCAATTATGACACATTCTCCAGTAAAACCGGTTCTCATTTTCGTCTCTTCTCGAAGACAAACTCGTCTCACAGCTCTCGATCTAATTCAGGTATGGAGGTAGTGGGATAGAACGAGAAGATATCGTAAAGGTATTATAAAAAGTATGGTTAATGAAAAAAGAGATTTGGTGGGAGTAATAAGTTATGGAGTTAGGAGAAGAAGAGACCATATAAGGGTATGGGCCCTATAGGAAAATGGCTAAAATAGTAAGAGGTTTCATGGAATACACGGTTTGTTTCATAGTTCAATTTTTTATTGCTAATGGAAAAGCAATTTTTAATAGGACGAAAGATTAACTTAACTGCTTACTCCTTTGCAACTCAAGGGAAAAAGAAAAATCTAATTAGATCTCTCTCTCTCTCTCTCTCTCTCTCTCTCTCTCTCTCTCTCTCTCTCTCTCTCTCTCTCTCTCTCTCTCTCTCTCTCTCTCTCTCTCTCTCTCTCCTCTCCCCTCTCCCCCTCTCCCCTTCTCCCCCTCTCTCCCTCTCCCTCCCCTCCTCCTCCCTCCCTCACTTCTCCCTCTCAACCCGCCATCTCTCTCCTCCCTTTTTTCAGTATGCTGCGGCAGATGAGAGGCCGCGACAGTTTGTCCACATCCCAGAGGACGAAATGGAGATGTTGATGGAGATGGTGCAGTCAGCCGAATTGAAACACACTCTCCCCTTCGGCATCGGCCTTCATCACGCGGGTCTCAACGAAAAAGATCGCTCTTTAGTGGAAGATCTTTTTGCCAGCCGGAAAATTCAGGTGGGTTTAGTATGAAGGTTTTCGTAAGAAGGGACGACACTTTTTGGCGAAGGAGGGTAGTTGATTTTTTTTAAGGTTCATATGTGGTTCTGATTTTGATTATGATTTCGCTTATGATTTCAGTTATGATTTCAGTGATGATTTCGGCTGAAATGGAGGAATGGTACTGACCAAGTTGAACCTAAAAATGAAAGAAAACTTTTTTTCAACAGTTCGGTTTTCAAGTCTTGACTCGAGGAATTGAACTGTTTTGGCTTGAGTTTGGACCTTTTTTCTTAACAATTTTGGTCTGGTTTTGGTAGAGACAAAATGCAGTTTGGTATTGTTAGTATAGATGTATGAAGTCAAGGTACAAATGGACCAAATGCGGAGCTTTAAATCAAAATAACATTGATCAAGAGAGACGATTTTCTTTTTTTGCCGCTTTCTTTGAACATTGTTAACAAAAGTGTTTCCAAAATCCTCGTCGGATTTTTCATTTCTTTCTCCCTGTGCGCGGCTTGAAAATCGAATGGTTTCACCGGTTTTTTAAAGGGCTTGAGGGAAATTTTCAGTTTGGGTTATTTCACATGGTCATTAATTGTGTATCTTCGGTGTTATTGAGTATAACAAAAGGGAACTGAACCGAGTTAAACTTAATTCCAGCGGGAATATAGAAGTGAAGACATTATTCTTGTATTGGACGGTTTTGTTATAAAATATGTTTACTCTTGTAAGTTTTTATCGCCGAGTTATCTGTTCTTAAATTGAAGTGTTCCATGAAAGACTGCTTAAATGGTTTCTCAACTAATTCCTTTCAAGGTGAACTAGATATTTTATGAAAAACTTGAACAACTTCAAATAAAACCTTTGTGTTTCATTTCCTTTTTTTCCAGTTTATATTTCATATTATTTCATAATATATTTCATCTCTATAAGTACTTTGTTTTTCCTTTCCCTTTTTTTTTCAGGTGCTTGTTTGCACGAGTACTCTCGCCTGGGGAGTTAATCTTCCTGCCCATTTAGTTGTTGTGAAGGGAACCGAATTTTATGACGGAAGGTTAAAAAGATATGTCGATTTTCCAATTACCGATGTTCTTCAAATGATGGGAAGAGCTGGGAGGCCTCAGTTTGATCAGGAGGCAAAGGCAGTTATTTTGGTTCACGAACCAAAGAAAAGCTTTTACAAGAAGGTAAGATGAAGAGAGGAAGAAAAGGATGGAGTCGAATCGTGTCGAGGGAGGGAGGGAGGACGGAGAGGGAGGTTCTATTTGTTAGTATGTAGAGTCGTTATGTAGTTAAGGATTGTGTACACAGAAAGTGGAGGGAAAAGAGGAAAAAGGCGAAGGTTGGGATGTGCTCTTTAAACATACTTTTTTATTTCTAAAATATTTTGACGTTTTGTTTTTTTCGTTCGTTTGCGTAATTATTCATTTTTCATAAATCTCAAAGGATGTAACTGATAAAATGGAACCTTGTCTACACGTCTGTATGTGTGATTTTTCAGTTTTTATATGAACCATTTCCCGTCGAAAGTAGCCTTCCCGAACATCTTCACGACCATATAAACGCGGAAGTCGCAGCAGGAACAATCAAATCTACACAGGATGCTTTGGACTATCTTACGTGGACCTATTTTTTTCGACGTTTACTTATGAATCCGAGCTATTACGATTTAGACGAGACTTCCAGCGAATCCCTTAATCTTTACCTTTCCAAGTTAGTTCGTCTAAACCCGTGGGACAAAATTGGAGGGTGTATATGTGTACATTGTCGAGAAATATTAGTGTGGCTCTTGTTAGCAAGTGACACCGTTGTCTATTTGTCGTAGATATGTAATTTTCGCACTAATGTCTGTAAATTCTGTAAATTGGAATTGTAATTGTCAATTCCACACTAATTGGTGTTTTGTAGTATGCAGATGAAGCTAATTCACCTGTTTTTATCTTAGTCTTGGTAATCATTTGATTTGTAATTGAGAGTACCTGTTCTCTTAATAATTGTTCCACGTGTTGTTGTTTGTCTCAGGAATCATCTATGGGGTCATTAGAAAGTTCTAATTTTTTGTACTCTCTTTACTTTTGCTTTATTTTCTCAAATGCCTTTGGAGGATTTGGAGAATTGGGGTAGAGGAAGGCAAATTGGAAAAAAAAAAAAATGGAATAACTGGAAGGGAAGGAGAAAACTGAAGGGGAAGGGAGGAGGGAAGGCAAGTATTATCCTGGTATCTAATTTTGATAAGGGTCATGCTTTCACACTCAGGAAATTTATTTTCTCATTTGAGATGGGTTTTTTAAATAGAAAATAAGTCAACAACAGTCTAAAAACTGATAACTGAGGGGCTCTTAACAAAGACGTAGTCTGAGGAGATTTAAACGTCTACTTTATCCCGTTCCTTTTTCCTTATTTTAGTTGAGGTTCACCGACTGATTATAAAGCTAAAACCTGAGCAAAAACCTAAAACTGGACACGTTATTTTGAATGAAACAGTTTGGTAGGAACAGTTTTGCAATCTCTGGAGGATGCCGGGTGTTTGGAGCTCCATGAAGACGGAAGAGTGGAACCTCTCATGTTGGGACACGTGGCATCTCTTTATTACCTCCACTTCACCACCCTCTCTCTCTTCAGTACCAATCTCACTCGGGATACCTCACTGGAGACTCTTCTCCACATTCTTTGTGGGGCTGCAGAATACGACGAACTTCCGGTTCGACATAATGAGGTAATTTTCTGTCACCTTTTTTCACTTTTTTTTTACCTTTTTCAGTAGGAGGGAATTGCAAAACAAGTCATTCTAAGTTAAGAACATGAATTGCAGTTACATTCACTGTTTTAGACTTTTTTGTTTTTCTTTAGAATTTTTTTTTGAAGTCATGATTCGGATTTTGTTTGTTTTTGTTTTTGCTTTTTGCAGGATAAGTTGAATGCCCAATTGGCCCAAGAAGTGAAGTGGGCGGTGGATATAAGGACAGTGGACGATCCTCATACAAAGGCCAATCTTCTCTTACAGGTTAATTAAAAAAAGAAAGAAAAAAAATGTTCATGTTAATTCCTTTTTCTTTTGTTTCTGCATTCTGAAACGGGTGAGAGAAAGTCTCTGGCACACTTTTTTGGAAAAAACTTACAGAAAAGTGACTGCCTTTTGAAAGGTTTTTCAAAGACCTTGTACAAAAGACATGATTGTATTCTGAAAACACGTTTCCAAACACTCCAAACCAAGATAACTAACTGACTTCCTGAAAGCCTTTCCCTTTTTGCAACATCACTTTTCTCAGGAAGAGGACTTTTAACCACCAGTCAAACTCTTTTGTGCAATAGTCCATTTTCCTTTGCAGCTCCATTTGTCAGGCAGTCATATTTGGGAAATGTTTAATGTGGAAAAGAAACCGTTGTCGGCGGAATGTCGATTTACGTGACAATAATTTGTAATAGTTAGTAGCTTATTGTACCGTGATTGTATCAAGCCAACATTATGACATCTCTTGCACTTTCATTGTCAGTATGCATGCCTCTTCTGTCAGTGGGGAAAATGGCATATAAGGCACTACATACTAGAAACTGTACTTCCCTTCTCAAAGTATATCGGTTCAATATGCTACGATACGTCCAACGATGAATCTCAGACCAAGATACAATACTGTACAGACATCATACACGATATGTATAGCGATCACACGCTACAATGATACTTAGTGGAAACAAAGAAACTGACTGATTGACATCCTGAAATAAAGTCCTTGTCTCTTCTCTCTTCTCCCTTCTCTATTCTCCCTTCTCTCTTCTCCCTTCTCTCTTCTCTCTTCTCTCTTTTCTCTTCTCTCTTCTTGCGGTTCACTTTTCCCTGGCTCACCTATAAGTGACTGACTGACTGACTGTCTGTCTGTCTGTCTGACTAACTGACTGACTGACTGACTGACTGATATCAAACAACGTCCTTTTCTCTTCTCCCGTCTCTTCTCTCTTCTTGCAGGTTCACTTTTCCCAGGGCGACTTACCTATAAGCGACTACGTGACGGACACGAAGTCTGTGCTTGACCAGAGCATCCGTATCATGCAGGCCTGCGTGGACGTGGCGGCCAACTGCGGCTGGATGCAGACGGCTCTCAACACCATGCGCCTCATGCAGATGGTGCTGCAGGTCAGCAGTCAGGCGGTTCTATGCGACACATTCAGTCTCAGTTCATCAATCTGTCTGTAGTTTTCAGTCAGTCAGGCGGTTCTATGAGACATCTGTTCAGTCTCAGTTCATCAATCTTTCTGTAGTTTTCAGTGAGCAGGCGGTTCTATGAGGCATCCGTTCAATCTCAGTTCATCAATCTGTCTGTAGTTTTCAGTCAGTCAGGCGGTTCTATGGGACATCCGTTCAGTCTCAGTTCATCAATCTGTCCGTCAGTCTGTCTGCCGTTTTCAGTCTGTCAGTTCTCTCTCGGTCACTCCGCTGTCGAGCTGCAGGACAGCCAGACAGGCAGTTCTATGGGACATCGATTCAGTCTGTCAGCTCGTCAATCTGTCTGTCGTTTTCAGTCAGTCAGGCAGTTCTATGAGAAATTCATTCAGTTTGTCAGTTCTATCTTTCCCGGTCTGTCAGTCCGACAATCTGTCTGTTGTTTTCAGTGTGTCAGTCCCTCCTCTCAGTCAGTCCCCTGTCGAGTCCTCGGGCGTTTCCAACATGCTGTAATGTCCACCCCCTCGGACTTAAAATAAAAGGGGTATAGTCGAGTTCAACGGATTTAACACTTTTCCCAGATAAAATCTGAAATTTGGGGAAGTAGAAGCGAAGAACGTTTCAAGTAATCCAAAAAAATTTGCACGTGTTATGAAAGGTCAAGATGTGTTCTACCTATCGACAAAAACTAATTGTCGGTTCACAGCGGAGTTCAATTTCCTGAAAATAATATGATCATACTAGTTCCAACTCTAAAAACTGTTGCGGGAAAAATCTTGATTTTTAGCTTATTGAAATAGTTAGTGAATAGAACCAATTCCGAGTCCGAGGGCGTGGACGTTACGGGATGCTCCCCCTGGCCGAGCTTTAAACATAAGGCTGGGTTCCCGACCTCGGTCCCAAATAGCATGGCGTTGGACGTAAACAAGCTCCTCTCCAGCCCTGTCATATAGACGTTCCTAGGTCAAGATGGAGTTTGTTGTTCTGATCGGAGGGAGGATGGGAGGGGAGAGAAAATATCTGGGCTCTATGGAGTCACCATCCTGGTTGGCCATTTGTCGTCAGTCTGTGTATTGATCAAGCTGACAGAGGACTAATGGACGACCAAGAGACGACCTCGTCAGTGCCTCGGTCTGTCAGGTTGACAAACGGACTGAAAAACAGTCCAAGGAACAGAACAGGAAACAGGACCAGGAACAGGAACAGGAACAGGAACAGTCCTTCCTGGTCGAAGGACTGTTGGACTATCCAACTGACAATCGTACTAAAAAACAGTCCAATAGAATGCTAGCCAGACGGACTGATGGACCGATAGACTGGAGACTGGTGGGGAGACAGTCAGTAGGCTCGTGTGTACGTCATCCTTCATCAGTCCAATAGTCCTTTTGTGGATCAATTTATCCGTCAGTCTTCTGCTCGTTGGTTAATCCATCCGTTGGTCGGTCCATCGGTCAGTCCGTCTGTCCGTGCATCTGTGATCCATTAGGTGACTCCATCCCTCTGTCCCTTCTGTTGGTGTGTCCGTTTGTCAGTTGCCCCGTTTACAAGTTCGTCCTTTTGTGGTCGACAAGTTCGTTTGTTTGTGGTCAACATGTTTGTCTGTGGTCGAAAATCGTTTGAGCAATCCATTCAGTCATTTGTCCATTTGTCCGTCCATTGGTCCGTCAATTTATCAGAAGGTCACTGGTCTGTTTAAGAGAAATGGCGTAAGGAAAATATTAGGAAAGAGAACGAGAGGGATATGAGATAAAAACGGAGGAGAATGAGGCATGGAAATTGTAAGACTGAAATCTTCCAAGGTTTTCTGAGTTCAGGTTGTTTTTTGGACCAAACTGTTTTGATTTCTAATTTTTTTCTCTCTATGGGGAAGTAACCATATCCTCTCCTCTATATATGAGCTTCCAAAGTAAGTGTCTACCGTATCATAATAAAACCTTTCATGTTTGTTTTTTTTGTTATATGTCCTCTCACTCTCCCTCCCTCCCTCCATCCCTCCCTCCACTCCCTCTCCCTTCCCCAGGGTCTCTGGTGGGAGCCTGCTTCCCTCTTTCCCATGCTTCCCCACGTGTCCAAGGGGGTGGAGGGAGCCCTCCAGAGAGGAGGAATGCACAGTCTGCAGGAGATGCTGCAGGCCGCCTCCTTGGAGAGACTGCGAGATTTACTACGACCGGTCATGTCTGGATCGGAACTGTCCGCGATTCTTCAAGTATGTTCTCTCTCCCTCTTCCTATCCCTCTCCCTCTCCCTC
>JBBHKE010002324.1:0-29561 GCA_037447655.1 Zygnema cylindricum
GGAGAGGGAGAAGGAGAGAGGAGAGATCGTTTTATTAGGTCAGCTGTAACTGGACCTCGGCCAGCCATCCAGGAGCTTGACAGAAGGAAATTTTCCAAGCAGGAAAACTTGGTATCAATATAACTTTCTAGGGTTCAATGGAAAGGGTGCATTCGTTTATGGCTCTCTCGTGTACGGAAAGTTAACGCGGCCGCACGGAGTTAAAACCCGCACGAAATTTCACGCGGTCGCAAGGAATCATAGTTGTTCAAATCGCGCGATTTTTTCCTTTTTTGTGATTGAAACGTATAATTCGTGACTTTTGAAAAAATCGCAATAAATCGCGATGTACGTCCGGTAAACTGAACGAGAATTTACGGAAGCTGTACGGTATTTACAGTAACTGAACGATTCTGTACGACAAGTACAGATTTTGACTAAAAGATACGTTGCACTTCGTAGTAATTTCTGTCCGGTAAACTGAACAGATATTTTACGGGAAAGGTACGAAATTGTACCAAAAATGTACGAGCCATGACGAAAAGAGACGGGAACTGTACGGGAAATGTACAAACTGCGGGATATGTAAAATATAACTTTGTTTAAATGTACGAAACAGTACGGAAGAAAATTCATTAACGATTTTTAACGATTTGATCAAAAGGTTAAATGCGTATTACGTATAATTCGTCGCGTACGGTACGTTCGCACTAATCGCCGTGAACAACTATGCAAGGAATTAAAACCCGCACGAAATTTCCAACCAAAGGGTGAATCTCCAATGGCGTCGGTTCTTCGGTTACAGAGTCAGTTTTCGGAAACCAATGGTTCTAGAGGTGAAATGCCATTGGCTCAGTTCACCGGTTGCCCGTTCAGTTCTACAAGCGCGACAAAATTTTAACCGGTCGATTATACGTTTCGTGAGTTAAAGCTGCTGTAGTCAACGAATTGACCGTCAAATCTTGACTCGTACAATTTCGTAAATTCTGTACAGACTGGCGTAAGCGTTTGGGCCCGACAATATATGCTTGCGTTTACTTCTCATTTTCGTACATTTGCGTGTACGAAGAAATACACACACTATTCGAACAAATGTACAAAGCACAGATTGTACTGTACAGTACTGTACATTGTACTGTACGGATTTTTTACTGTACGGTACCATACATTTTGGTACTCTGCTAGTCCACATTATTTATCAGGAGAGCACAGAGACGTCACTCGCAGGCGTAAAGATGGAGAGTTCAGAATTCTCAACAGTAATTAAAGCTTTTAACGCTTTACTTGCCTGACAACAAAAATAAATTAAGTGCTTTACCTCGGTTTCTACGACGTGGTAGAAGCAACAAATAAATATTTGACTTCTGGCAAGAAGGCTCAAAGTCTTGCTGTCGATGAGCAAATGCTATCCAGTGGCGCTCACCACGTGTATGGTTTAGACTGGCTATTTCTGTTGACGTCACGAGCAAAGCTTGCAGGGTACAGTGTCGTTTTGAAACTTCCAATAGGGTAGAAGCAAGGGTGGCTGCTGAGTCATGTACGAAAATTACACAAATCGCTGTAGATTCATGTTCCCCACAGTTGTGAAGAAAATCTCGAATACCGCGTTCCTGTACGGACGTGATAATAGGTAAACGGGTACATGATCAAATGCAGGAGAGACTCACTACAGTACACCATCAATCGCATTTAGCGTGTTGAGAATAAATGACGCTATTTAAGGACGTGGACCCTAAATTGCCACGTCTCCTAGCACTGAATTAGAATTAATGACGCTAATTTTTTCTTTACTCTAATAATTTCTACACGCTAAATACGATCGACGGTGTACTGTACACCGTGAATCGTTATTAGCCTTATGTACTCTATATCGGCACCCCAAAATTTTGACATTGATACCTTAAATAGAATAAATTACACTATTTAAGGACGTGGACCATAATCTGCCACGTCTCCTGGCACTAAATTAGAATGAATAACGCTAATTTTTTTTGTACACTAATAATTTCTATACGCTAATAACGATTCAAGGTGTACTGTACAGGACAGTAACTTAGACTAAAACGGTAAAACTATTGGACAAGCTCGGATTGACCGGTTCAGAAAGTCAAAATAGAAATTTAGGGTAATGGTTACATCAGACGAAAAGTGAGTTTTAATACAAAATTTTGTACTTGACCGTACCATGCCGTACTATTTTTCGAGAGTTTCTTGAAAACAACATTATAGAAAACAAGATTACGATTCTCCAATTATCCAGGAGAATACGTCGACCGTCCGATTAAATTTTGGTCTTCATCTGCGAAGCAATCGCTCCATACGCCTCTGTATTGGTGAACCCACCTCCGCGAGGTGGGTTCACCAATACAGAAGCAGTCAATTCGCTACACCTGGAAGATAGACACGTGCGTCGATGAAAATTGAAAATTTTCACACGCCCCCAAAGTCACGTGCCTTCGGACAAGGTGACCGTAAAATCTTTGCCGAAAAGAAATATGGTTTTTTCCTGAAAGTCAGCAGAGTGTAGGAGATCTCTGAGGTACATTGACGCGGTACACTTGCGAAGTACACGTACGAAATACGCAAGTACGGATTTGCATACGAAAATGGTCGGTTTCCAAATCTTTGCGATTTTTGAGATTTGATCGTCGACTTACGTGGAGCCATTCAAATCGGAACACGTATGTCAAAACGTTTTACAGACGATACGCGATGTAACCGTAATGCATAAATTTTGCTGTCCGTACTATTACAGAGACCTCTTGATGTACACATGCCCTTAGGGCGTGTTCCCATGTAACCGAAACTTTGAAACGTTACTTTGGATTTTAGCGCAGATTTTACGGTGTAATTTTCAAAGTGTTCCTTTGTCAATCATTACTTGCGCCTTCATTACTTCAAATATGTGACAGGTGTAGACGTCTACAAAATATGCGACAGCCTATGAAAGTACGAAACGAAATGTAGACGACTACGAAACTTCCTAAAATTAGTGACGTCTACAAAAACGGCGACGGTTGTAGACGTCGAGTTTTTGTGACATTGTAGATGTTTAGGGTTTTGTGACATCGCGAAGTCATGCTACCTTATGACGTCATCAACACGTAAACTTTCCGCCATGGTTTCCCGATTTCTTTTTCTTACCATTTATAATTCGATACGCCATCAACATAAGACCAAAAATATATATAAAAAAAAGAAAAAAACATATCTTTCATTTGATACTATTATTGTTGCATTTCATTTAGATATGAGAGAAAGAGGAGCGGTCGAATGAAAAAGATAGGGAGAGACGAGGGCGTTGTAAATTTTTGCAAAAGACCCATGAATGAAAGTGGAGGTCCGAGACCCCAACGATTTTTTTTCCGTACATGCTTGTCATTTTTGTACTTACATGCGCGTGACGAGCATGGAAAAAAATAGCGTGTACTCTCCCTCGTTCAAAGATTTTCGAAGACGTTTCACGCGTGCAATACCTGCTTTTTATTCGTCAATAGGGTGTTATTTTGGTCAAAATCAGATCGCGATTTGATTTCAGTGCAAGTGTGAAGATGAGCTGGAAGTGGGTCGCGATGATAATAACGCCAAATTGCCGTACCTTCCAAGTTCCAAGAGGACGCAAAATGTACTTGTGTTTTTGCCCATTTTTCGTACGGCATAATATTTTCTCGTTGGAAGTCCCATTTTCTGTGAAAACGACGGAAAAAAACCCTTACTTCAACACATGGGAACACGCCCTTAGAATCCATTTTCCCATCTTGTCCAGTACTGGTCGGACGGCCAATCGCAGAGCTCAAAAGCACCACAACCCAGGTGTTTGGCTCAACCGTTAACCGCTGTTATTAGTTCTATGCACTGAAATATGTTTTATTTATGAGAAAATATATGCACGAACACGTGGGCATTGTTGTCCACTCGTATCGCCTTGATAAAAGTGCATGATCCATATTAAAAATGTTGTGTAGGCATCAAATATTAGTCTCCAGAATATAGCGTGGCTTCCGGTAACATTTTCGAACGGGTTTTCTTTTCCGGTCATACACGCGGCCGAAAGTTCCGAATAGTTAAATAAATCAAAATCTGCTGGTACAAAAAAAGTTAACAGCAACAAAAGAATCTGAAAAAAAGGCCCATTCCAGTTTTTGGGAAAAAAATAAAAAAATCGCCACCCCTGGCAATTTCGCGCGTTCTCGGAAAAGTCAACTCAAGTGTTTGTTTTCACACGTGTGACTTTTAATGCAGGAAAAAAAAATCTCTCTTCACAGATGGCAGCTCTGGCTGCATTTTTAAGCTCTCGGTTTCAGTTGCCGCTGAAAATTAGGGTTCTGGAGTTGCTGGGAATCAGAAAACAGACATGAATTGGATGTCCTTTCGTGCATACATATTTGAATTTGAAGATGGTTTGTGAGTAAGTTACCAATTCTTTGATCGAAAAGGTTTGTCTTTCTCCAATTTCTAGGAAAGTAACTTATATTGATCAACAAGTTTGCAGGAATTTTGCTATTTGTCGCAATAGTGTCTAAAATTGGTAATTGCGTTTAAGTGTGTGGAAAAATTGAATGCTCATGAGAATTATTGTCAACGACGCTTTAATTTTATTTCTTTTTTGTCCCTGGTTTCTTCATTGTCCTTTGTTTCTCTATAACCGAAGGAATTTGAATCCTTGCATGTGAAGGGAATTGTTAAATCTTGTTGTTTTGCCATTGTTCAACAATCCTGAACAAATTGAACATTTTTTTTTCAAATTTTTAGAGAATGATTTACAATTCTGGTGAACTTGCCTTCTGTTGCAAGACCGTGTATCGCTGTAATGTTTTTTTCGGCCTTTTAACTCATTTTCCTCCGTGCACACCTGCCAGATTATTTATCCGAAAGCTGCCATGGTAAGCCAAGATTGTTATCTTCCTGTTGTTGGTCTCGAAACGAAAATCGAACATGTTTGCACGGAGTAAAGCAGAATCAATTGGCCAAAAGATAATCAAAAATGATACCTATACACGATTTGCTGCTTTCATTGGTGGCCCTAATATTCCTGCTAAGTATCTTTTGTGTAAAGTTAATTTTTTATCATATTTGTGTGAGAAATATAAGTACATCTTAAGAATAGCAATCCAAATAGATACAAATCATTAAAAGAAAAATGCAAATGAAACCAACATGCCTATTTTTACTTCATCCAAGAAAAGTAAAAATAAGCTGTTAGATTTTGTCGCACTTACGCTTGCCTGGAAATCTCTTTTGTTTCTTTGTTAATAAGCTTTCTGTACGATTGGCGTGAGGGCTAAATTTTTTAATTCTTTTGTTGTTAATGGAAGCTTACTTATTATGGCTTTTTTAGTGTCTTGGTTTTTAGACCTTTCCTTTTTTGTATGATGGCAAAATTGTTAATGGAAATTTCTTACCTTGGCTTCCTTTTTTTTATTTCCAGTCTTTACTTTCTTGGTGTAAGCGCAATGATTCAATGCATGGTATAAGGTCAATGATACTTCTTTTTTAGTTTCTGGTAATTTACATGCACAACTTGTGTCCAGCTGCAAGCTCACCTCTCATGGCTACTAGAGATTCACCGTCCTATTTTTCTTTTTTTTTCACTTCTATTTTTTCCTTTTAATTTCTTGACTTGACTGATTCTGGTGCCTGATATCTGTAAACACGTTTATTTTTTAAAGTAAACTTTTCCTAGCCATGCTATCCGAATGGAATCGATTTTATAAGTGCTTTGCTAACAGTGTAAGGTACACTTTTGATGATTTGAAAAAATAGAAGCAAAGTTGGCCATAATAGGCGTATTGGGTTCAGATATCACATTTGGTTGATGGTTTTTGGTTCCGACATAGTAATGATTGTGACCAGAAATTGTGATTGCTGTTTGTATGTGAGAATCTTTGCTGCAAAGAGGGTGCAGCTGTTCTGCAAAAGGAGGGTGTTTAATGCAAGTTTTAAATGCAATTGTTCTGAGCGGTCTGCACGTTTTTTAGTTTCTGATGTCTGTATTGTTTCGTCTGTCTGAGATCTTGCTTTCGGAATTGTCTCCATTTTCCGGCTGTTTTTGTTTTGTGTACTGTTAGGTTGCACAATGGTAAGTTGCACAAACTCTGCAAGGGTTTAAATGAGAAATTGATGCAAATGTGTCTGTTTGTTTGGGACGCATATCTTTTTCGATGAGCGTTATCCGAAATGTGAATGCAGCTCCTGTCTTACAGTCTTCTACCTTTGATGTTTTCTGCTGTAAAATTGGTAATCTGATATAAGTGCTAGTGTTTAATTTTCCACTAGTTTGGTGTTTCTTGCACGCATGCCAGTTTACATGTATACTGGAAATTTATTGTAGGAGCAAGCTCCTGTTCATGGAACCTGTAATATCTGGTTTCTATCGATGTAATTTAGTATCCTCCTGCTGAAATCCTTCACATTGTACTATGATGTTCTAGCTTGTGTATGTTGTTAGCTTTTGATGTTGTAAGCTTATGATGTCGTAGTTTATGTTGTTGTAGCTTGTCGTGTTGTGGCTTATGTTGTTGTAGCTTATGATTTCATAGCTTTTGTTGTTGTAGCTTTATGATATTGTGGATGATTTATGATGTTCTGAACTTATGATGTTGTAGCTGCTATTATGGTCATCTGCTAATGTTACGAAAAACCAGCAAAATCCTCTATATTTTGTAGTATTTGGATTTCATCGATTTAGTATCCTCCTGGTGGAATCGAGCCCATTGTACTTTTGATGTTGTAGCTATTATTATTGTCACTGCCATTTTGGCCAAAAACTTAGCAGCGGCATTTTCCTGTGTCTTTTTTTTTTGCTTGTCCTGTGGTTACAGTAGATATTGTTGAATTGATTACTCGAAGATCGTCTTTTCGTCATGGCGGAACGGCAGAGGCTTCTTTACATTTGCATCAAGGATGACACTCCAGAGAAGGATTCGAGCTCTTTGAGACAAGCCCAACCACGATACACTCGGTCAATTCTTTCGAATACTCTTCAGCTTATGGGTTGCAAGCCTCGACATGCCTTCAAGGTATTTTTTTGTTGTTTTTGAGGTATTTTCTTGTGTTTTTTTTAAGGTGTCTTCTTTATTTTTTTCTTAGGTTCTTTTTAAGGTTTTTTCTTGCTTCCTTTTTAATATTTTGTTTTGCGTTTTTTTAAGGTATTTTCTTGCGTCCTTTTCAAAATATTTTCTTGTCTTTTTCTCAGATTGTTTGTTATTTTCTTGTTTGCTTTTCTTTATATAATTTGTTGGTTTCACAGCTTTTTGTTTTTTTTATGAATTAGTTATTTCTTTTGTCAACTCTTCAACAAGTGTGTTGTGCATTTGAGAATGTTCTGAATTTTGTACAGACAGAGAAAGGGAAAGGGGAGGGAGAGGGAGTGGCTGTCATTCATGTTTTGTGCAATCCTAAGATGTAGCAGTGATGACTCTTCACTGCATACTATTGGTTAGGAGTTATTGTAGTTATCTCTTTTATTATGCATTTCTTGTCTTTCTCAATTTCATGAGAGGTTTGAATGTTGGTCTGTGAGTGTTTCATTTCCTGTTTTTTCCCCTACCCCCTCTCTTCTTCCTTCAATTCTCTTTCTTTAACTGCTGCATTTTCTCTCCTTTATCTGCTCTTATCTTCTCTCTTGTCTCCTCCCCCTCTCTCACATTTTCTTTTCCACCTCCGCCCCCCTAAACAACTTCTGCTCTCTGCCTCTCTCGTCACCTGTTCCTCCTGTTTCTCCCGTTCATTTCTCTTTTTCTCCCTCTGCTCCCTGCGCCCGTCTTTATGTCTTTTGCAAAGTTAATCATTGAGCAATTACAAATGCTTTGTTGTCGTAGAAATCAAGTTTTCCAAATCTGAAATTTCTGCTTTCACTAGTTTATCTATACAGAACCTTTTTTTTTTCTTTGTCCTTTTTTGTCCTTGATTGTTCAACTTTCCTTACACCCTAAGGTATATCTTGGATTTTCCAACCACTGTATGTTCTCCTTCTCCCTCTCCCAACAAGATTCTAAGTATTGCCCTTCTCTCTTTCTGTTTTCCAATTTCACAAAGAGGACGTTCATGAGTTTTAGCAAAAGCGGCCTATATCATATTTTTCAGCTTGGCTATTTGTTTCAGCTTGTTTGGCATATTAGCTCTCTTTTTTTGCACTCGAATCAACTGGATTATACCGTTTGTGTTCTTTTTGCAGATAAGCAATCGTGCTTTTGAAATCTTGGCGAGGCTTCTCTCTGCCCAAGGCTTGAAGAAGGATTCAGCTGAATCTGGTTTTAGTAAAATGAAAATATCGCTATCTGTGCCGGCGGGTCTGGATGTCATGGCAGAAACAGAATCAAATGAGAAAAATCGGAATTTGAATTGTAATGTAGGTGGCGCTCACATCGAGGCAGGATCTAATAGCAATGACGGCCATGAGAAAAGTGAATGTGATTCGAGAGAGGATGCAAAGTATTCATGTACTGGACCTGTTCAGAGCAATACTTCTTCTATAACTGGAACAAATAAGCATACGTCTCCATTGGTTGCTCCTGAATATTTGAAGGTGGAGGCTTCTGACGGCGGTTATGTTGGGAATTTACAGTCAAACATAATTCCAAACACAGGTCAGGTTTCAGGAGTGGCTGAAACCAATTCGACTCGGGAAGCTGGAAAACTATTGCCGTCAATTCTTTCGAAGGAGCCAGAATCTCAGAAAGCAAAACGTCGTTCCGTGCAAATAAGTCGCATGAAGTTTTTGGATATTGTTTGCCAAGCTTTGGCAGAGTATCACTATGTTGGTCCAAACCAGCGTTCTGATCTTATGATTGCCTGCAGGTAACAACATTTTTGCTGTTTACAACTCCAATCTTTTTTTTTGTTGAGTATGTATTCAAGTTAAGAATTAGTCTCTCTTTTGTCTAAGTTTTTTCTGTCTGCATCTATGATGGTTCCTAGCCTATTTGGTTTTATAAAACTCGGATTTCACGTTGGATCCCTATTAACATTAAGAAACATATCGTGGGTTAATTTAGTGTTGGTAATTCTTATTTAGGCTCGAGCGAGCGCTAAGAACAAAACTGTTAGTATTAACGCTAGTTTATGTTCAAGGGCAAAATAAAACGCCACCAAATTAGTTTTATTTACTCTAATAGCAGTACACTGTTATTTGCTGAAAAGTTCTTATGGTTTTCTCGACAGTTTGCAACATTAGGTTGATGACCTGTTCTCTCTTTTTTCTGTCAGTATGTCTCTGTATTGAATGTCTTTGAAAAAGTGTTGCTTTGAGGTTTTTTCCTTGAATTGTGCTCTGCTGTAACTTGGCCCACATTACTAAACTAAAAGTTCAATGTGGGATGGACTCTCAAAAGGTTGTTCTCCTTCTTCGTCTCCTTCCCCTGTCCCTTCTCCTCCCACTTCTTCTGCTTCTTATTCCCCTTCTTGTCCTTCCTCACCTTCTTCATCGCTTCTCCTTCTTCTCTGCATTTCAATAATTGTTCTGGTCCGACGACTAACCCATTTTTGTTTTTCAGGCTGCGTGAACACCGTACATCTGTAATTGTCTTGCTATGTGGCACTAGTGGATGTGGGAAATCAACTCTTTCGTCTCTTTTGGTGAGTCATGTATCCCGGGAGAGCTTTTTTTCTTTTTCCAGCTGTGTTTATGTCTGTTTTGGTTTTCTGTGATTTTTTTAGTCTCCTGCATGTGAAGTTGTGATGTATTTCTGTGTTTACTACAGCCTTTTGGCGCCAGCCATCATATATATCATAGTCAGTTCTCTCTTAACTCTTCTCTTACCTCTCTCCGCTCTCTCTCTGCATCTCTCCCTCTACCTCTCTACTCCCTTCGTCTGTCTCTCTGTTGTTATTCTCTTTCTTTTGCTCTATTTCCCCCCTCTTCCTCCTGCTCCCTCTCCCTCTCCCTCTCCCTCCCCCTCTCCCTCTCTCTCTCGCTCCCCCTCTCCCTCTCTCTCCCTCTATGCATCTTGCTATTTGCATTTCTTTTGAAAAGCTCCAAATCATGCCTTTCGAGATGCATCTCCTTTTTCTCCAAGTGTTGCTGTTTTTGTGTGCATTATTCCGACGTAGGGGTCTTCTTGAATATTAAATTTGAGGCTTTTTCTTTTCATTCTTGTACCTTTTATTTTTAAGGTCATTTTTTATTCCTGCCCGGACTTTTTCATTCGAGACCATATTTCCTTCGTGTTGTGGAATAAGTTACAGTTTGTTCCCGTTGCCATTATGGGACTAGATGCTACTTTCAGATGTGTATTTTGGCACTGTCATATGTTCTTTTCTTTGTATTTTCTTGTACTTCTAATCATCATATTGACTTTATGAGCCGTTTCTCAAACCCCAATCAAGATGATTTTATTACCCCAACGGAGTCTTTAAAAATTAGGCTCAATTGAACTCTTTCATAAACCCCATAAGCTCCTACAAATGACCCATAAAAGAGCCTCTTTTCAATCCCCCAAGACTAAAAAAACCATCCCTCTAAACCAAAACTTTTTTTTTTTTTTTTGCTGTAGGCTAGTCGTCTTGGCATTACCACTGTGGTTTCCACAGATTCTATACGGCATATGATGAGAAGTTTTGCGAGTGAACAAGAAAATCCACTTTTATGGGCCTCAACATACCACGCTGGGGAATTTCTTGACCCAGTAGCTGTTGCTGAAGCAAAGGCAAAAAAACGATCTTCAAAGCCTTCTGGTGTACAGAACTCGAGTAGGAGTAATTCATTGCCTAGTTCAAATAGTGTGGAAATAGAGACTAAGGATGAGTGTGTGAGTGCGAGGCAAGACGGAAAGGAGGAGAAGCGAGATATTTTGGAAGCCTCAATCACTGAGAAGGAACTTGCAGTCCAAGGATTTAAGCACAGTGTGAAATGGTCATTGACTCCCTTGACCGTCTGATAACACGGTGGGAGAAGCAACGAGAGTCAGCAATTGTGGAGGGCGTCCATTTAAGCCTCAACTTTGTTGTGAGATTTCACTCACCTAAAAGATAAATGAAGCCCAATTGGATTACGTCTGGTTGTTATGCTTCCTGCTTTGACAGGATTATCCTACATGATTTTAAAGGAAGAGTTTTTTTGCTGAGGGTTTGTTTTTTGTTTTTTCTTTTGTTCCTTTGTTCGTTTGCTCGTTTGTTTGTTGGTTCTTTTCTTTGTTTTTTAATTTCTCTGGTTGTTTGTCAGTTGTTGGTCTTTTGGTCTGTTGTCCATTGGTTTTGTTCATTTGCTGGTTGGTTGGTTTGCTTGTTCATCAGTTGGTCGTCTGGTTTGGTTTATGTGTTTTGTTTGTTTCTTTGTTTGTTAACCCGGTCCCTGTTGTTTGGAAAATGGTCAGCAAACTTACTTGTTTTTTTGGTGTTTGGATCGAGCTGTTTGCAGATGACCTTAATGAAGAAACATCCATCCATCATTCCATTTATGGTGTATATTAGTGATGAAACCAAGCACCTTGAGCGTTTCGCCGTGAGAGCCAAATACATGACCCTTGATCCGGCACGTAATAAGTACGTAAAGTACATCAGGAATATACGAACTATTCAAGATTATCTCTGTAAACGAGCGGATAAGCATCTAGTCCCCAAGGTACAAAAACCTTTTCCCCTCTGTCTGCAAATCCATTAGTGTAGTTTTTGTTATTACTACTGGCACATCAGGTATTCATGGTTTTCCACGCTGTGACTTCTCTTTAATGAAAATTCTGATTATTTGATGTTGGGAGAGTGTGTCTACCTTGGATAGGCCAGCGCAGTTGTATGCCGGCATATTCAGTCTTTTGATTGGATTTTCTTTTTATTATCCCAACATTTTGGGTCTGTCCTTTCTGTTAGTTTGCATCTCCTTTTCGCCCTGTAGTTCCCTCTTTTGATCTCAGTTGTTGAACCGTCGCGCTTGTCTGATGGTGATAGTTTATGTTTTAGCAAAGAGACTCTCTTCATGTATTATAAGCTTTCTGTTTTTCTATACATATTTATTTTGTACCGACAATTTTGTATTTTAGCAAAGAGATTATCTCTCTTCTTGTATCACATGTTTTCTGTTTTCTGTTTTTATAGCCTAAACCTAGTCTCGGGGTTTTAGACAGGTTAATCATATGAACGTTGTCTAAAGTTTAAACTTTGTTCTGTGCAGGTTAATAATACGAATGTCGATAAAAGTGTTGCGGCTATCCACGCTACAGTCTTCGCATGTTTGCGTCGCTGTGCTGCGGGTGAAATTCTTTATGATCAAATACATAACACAGTCCCGGGAGTTTTTGAGGAATATCAAAGTCAATATGCTGCATCAGACTGGAGTTCGAAAGGCATGTTTCAGCTTATCCAGCTCCAAGGAGCCCACCGCAATTCTCTCTCATTGGTCCACAACCATGGCCCTATTACGAAGCTATGGCCTGTCTCCATGGAAAATACAGGAGGAGTGCTTGTACCAATGACACGGAAGCTTCCGAATGGCTTTGACGCTTCAGTTCCCATGAAATCAGTCGAACCCAATTCAGTTTTACAGTCTTTGTCTACTTTGTCGACTGGCGGGAAAGGAGTTTTAATGGTCCATGAAAGTGGATCTGGTCAAAAACTAAAACCTGACGATGAAACTTTGTCTACTGAACCCTCGCAAAAAAGAAATGTTGATAATTGGACAGTCGGATTTGATGCTCAAGGCAACAGACTGATTACGAACTCCGGTTCTCGCGAAATCAATACAGATGTCTACGGAACAGGAGAAGGAGACAAACGTTATGAACAACTTTATGTATCCGTGGACCCACATCAAAATTTTGACAATTTCCCAATGAGGTCGCCTAGACCAGTTGACCGAAGCCGGGCTATGATGGGGAGTAATAATCCCCAGTTTGTTCCTAAGCTCGTAGGCCCTGGTTCACCTGTCCATGTCCGTTTTGGAGGCCATGGATTGAACATGTGTACGGCAGAACCAGGATTGAGTAGTACATATAGTAGTAGTGTGGAGGAACAAGTACGGGAGGAATATGGCCGATTATTGGGAGCTGTTCCAGTACTGACGGAGGAGCAATGATTGGCGCCCACCAAAGGGTAAGAACGACACATGCAGTATTTTTAATCACTTGAATAAGATGGTTTTTTCTATGTAGATTGTTTTATGCATGAATGTCTAGGTTTGCGAAAAATCTTGTGTGTGGGGTGTCTTTTGTAGGCTTGAAGCTGGATCAAGGTAAATATTATAAAGAGTCAACCATTGTTAAAGAAACAAAATAGAACTGCTGTAAAAAAACTGCAACAGAAATATCTGAATGTTTTTTTTGCAACATTGTACCACCGACGTCACTGTTAGTGTTTATGCTTTTCTTTTGGCTACGACTTTTTCTGGCTGAAAAATATTATAATTGTGTTGATAGCACTATTCGGATGGGCAGTTTAATATCTTCAACAAAAGTGAGTGTGCGTCACATAACACAGTGCTCACGAGTATGGTAATGTTGAAAGTCTGTTCATGTATTTGCAGTTCTCGGATGAATCTTTTCTAATCCTTAAGAGTCAGATAGATGTGGAGATGTAATGTAAGACTGATACCATTTGTTGTTTGTTTTGTATTTCCAGTACTCAGATGAAGCTGTTGCGATGTCGGAAAGTGACGAAGAGGAGGAATCTGCGAGTGGAAGTGATGAAGATTATGAGAACGATAATATGTTACAAGAGGCTGAGGTATACATTCATTGCTATTAGATCTTCTAACTCTTATTCGGTTGTGGGAATTTTTTTATTGACTCAAAATTGTAAAATATTGTTATATCATTGATTAAATAAGCGAATCCAATTTCCAACCATAAAATAGTTTTTGTTTATATTAAGACCGGTTTAACTTTAAGAAGAAAACAGTAGCAGTAATAGAGGTGAAAGTGTGGTGTTCCATAATATTGTGGAACTTGTCGCTGATCCATGGAAACTCGTAGAATTAATGTGGTTTTCATATGTTTTAAAGACAACTTATCATTCTTTATCTTGTTTTGTTTTCAGCCAAAGCTTGTAGGATAAACTGACCAATGGTTATCTCCATTTTGCTCTTTTTGCTCCTCATTTGTGAAGTCAGTCTCATCCAAAGTTGGCCGTCTTGTTTTCTTTTTCACTTATATTCGAAATGGACAAAAAACACAGCCATACCATCATCAGCTTCTTTCCATTAACATTCTTTCATATGGAGACGAGAAAGAAGTCACGGGAATCGCAAACTAAAGACGTAAAATTGAATTTTGCATAAATTTAATTTTTGCAGGAAGGGTCAGTGGACGAGGATGAAAGTTTTATGCAAAGTGATGACGAACAAGGATTGAGTGGAGATGAGCATGATGATGAGGGAGGATGGTTTGATGGGGAAGAGGATGGACTTGACGATGGTGATACTTTCTACTTTTCCTCCCGTCATCCGTCTCCAAACTGTATATACCGCCAGGGAGAAAGAGAAGAAGAGGTTTACAGTGGAGCAAATGGAGGCTCAAACAGTGGTCGACTGAAAAATATCGATGAGTTGAGTGGTGAACCTCTGGAAAAACATATGAGATTTCCTTTTGGTCAAGGGTTGTTGAAAAGCATGTCTTCTTCCTCGATCAGTGAGAGACAACAAAGAAGGCATTCGGACGGTGGCAAGTTTTTGTTATCTCAGTCGAGATTAGAACGGGAATCTGTTGGAGGTAGCATAGAACACTCAATTCAACGGCGACATAAAAAAGGTGTGATGAGTAGAAGTCATGGCCTTTCCTCCAGTGGACACAACACATATACTAGATGCTCTTGTGGAAACGACACACGGACAAAAAACTGTTTTTTGGGCGGTACCGGTCATATTACGGTAAGGCACGAGGGTCATTTGGATGCCGGGGATCTTGTACCGAATCTTGGGTACAGCATTCTTTGTCATGACAATGGAGTACCCGTAGACGCGAATAACGGTAGGAGACAGGAACACGGTGAATACGCAGATGACGTGGGTATGTCGGCTAGAATTGTTAATAATAAGTACCCGAAATCAAATTCTGAGGGAGGTCTTCCATTGCGAGACAATTGTAATACCTGTAACTGGAGAGCTTCTAATGGGGCTTTAGGAGAGACCAGAAAAGTTAATCCGCAACCTCATCCAGGGTTTAGAAAACGCGCAGTGAGCAGTTCTTGATTGGACGGTTCAGAGTGGAACTTACTCTCTTCGTTGGAGGCTTCACATTCTGAGACAATTTCCTTCTTTGAAGGGTTACAGATTCAAACAGCTCTCTTCTTCAGAGGGTTCAGGGCTGAACTGTTCTCTTAATTGGTTCGGATTGTGGACTGTTCTCCTAATCGAGGGTTCGGATTGTTGACTGTTCTCTTAATTGGACGGTTCGGATCGTTGACTGTTCTCTTAATTGGACAGTTCGGATCGTTGACTGTTCTCTTAATTGGACGGTTCGGATCGTTGACTGTTCTCTTAATTGCGGTTCAGATCGTGGACTGTTCTCTAGATTGGAGGTTTCAGATTGTGAAATGTCATGGGAGGTTGAGGAGGTTAGTGGAAAGCTAGAAGGCCTGTGAATGGGATTGGGATGTACCGTAGATGGTGAAGGTTGTTGAAACAAACCATCTGTTTCTGATTGCTGTTTGTATGGAGTTCATGTATAGTTTTTCACTGAGTAGGCTTTTTATATGGCAAAGATTGATGTCCAGATGAATCTGGTGGAGTTTGATGAGTGGTTCAGATGAATCTGGTCGAGATTTAAGTTAATCCAGGATGAGGTTTTTTTGTAAGAAATTATTACGGTGCTAAAGTGAAGTAGATAGTACGAAGGAAGTTGTAGATAATAACCTTGTAGGTGAGAACCTTTTAAAACTGTGTTTTGGGTTTTGCGTAAATGTGGTTTTTGAGTTCCCGCGATATAGTACAAGATTTGAGAAGGTATTGCTGTTAAGCTAAAACAATGGGGTGAATTTACCCAATTGTTTTTTAAGTGTAATATACCTTGAGGATTGCGAGTGAAGAAAGACGAAGTGACGTCTAAATCAGAATCCCTATAAAAGTAGAGTTCTAATACATGTACATGTGGTGATGTAATATGGAAATACAGGACTGTGAAGTGGTTTTTGATTACTTCTTGTTAACCTACTTTTTGACCTGTTTGGATGGATGCTCTTATGTTTCGCAGCTGGTAGAGTCTACCTAACAAGAAAACAAGAATCTTTTAGCAAGAAATCGAGTCCCCCTAACAAGCAATGAAGGGGATATTTAACTGAAAATTGTATCTCCCTAAAAAAAATCGATAGTCTAGTGATCAAGGAATTGTAAGTCTTCCTAAAAATAAATCGGGAGTCTCCCTAACAAGAATTCAGGAGTCTGCCAAACAGGAAGTCGAGAGATGAGCATGGAGGTGATAAGACACTTCCTCTCCAAGGAAGCCATTGGAGCCACACGTGTAGCAGGGACAACTCAACTCTCCCGTTGAGATGGGGAGCATCGCCCATTTAGTATAACACAAACAATTCCCAAATAGTAAAATACAATCCTCAATGCATGAATGTGAGCCTCAAAACCAAATTCGTATCATAGGCTCTTTGGGATTCTTTCTTAAACAATCAATGCTGATACTTATCAAAACCGAATTAATAAGTACTCCCAAAATGAATACATCATTCTCGCTTCGAAGATCTTAAGTGTGAAAAGCGGAAGGCACATGTATATGCTATATCTGGCAACCCCGTCTAATAGGCTTATAATATTTGATAATCACGTAAAATACTTTAGTGACATTGAATTTAAAAGGCGATGGTAAACCATCTGAGTCCAGGGCTACAAAAGGGGTGGCCATGGCCAAAACTGAAAAACAACATGCAGGGCAAAAAAAACATAGAAAAGCAGAGTGAACACATAGAAATGGCACGTACAACAAAAGGCACTCAGACCGAAAAAGAAAAACCAAGCAACGCACTTAAACCAACACTACAACCTCAACCCCAACATAATTAAATACCGACAAAAAGCAATCTCATAAGTCCCCAAAGCCTGGGGAGCATGTTGAATGAGTTCCGAATCATTTCGACGATCCATAGCCGCAATAGTTAATCGAAGGAGGATAGAAGCTTGCACTCGCTGTAAAGCCACACATAAACGCTTTCGAGGCAGAAGGGCTCACAGGTCCCCGTCGCTCGAATGAGTGCTACAAAGAAACTCATCGAACTCAAAACCCAAACAACCAAAGATCCCAACCGCTATCGGAATAAAGTCATCCATAAGGTCTCGGTGTGCATAACAACCCTCTTTCATTTTACCGGCGTTATGGGCGGCCACTACAACATGTCAAGCTGCTTCACCAACAATAGTAGCCGAAAGAGGTTTCACCCAAACAATGTCATCAAAGATGTGACGAGCACCATCGAGCAAAACAACATCGATGTATTGAAAAGTAAGCTTTAGTAAGTCTTAGAAATTTGTTGGGAATAATTTTAGACCAGCTGTTCAATATTGACCAAATTTAGTGTATTTTTTTTGTAGTATCTACACGAATATTTATCTTTGAGTAAATTAGTGTGTAGGGCCGCCAATGAATGTGGACGTGATAAGAATCACCCGGATTTTTAGGGTATAGATATTGTTAATGGACAATTCTGGTCCAAACACTTAGATTTTTGTTAGGTGAACCATGTACATACGTTTTACATGTTTTCTAGATCTTTTGAGTATTTAGTTCAATTAGGATTGATCAGTTCGACACAGAATCTACATTCTACACAAGAGTTAAGGAAATGAGAGCACTAAGTGCAGTTTAAGGTGTTTTGTGCTCTATCGTCTTTGATTTGCTTGTAGTACATGCTTTGTTTGGTTGAAAGACCTCTTTCATTTGTAGATACATATCTTAGAGTATTGATCTAGTCTGATAGGTATTCCTCTTTGGGTTTGCTTCCGCTAACATGTCTGATAATGGCTCAGCTCCCGTTGCAAGTGCTCCAATTAGCCCTAGTGCTCCACCTGCTCCTCCAGGGACGAATATCCCAACATGTGCAAGTGTGACTCCATGCCCATGACCTTCCTCCAGGGACGAATATCCCAACAGGTGCAAGTGTGACTCCTAGTGGGAGTGGATCACAGCCGAGTCTAAATGCCCATGACCTTCAACAGGTTACGGGCCCACCACCCAAATTGCCTGTTTTTGACAGAACTGACTACTTATACTGGGAAGATATGTTGAGCTCATATTTCGAGGAGAGGGACTTGTCACCCATTGTGGAAGGAACAGCGGATGTGACCGCGCCAGATTGGAGAAAGAAGAGTCTTCACTGCCTCAACATCTTGAGGCAGTCAATGACAAAAGACTTGGTAATGTCGTATCTTGAGATGAAGAAAACTTTTGAAGTTTGGTTTAGTGTACGTGCTATGTATGTTCAGCTAGATTTTACTCTCCAGACTAACATAGTCACTCAGATTTTTGAATTTAAGTATTCTGGAGGTAGTATGTCAGATCATTGCCATGCTATGAAAAGGTTGTTCCTTCAGAGTACTAGTGCAGGTGGGGACTTTTCACCACCTCAGCAGGCTATGTTGTTGATGAGAACTTTGCCCGATGAATATAAGGGAATCATGGATAGGCTTAGGGCTATTCCACAACGTCAATGGAACATAGCATTAGCAATTCAACTTATTTTGAGTGAAGAAGCTAACCAGATGTCACAAAGAGGTAGTAGTAAGTCTGTTCAGGCAATAGCTAACCAGTTCTCGGATTCTAAGATTGGCAGTGGCAGTGCCAAAGGTAGTGGTCCTATAAGGTCACCTTTGACATGTTACTACTGTGATGAAAAAGGGCATGTGTTCAGAATGTGTAATGCATACAAGAGAGCGAAAGCCACAAGAAATTTTCGCTCAGGATGGGACGAAAGCCGGGTACCTTCTCAATCAGGTGGTTGCCCAACTGCTCTCTTCAACGAACTTAAGGAGGAGGATGTGAGCAGCTTTCCCGACAACAGTGAAAAGAAATACTTTGCGATGGCAGAAGCAACGGAAGGCGTGGAGGAAGACAAATGGATAATGGACTCCGGTGCATCAGCCCACATGTGCCGCAATCGCCATCTATTTGAGATTATTCAATCTATTTCACCCATCAAAATTTATATTAGTGATGATACCTTTGTTGAGTCAAAAGGAAAGGGGAGGGTGTCATTTATGTTGAACATAGAGGGAAAACCTGTGAAAAGGGTTTTGGAAGATGTGTTGCATGTCTTAGCTTTTAGAAGATTTTTTTTCTCTACGTCAGTGGTAGAAAAGAAAGGTTTTAAAACTATATCTGAGAATGGAAAGAAAACAGTGAGTAAGAATGGGAAAATAGCTGCAGAGGGATTTGCTGGAGGAAACAATTTGTATCGGTTGAGTCTTGCAAATGATAATGACAATGATGTTACGTACTCAAGTGTAATCAGTGATTGTGATTTATGGCATAAACATTTAGGACATGTGAATTATGATAGATTAGAAAAGATGGTAAATCAAAAAATGGTGGAAGGTGTAAAAAAAAGTCAAAAACCAGCATCAAATGTATGTGATGGTTGTGCAATGGGAAAAATTCATAAGTTGCCTTTCCCTTCGCAAACTGATTATAGAAGTAGCAGGGTGTTAGACCTAATTTATTCAGATGTATGGGGGCCATCTAGGTATCCATCTGTGGGAGGTGCTAAGTTTATGCTTACCTTTACTGATGATTATAGTAGATTTACTACAATTTATTTTTTGAAAAGCAAGGAAGAAGTTTTTTCAAAATTTAAGGAGTATAAGGCTTGGGTTGAAAACATGCATGAGAGAAAGATAGCGGGAATCAGATCTGATAATGGAGGGGAGTACATTTCTAATGAGTTTGCAGAATTCCTAAAATTGCATGGTATCTCGCGTCAGCTAAGTGTTCCTTATTCTCCGGAACAAAACGGTGTTTTAGAGAGGATGAATAGGACCATATAAGAGTGTGCTAGGACAATGATGGCTGATATGGACATAGATTTCAAATTTTGGGCAGAGGGTATGAATTGTGCAGCTTATGTGAGAACAGGCTAGAAACAAAGGCAGTAAAGGATAAAACACCTTACGAAATGTGGACAGGACAAAAACCAGATGTAAGTCACTTCAAAGTTTTTGGAAGTAAGATATTCTTGCTAGATAATGATCCACAAAAATGGAAATTAGAGCCAAAAGGCATATCAGACATATTTTTAGGGTATGATGATCATGCCAAGGGTTATAAAGTATATGACATTAAGAGAAATAGAGTTGTGGTAGCCAAAAACATCATAGTGAAGGATGAGGGAAAAGGAATAGATGTATTTAGTCAGCGTACAGATGAAAAGAAAGATCGAAGTGTTGATTATATATTTTTAGAGGAAAATCCCATGTTTTTCAAGAAAAATATAGAAAATGCATCTACATTAGCTCAATGTGACTTGCAATCATCTTCTCCACCAGAAACAGGAAGTGTTTTGCCCGAAAGAGTTGCAGACTCTCCTCTACCTCAAGCTGAAACTGAATCACAAGAAGAATCATGTATCGAGGAGGAGGACCCAACCATCTATACCAGGATCAGAATTTCCAGGTGGAGTTACGCGAAGTGCACGACCCAGGGGAGAAAATACAACATTTGCTCATTCAACACACATAGAAGAGCCTCTAACATTGAAAGAAGCTTTTTCGAGTAATGAAAGGGAACATTGGGTGGAAGCCGTCAATGAGGAAATGAAATCCATCATGGAGGCCCAAACTTGGGATCTGGTGGAACTTCCTCTAGGATGAAAGGCTATTGGAAGTAAATGGGTGTTTAATTTAAAATTGAACCCAGATAATACCATAGACAGGTATAAGGCTCGCCTGGTTGCTAAGGGATATAATCAAAAGGAGGGGATAGATTATGAAGAAACTTTTTCACCGGTTGTAAGGTTTCCATCTGTTCGCATCTTACTTACATTAGCTGCCATAGAGAATATTGACATCTATCAAATGGATGTAAAAACTGCCTTTTTGCATGGTGATTTAGATGAGGTCATATATATGAAGCACTCTGAGGGTTATGAGGAAGCAGGAAAAGAAAATCTTGTGTGCAGACTTTTAAAATCTTTGTATGGCCTTAAACAGGCCCCTAGGCAATTGAACCGAAAGTTAGATGAGTTCTTGACAGGATTAGGATTTACAAAAATTAGATTAGATAATTTAGTATATGTGATGTGTGGTGATAATCATGATGAGGTGATATTCATTGGTGTGTATGCTGATGATTTGCTGCTAATTAGTAGGAACAAAGAAGGAATTGCTAGAGTAAAACATGCTCTTAATTCACAATTTGAAATGAAAGATTTGGGTGAGGCAAGATATATCCTTGGCATACAAGTTGAAAAGGATAGAGAAAAGAAAATCATTAGGCCATCTCACAAAGAAGCGATAGGAAACATGTTGGAAAAAATGGGCTTGGCTGATGCCAAAGGTTGTGCAACTCCTATAGAGTATAAGCAAAAACTTGAAGGAATGGAGCATGAGTTTGGAGTCATAATAGATGAGGAACTCAGTGCAGAAGAGCAAAAATTTATGTCCCAAGTACCCTATAGACAAGTAGTAGAAAGTCTGATTTACTTCATGAATTGCACTAGGCCCGATATAGCTGCAGTTGTTGGTGTGTTGAGTAGAAGTCTACAAAATCCATGAAAGAGAGATTGGGAGGCAACAAAAAGGGTCTTAAGATATCTTGTTGGGACCAAAAATCTTTGGCTTACTTTGGGAGCGGACAAGGTTAGCATTAATACTTGGAGTGATGCTAGCTATGGTGATGTGCCTAGTAGGAAGTCTACAACTGGGTATGTCATTCAGATTGGAAGTGGAACTTGTAGTTGGAGTAGTAAACTTCAAAAGGTCACGGCTCAATCTACTATGGAAGCCGAATACATGGCTGCGAGTGCTGCCTTGAAAGAGCTGCTATGGATTAAGGCATTTCTTCAAGAATTGGGTTTTACACAACACGGGACACAAATAATACGGTGCGACAATCAAGCAGCCAATTCTGTGGCTATAAACCCAAGTCACCATTTCAAGAGTAAACATATGGACATTTGGCTTAATTTGGTACGAGAGAAAGTATTTGCAAAAGTGGTCAAACTTTGTTATGTGCCTGATGGGAAAATGGTTGCGGACATGTTGACAAAAGCCATTCCCGCTCCTAAGTTGTAGTACTGTAGAAAAACATGTGGTCTAAGTGAGTAAGTCTTCTAAAGCTTAAGGGGAGTATTGAAAAGTAAGCTTTAGTAAGTCTTAGAAATTTGAGTCTAGGACTTAGAATAATTTTGGAATACCAACTGTTCAATATTGACCAAATTTAGTGTAGATTTTTTGTAGTATCTACACGAATAGTTATCTTTGAGTAAATTAGTGTGTAGGGCCGCCAATGAATGTGGACGTGATAAGAATCACCCGGATTTTTAGGGTATAGATATTGACAATTCTGGTCCAAACACTTAGATTTTTGTCAATAGGCTGTCTGGTGAACCATGTACATACCTTTTACATGTTTTCTAGATCTTTTGAGTATTTAGTTCAATTAGGATTGATCAGTTCGACACAGAATGTACATTCTACACAAGAGTTAAGGAAATGAGAGCACTAAGTGCAGTTTAAGGTGTTTTGTGCTCTATCGTCTTTGATTTGCTTGTAGTACATGCTTTGTTTGGTTGAAAGACCTCTTTCATTTGTAGTTACATATCTTAGAGTATTGATTTAGTCTGATAGGTATTCCACTTTGGGTTTGCTTCCGCTAACATGTCTGATAATGGCTCAGCTCCCGCTGCAAGTGCTCCTATTAGCCCTAGTGCTCCACCTGCTCCTCCAGGGACGAATATCCCAACAGGTGCAAGTGTGACTCGTAGTGGGAGTGGATCACAGCTAAGTCTAAATGCCCATGACCTTCAACACAATGTAGCGTGAAGGAATAACATGCGCAACCTCTCGACGCACTGAAAATCCCCCCTTTGAAGCGATAGCCGCAATGGCGTCGCGAATAGTGTTGCGATCCTCCCTTTGGGAGCAACAAAGTAAATGGATGCCATCAAGCTCAAGGACACGACCTACACGAGCAAACTACAGAGCCAAGTAATGGTTGACGGTTGGAGGCCAAGGCGAAATCGGAAGGCAGTGGTGAATTGAGCAGGCTTGAATCGGAGAGTGGATAAAATAGGTTTAACGGATAGCCAATCCCCATAGCCAGTACCACCACAAGAGAGAAGACGGGCACGCGAAGAATAAAAGGGATGCGACTCGAGAAGCTCAGTTTAATGGCGGCGACAACCCGATCGGAAATTGATTTCTGGACACGCGCAACAGATTTCGTAACAAGGGTGGAAAGCATCGGCCTATCCACTAAGGCAGAGGAGGAAGAGAACCTGTCGCGTCTAATATGAACCGTTGGAAGGTGAACACACCATTCGAAATTCGATCGATGATGGTGGCAAGTACACAGATGCCCCAAGCCAAGAAGCGATAAAAAAGAGTGGAGGCAGTAAGGCACCAACTTCCTATACAGGTAGCCTGAGCAACACGACATTCGATAGTATGCTTCATCCCTCGCGGGGACAGGGAGGGATGCGTGAATGCATGCCGAAGGCCCAGACTTGCGATCAAATACGTTTATCGCATATAGCATTTACACATGGTTTTCACATTGTTTGATTTGTGATTCATATACCTTTTGAAGCTATACTTGAAGAGAAGGTTCATATGTTTAAAAACCTCACAAGTTATACCTTTCCATTTACTTGAGGATCGAGAAAGGGAAACGCATCAGACATTGCACATCAAAAAATCAACGAACAACAATGTCTAAGGGGAAATATTTGTTGAATATGATGCAACTTTTTACGTTCTAATATGCATTAAATTTTTGGAAGTTGTAACAAAAAAATGCTTCGACTTTTCGGACGAGACACTTAACTTCTAGGATCTCAACAGCGTAACATATTGAAGCATGTTTCAATGGAGATTTCTGAAAGAAGAATTATTGTCCCAGCTTTTTCCAAGCTCCTCTCGTAGATACCCACAACATAACTAATTGTTGTTTGTGTTAAAGAATTTTTGTCCACTTAAAAAATTCTTTTCTCAATGCACGCATGTCAGATTGTCAATCGAAGACCGCCTATAGGAAGTAGAGAATCCGACAACGAAAATGATTCCGGGTTTTTTCTTTTTTTCTTTTTTTCTTTTTGTTTTGCTGGAGTTCAAAACTCTAGGTTTTTTCTTTTTTTCAAATTTCTTTTCTTTGCAACGAGATACCGTCTCTACAGTCAGCCATTTTTCGGGCAGTGTGACGTACTTTTTTTTATCACATAGATACCGAAGGATAAAATTGTTAATCTGTACTTTTCTTAAAAATAATTTTTTGATTCTGAAAACAATCCAACGGTCTATCAAAAAGTTAAATGCCTTTAAAAAGACGAAAAATGTTAAATGTTTTTCGGTTGACTTGCCTGAAATTTTTTCAACTCTAATAACGCAGGGCAGTTTTAGTGCATTTGTACATCTTTTAATCTAATCAAATATTTAATATTTTGTCCCAAATATATTCATTGATTTTTTTTTTTTTGTTTTTAAATGATATTGAAAAAATTCGAATAAATCTATACAAGTTGATGAGGGCATTGCTTGTTTTGATAGAGGATCTTATTTTTTATTTATTTAGAACTAAATTCGATAAAGTGTGAAAAAATAAATTATCGATAAATTCGTCCAAACTTGGACTTTTATTACATATTTATTACTTCCACTTTAAACCTATGATGAGACAAAAAGGTTATAAGAAACAGTTTTAATATTAAAGTAAAAAATAACAAGAAACTAAAATTAAAACAACATGTGAAAAATAATAATAAAGAATAATCAACAAAAATAAAATAATCAATAAATATAAGAGTGTGTCCTCTTATTACTAGTGGGGTTGTTCCCCCACGGATTTGTGATATTCTCACGGCGTCCCGCCTTGTGGCGGTCGCCAAACCTAATAGAGGGATCCGCCCTATTGTTGTGGGAGAGGTTTTATACCGTTTAGTGGCTCGTGCCATATGTATCCAGCTCCAACCAACATTTCATGATTATTTTTCTCCACATCAGTTTGGAGTGCCCACTCGAGAAAGTTGCGACGCCGTGGTCCAAGGGATTCAGGCTTTGTTGGACGTGCATCCGGATTGGTTGGTCCTTCAAGTCGATGTCTCCAACCCCTTCAATACGGTGGATTGGAATGTTATATTTTCAGAGCTTACAGTTGCCCTTTTACCGATTGTCCATTTATTCCCCTTTGTGAGAGCTTTTAATTCTTTGACCAGCAAACTTTCCTTCTCGGATGGAGGTGATCTAGTTCCTCTCTACTCTGCGACCTACACTCGCCAAGGTGACCCTGTTGGAGGACCTCGCCAAGGTGACCCTCTTGGAGGACCTTGAAATTCTGTGGACTCACATCAGCGACTCCATCAGCCCACAGAATGCACAGCTCAAGAAACCCTCTTAGATAATATTGACCTCCTTGACATTCCCCGGAAATAACTACCACCGATGCAGACACTATATTCATCCAGCCTCACCCTTGTGAGGAGAAGACTCCCTTGGGCCAAACACAAAAAACGACGCTTAATTTGCTCAACCGAGCGGTTAGTTATGGTTGCTGAAAGTCAGCCCTTATACACAAGTGCTCTTTAGGTGCTCTCTGGGAGAAGGACACACTTTCCTAAATTTGACTATGTCCTAGGGTTCTAGATATCCTACTCACAACGGCTATTTACATAGTCAAAAGTCAGCTTTTCTTATTACATAATGTGCGATGGAAAAACTATCAAAGTACAAAGGGGGTAAAAAAAAGAAATAGAACATTTAAAGACTACAAGAGCCAGCAGCTAAGTAAACAAAACAAACAAATGAGGAAAATCAAAAGCATCTAGGCTAACTAGCAAGACTAAACGAAAAAACCAAAAACCAATCAAATGACTGTGATGTACAAAAATTGCAACAGCCGCCATACTTTTTGTACGGTAGCTGTACGACGCTACCCTATGACTGCCACCTGTCACATCGGACGCAAAGGTCATCTCTCGCGTCTTTTCAAGCATCCGATAGGAGGTCGCCACGTGTCCTTTGTAGACGTCCTTGTTGTAAACCGCCAAAAGGACCACTGCGGGTTTGCGGCTTGAATGTCCACCGTCCGATTCAAAGTGTACACAGGTTCCGATAACCCTTCATGCATGTTCACTCTGTGTGAACACTCACCAACGATTTCCGTGTGTTGTTTCTCAGATTCATTCGGTTTATCAAACCTTAGATCTCCAACGATTCTTTTACGTCTTATAGGATAGGGCTACCGGATACTCTAGACAGTGTAGGACCAAGATTCAAATCTAGGTGTGTCCAACCTTTTTGGTAAGAGAGACATTTCCTCTCTTCCGCCTGTCTTCTTGAAGACTTAGGCAGCCATGGGTGGCTGTTCTATTTCAAATGTGTCACAACTAGAGATTAGGTAAGTGAGAAAAGGTAGACTTTCCACAAAGATATAAGTTATCCTTTTCAACAAACCTTTGTTTGCCCTTGCCCTTACCGAGCTCTTCATGCTTCCCCTGCCGCTTTCCCTTTTGCCTTTCCCCTTTAGTTGCAGATGATACGCATGTTATTGGCCATATGGATCAAGTAGTGCCGGCATACAATTTTTTCAAGGATCGTTTGGTCGAACTCAACCTTTTTGTCCAACCCTCGAAGTGTGTCTTTGGTCCCCTCAAGTTACTCCTCCCATTGGTTTCCAAACTCCTCCCTCCAATGGCATTCTTATGTTGGGTTGCCCACTTGGTTCGGATACTTTAATTTCTTGATGTTTTTCTTCAAACAGGTTTGTCCCAAGTGGATGACCTTCCTCACCTTCCTAATCCCCATGTAACTTTTGTTATGTTGACTAGGGGTTTCCCCCACCGCCCCTCTTACCTTACCCGTACTTCTCCTCCCCCTCCGACATTTGTCTCCTCTCTTTCAGCCTTTGATGACCGCCCATCACATAAGTCGTGGGGCATTTGATCGCGAGTTTAGGATTTTCCTTGTATGCAGCGGGATTGGGTTTATTATCCACTGCTTGTGTTGCTCCCCCTGCTTATTTGGGAAGTTGGTGCCTTATTGCCTCCACTCTTGTTTGTCGCTTCTTGGTTGGGGACACCCCCGTTCTCGCCACTGTGGTCCCTCGGGTTTCGAACGGTGTGTTCGCATTCTAGGAGTTTCCTATTGGACACGACACGTTCTCTTCCTCCTCCTGCCTTCGTGGATATGCCAGTTCTTTCCACCTTTGTTGCGAAATCCGTTGAGCGTGTCTAGGAATCGTTTTCCGATCAGGTTGTCGTCGTCATTAAATCCGAGATTCCCGAGGCGCTTCCCTCTGATTCTTCGAGTGCGCGTCTTCTCTCTTGTGGTGGACCTGATTTTGGGGCTTGGCTATCCGCTGCACCTATTTTATCCACACTCCGATTCACACCTGCTCAATTCATCACCGCCCTCCGGTTTCGCCTTCCTCGTCCTCCTTTACTTGACCCTCTGGTATCCTCTTGTGGTCATGTCTTGGAGTCTGATGGCATCCGTTAGCTTCGCTGCTCCCATGGGGGAGAACTGATCTAGGCGCACTACACTATTCGCGACCCCGTTGCGACTATCGCTTGGGAGGGGGGCTTTTTTGTGTGTGGGGAGGTTTCTCACATTATTCCCTCGTGCCAAATCGATGTTTTTTTGCTCGATGGTGCCCGTCGCATCTTTGGTGGCATTGTTTTGGAGAACCCTACTTTGTCTACAGCCGTCGTTGGTCTGGTAGCTTGGCATGTTCGGGTGGCTACGTGTGATGCCACTGAGGCAAAGGAGCGTGATTATGCACACCAAGATATTATGGATGGCTTTATTCCAATGGTGGTTGAGATCTTTGGTTTTTTGGGTGTTGCGTTGGACGAGTTTCTCCATACTTGTGCTCGGCGCGCTTTCGAGCGACGAGGATGTGGAAACCCTCTTCGGTCCCTACTTTTTATCGTCAACGTTCATTTGTGGCTTTATAGCGTGTGCAGGCTTCTATTCTCATTCGATTGGCTATTGTGGTTATAGATTGTCGACGTGTTCCGAAACTCTCTTAACGTGCTCCCCCGGGTTGGGGGGCCTTATGAGGTTGCTTTTCGTAGATATTTAATTGTGTTCGGGTTAGGGTTGTAGTTTTGGTGTAAGTGACTTGATGTGTTTTTCTTTTTGGTTTCGAGGTGCTTTTATTTTACATGCCATTTGTATGTGTTCACGTTGCTTTCTTTGTTTTAGAATGCCTTGCTTGTAGTTTTTCAGTTTTGGCCATGACACCCTTTTTGTACCCCTAGACTCGAATGGTTTACCGTTGCGCTTTTTAATTCAATCTATTGATGAATTTTACAAAAATAAAGTAACTAAAGATATGACTTAGTAATAAGATTTTACAACTCCCCGGATAAGAATCCCATGAGTAGAAAACAAAAAAAATGATACATAAAAAAAAGGGAAAACGAAAAAATCAATCTAAAATATTCGGCGACAAAATTTATCCATTTTTTATATTCAAATCACATTTATCTTCTCTTATATCTTCAGATACTTGGATAAATAAAAGATCAAAATATGCATACACATCATGCACACACACATATACATATTTGGTAAAGACTTTTCGTATTTTCTCGCTTATTATACTTTCAAGTAAATTCATTCATTTATGCATTTGAATAAACAATTTTTATTAATATTTTTGTTACCTTTTTTTTTTTGAGTAAAATACAATGAATTAAAACATTAGCAATTTGAAAACAATCTCTTTTTTATTTTTTGTTATCCTATTTAAACCATAAAAAAACCCTCAAACAACCTAATAACCCTAACAACCCTAAAAAACTATAAAAAAATGCTAGAAAATCCTAAAAACCCCAAACCCAAAACCCAAAAAAAACAACAATTAAAGCTAAAAAACCCCTAAATACCTCTTTACTTTTTGTACACCTTTTTCGAGGTCAAACTAGAGGTTTAGAAGTTTATCGATTTTTTAATCTTGTTTAATCAATGAAAAAATTCTGAAAAAACCTTTGAAAACTTTAGAGACCTTCAAAAACCCTGAAGACCATAAAAAACAATTTATTTTTTTAAGGACCATGTCCTTTTTCTTTAATATTTGAACCCCAAACAAACAAAACACTATTTAAAATTTAGAAACCCTTTTGAGGCCAAACAAGAGGGAGCAAAGGGTCGTTTACCGGTTTTCCTATTCTCGCATTTTTTCGCCAATCGGAAAAACTCGCTGAATCTTCGGTGTGAACTTTTCTTCTAAAAAAAACAAATTAAGACAAAAATCATATTAATAAAAGAGAAGAAAAAAAGGAGAGAGGAACAAAAAAAGAGAAAAGAAATAAGAGGGAAAAAAAGAGAACAACAAGAGAAAACAAAAAGAGGGAGCAAAAACGAGAACAAAAAATAGAAACAAAAGGAAAAACAGAAAAACTCGACAAATCTTCAATTTGAACTTTTCTTTCCCAAAAAAAAAAAAATTGACTAAAAATGAAAAAAAATCAAATTGCGAAAAGAGATAAAAAAAAGGAGAAAAAAA
>JBBHKE010002324.1:29571-37071 GCA_037447655.1 Zygnema cylindricum
TCCGGCACTTATCAGATCTCTTTCTTTCTACCTAATCTCGGTATTTACTACTCTACCGAAGATAGTACCTTCGTTTATGAACCCTTGATCGTCTAACGGGAGAAGTATTTTTTGGATAACCCACAATTACCTATAAATTTGATTTTGACTTGGGTATATTATGTTAACTCTCTATATTCCGCGCTAACCATCGTTTCCCTAAGTGGGTTTTCCTCCCCTAACTGATACTCCTCTGGAAACGTTATATCTCTCAATTGTATTATATGGGTTCAGTTTTAGTTTAAATATCCATTAACACCCAATAGGTTTTTTATGAAGAGGGCAATCTGCTAGTTCCCAAGTATTTGCTTCCATGATAGAAGCCATCTCATCATTTATGGCTCTAATCCATCTTTCTTTCTCTAGACTATTCACGGCCTCCGAGTAAGACTGAGGCTCATCTCGGTGAGATAGCTTAGTTACCTTATGAGCAACTTGTTTTTTGTGTATCCTTTTGCTGCTCCTCCTTCCTCCCTCAAACTCTGAAGCTGGAATGGATGGAAGTCTTGGATTTCTTCTCACTGTCTCATCGGCTCCCTGTCCATGGAAGCGCATTCTTGTCCCGCTTCTTCTATCTCCTCAAAGTCCATAGGAGTATGTGAGGTTTCCATTGAGTCTTCGTATTTTGGAACTCCCGTGAATCCGCAATCACGGTTCCACTCATGTCCCTTTCGAGAACAACCGAGTTCTCCTCACTTTCGGACTCAAATCTAATTCTTATCTTCTTTGTATATTTGAAGGGGTCAAATGACTTCCCTTCATCTATGACAGTTAAGTGTTTGACCAGAATGATACCTTTCTTTGCTAAGTCATAGACTCTGTATCCCTTAACATCCTTATCATATCCCACAAAGTATCCAGGTTTTCCCTTAGCATCTAGTTTCCAATTTTTAGATCATTATAGTAATCTAGCATCTTTCCTCCTTTGTAAGTGTAACTCACTAGCTTTTGCTCAGCCAACTAGAGCTCCTGAATAGTTCCAGCTCTATAAATCTCCACCAAACTCACCCACAACTCCTTGGCCTTGTAAATGTGAAGATGAGGGGTGGCCAAAGCTTGAGTGAGGTGCCTCAGAATGAAGTTATTGGCAGCCATGTTTACATCCTCCCACATTTGAGTAACGTTCTCCCCGATCTTCACGGTCGCCGCTCCCGATATTGTGGCAATAGGAGTGAGGGGTGTCTCCTTCCCTTTCCCCTTTTCACACACATTGCTCTCCCCATCATCTGCCCCCTCCGTTGAGGCAGACGTTGCTGTAGGAAACTTTACTCCTCCAAATCCTGGTGGAGTTCCCGAAGGTGGATGTTTCACTTGTCCACTGACGATACCCCAGTATCGTTTTTCGCACAAAGCTCCCATCATCATGGTTTTCCAATAGATGAACCCACATCGATTGAAGGTAGGCACCTTAGAGGGTGGGCCCATAACCTGCAATTATGTGTCCTCCATAGGACAACAGAATACAGGAAGCCTCTAGATAGTATTTAACTAACCCACTTTCAATGGCAACCACTGCTACCCAAGCAGAAAAAGCATACAATTTGACTGCACCCTTGTGCAACCTGAACTCCCCTGAGCCCTTAGGAAAAAGATTCTATGAAAACACCCAACCAGGCGATAAGTTATGAGGCAGTAAAAATGCCAATTTGTACAAACTGTTAAAGGGAGAGGTGACTACCTACCAAAATTTTCTAAGTCGTGATTCCCTCTAATAACTTCTATCTAGTGAAGTACGGACTAATCAGATTACTGTACCGTACCAAAAATTACTATTGCCGGTGTACCTTTTGTACGGCCTGTGTACGACAAGGCTAGTAAGCGGACGCGTGTCTGCTTTTCACTCGTCCGTACATTCCTCGGAATTCCCATGACCGAATGTCATCTGTCCACGTGGCTCCAGGTCATGCCACGTCACAAAACGCCAAAATGACCACTCCGAGATTTCGGCAATGATGTGCGCCGTTGGATTTGCAGCGAGACGCAATCTTAGCCGTTATAAATGCTTGCGCGACATTTTTTTCGTTGTTGAAACAAAATGTGTGGTATCTGTTTTGAAATAGTGTCGTACTTCGTACTTTCATAAAACTGTATCTATGGACGCCGTATACAGTTTTAGTTAAATGGAGTTGTTCCTCGCTAAATATATATATCTATCACATACTATAGCATTTAGCATTGGTCCTACTTTAATACGATAAAGCTTACCGCTATCGGCCAACTTGACGAACCGCAAGTACCGGGATCAAATCCCGGGTTCGTCAGGTATATTTTAAGTAACCTACTAAAAATAATTGCATGTTGAACTAACGGAGCCATGGATCAACCACCCTCTATATCCTTCATTGACTACAAGAAGTATGGGGGCTAGAGAGAGGAGATGGAGGCGGGTTGTCTGTCCTTTTCTTTTTCTTTTATTCTAACATTTTAAACCGAGAAAATACTCCAGAAATCTATTAATTTCAACATCGTAGAAGTTTGCTAGAAAACATAGGGTGTGATTTCTACCTAAGGTGTGTTACGTCCTCTAAACTGATTTACGCAAATGTGAATATAATGACATAAAACTAATAAAATACGGTGCAAACATGATTCCGCACGAAACAAATGAATCGGACATTTGTTTCGACGGTTGAGGTTACATTTTGGTTTTTATCCAACGGCGCATATCATCACCGAGATCCCAAATGGGTCACTTTGGCCTTTTTGTGACGTGGCATGACCTGGCGCCACGTGGAGAGATAACATTTGGTCGCGGGAATTCCAAGGAACCTACGGACGAGTAAAAAGAGGGCAGCCTCCATGTAATAGGCTTGTCGTATATTGGTCGTACAAAAGGTATACCAACAGTACTACTTTTTGGTAAGGTACCGTAATAAAATTGGTCTGTACTTCAGTAGATTGGAGTTATTAAAGAGAATTATGACTTAGCGAATTTTGGTAAAACAATTACCTCTCCCCTTGAGGGTTTGTATAAAATAGGCATCTTTGCCACCCCATAATTTATCGGATGGTTGGCTGTTTTTAGTGATTCTTTTTGCAACGGACTCAGGGGAGTCCAAGCTGCACAAGGGTGCAATCAGATTGTCAGTTTGCTTTCTTGGGCTGTAGTGGTTGTGGCTTGAAGTGGGTTAGTTAAAAGCTATATAGAGGCTTTCGAATTTTGTAGTCCAATGGAGGACACAGAATTGCAGGAGATCGAGTTTTTGCGTCAACTTTGGAGGCCATGATATGCTAACAAAAGCGGCGACTATGACGTCCTATGACGGGAGGGCTAAAGCAGGTTTGTTTCAGCAAGAGGGTTTCACAAGAGCAGATTATTGTACAGTATGAAACGACGTCTCAATTTTGTTGCCGAATATAATTTAAGGAGCGTGTGGTTTTGTTTAGCGTGATGTCTGGTTTAGTTTAAATATATTTGGTGGTTTACGCCGCATAGTACTTTAGTACTTTATTTATGACGGCGGTCTTATGTTTTCGTGGAGTACTGCGTAAAGTATGTATTTTCGTTGGTACTCTTTTTTGATTGGTTCGCGCGCGCACCTTTGTACGACGTGCGATAGAGTGGTACTTTATTTGGTTGGAGTTGGAGTATTTAGGACTTTGTTGTTTTCGAACAAGTTTATCTTTTTGTAGAGGGGAAATAGTCCGGTGAAATATATCTGTCTTTAGCTGGAGTCTCCTCTTCTTGCAATCTTTTGCTTTCGCATTTTATTCAGTCTTTCTTCTACCATTTTGTGATTTGATCCTTACAAATACAGTGAATGTGTATCCAAATTAATAATAGATGTATAAATTAACGTGAAATTTTATTCGCGTTAAGCCTTTGAATAGTGTTAATAATTTTATTTTTTCTTTACGCTAATAATTTCTTCACACTAATAACGATTCAGAATGTACAGCAACTGGACGGTTGACTTTCAGAAATAGACTTTATTTCTAAAAATGCGATGGTTATACCATCGAAGTACAAAACATGATTGTCACTAAAAAGAATTGATGACCAACAAAGGAAAAAGACCAAAATCCTAAAGGACTAAAAACACAACAATAGTGCCTTAAAAGCCTAAAAGAAAAAAAATATGGCAAGTACAACAAAACTAAACTATGGAAACGCTACAAACTACGCCCAACGTCTTGACAATGTAACAAAACCAAACGGGAAGCGCTTTCCGCATTGGCGGTTTTCGGGCTGCAAAAGAGCTGACATCAATTATAACACATATACGTAAATTTCTTACAGTCCTGTTACGAGTCAAGAAACACTTTTGACTTATTCCAAACGACGAGCTCGGACCCCACGACGAGTCGATATGTTATCGCGGTGTGGCTGCCCGTCGGGTTCAAAGTTGAAATTAGAAACGAATGAACTAATTCGGCTGGAATTTTGTGCCACGCCAGTTGTGCACCCAACAGAAAGAGAGTGACTTCAACCATTAGAAGATCGCGCGAAGTCGTGAACAAGTCTCGCATGGGTCTTCACTACAAGTAAAGGTCCTATTTTTCTTAAGTATAGGACAAAAGTCTTACAAAGTGCGAAGTCGTGAACAAGTCTCGCATGGGTCTTCACTACAAGTAAAGGTCCTATTTTTCTTAAGTATAGGACAAAAGTCTTACAAAGTCTTACAGCTGGAATGTACAGGATATTCTAAGGGAATTGATCATGACAGTGATTGTTTTGGTTGAGCACTGTCACTTACGTCACTTTTTCAAAAATTGTACATTTGAAGTACATATTGGTACAAATAAAGTACCGTTGAGTTACAAATTTGACGGTCAATCGGTTGGACAACTGTGACTTTCAAAATATTGTTCCAACCGCTTAAAATTTTGTCGCGCTTGCGGACGTCGACCGTCATAATAAAATAGCAATTTACACGGCCGGCGAACGTTTACGATAACAAAAATGCGGCAGTCACATGTAAATAAAAGTGTTGCAGACAATCACTTTTTGTCTTTACGTGAGTTCCACGGTGAGAGCACTTAGCCGCAAAATTGAAATTTAATCGTCTAAGCGTTACATTAAACTTAAACGCAAATTGAAACGAAACCTAGTTAAACTAAACTAAACTACACCGCGAATCGTAATTAGAGTAAATTACTCTAATTCGGTCGCTCGAAATTTCGACTCTATCACATGAAATAGAGTAAATGATTCTAATTTTTTCATTATTCTATTTGAGGTAAAGTTTAATTTGCGTTTTTAATTCTAATATAGGATCGTTTTAAATAGTGTGGAGTACCCATGACCTCCGACCGTGCAAAATTGTATTTTTTTAAGTAAAAATGTACAAATAATGATTTAATTCAGGTCGTTATCATGTAACTACTTTTTAACAAACCGCGTAGTGCAAACGTCCATAGTGACGATAAACTGTACGTTTTGCCAAATTTTGTACGAATACCTTATTTACAGTAGAGGATATTAACGTGCCAAATTAGAGTACTTAAATAAATTAGAGTAAACTTCATTGTTGAAACAACTCTATCACACAAATTAGCGTTCATTACTCTATTTTTTTTTTTAGTTTTTTTACTCTAATTTTTTCATTACTCTAATCATGATTCGCGGTGTACTGTAAGTTTTGTACGGAAATTAAAACGCATGAAACGAAATTTTGCTGTCAATGTAAGAATGTTGATTTGTAGATAGTGTGGCTTGATTTCGTCGCGCGTGACGACGCGCATTTTTTTCATTTAATTTCAATTGATATTTTTACGCCGGTTCGTTTTATTTGTGTACAAAGTTTTTTTCGTTTCGTGCGTTTTAATATTTCCGTACAAGACTTATAGTACTTTAGTTTAAAGAGGTTTCGTTTCACTTTGCGTCTAAATTCAATGTAACGCTTATACGATTAAATTTCAATTTTGCGGCTAAGTGCTCTCACCGTGGAGCTCATGTAAAGACAAAAAGTGATTGTTCAACGCACATTACATGTGGTTCTTTTGTTATAACCGGCATTTGCTGGCCGTGTGAATTGCTAATTTTATTATGACGGTCGACGTCCGCAAGCACGACAAAATTTAAGCGGTTGAAACAATATTTTAAAGTCACAGTTGTCCAACCGATTGACCGTCAAATCTGTAACTTAACGCTACTTTACTTGTACCAATATGTACTTCAAACGTACAATTTCTAACAAAGTGACGTGAGTTACTGACGTAAGTTACTGTGCGCAACCAAAACAGTCACTGTCATGATCAATTCCCTATTTTAATATGTACATAGAACTAAAACCAAACAGTCACTGTCATGATCAATTCCCTATTTTAATATGTACATAGAACTAAAACCTTGCAGCCAACATACAGTGTGGCACGTGTCAGACTAAAACGGCCGGTTTTCAGTTTTTTCCCGGTTTTAATTGTCCTGCTAGTTCGATTAGAAACGCCAGAATTAAATGGATTAAGCGTAAAGTGTTAAGAACTCGTTCACATGTAAGGCGTGCGGGGAAAAAAATAAAAACAAGCTACAACGTTTTTTTAAGTGTTGTGTATCGGTGGCCATTTGCCGATAACCGATATGCCCCTATTTTTCGCTTACCGATAATCGATATATTGGCAAGATATATCGGTACGGGTGTTATCGCAATGATATCATCGGTTTTCTATCGCGATAACACCGGTTCGATAACTATTCGGCGATAAATTGTACGGTCCACCTATTCCAGCGGTACAATATATTCCACTTACGGAACAGATTGTCATACGTGGCATGCCTATATAGAGTGAAAATTATAATACATTATGTTATAAAGTACTATTATATTGCATACTATATTTTTTCCACTTCGGCGATAGGGAATTTGTTGGTCTCGGAGTGATATATCGGGACCCCTCACTGTTCGATAACCGATAAATATCGGTATTGGTGTTATCGTGATAGATTTTGACCCGATACACAACACTAGTACTGTATTGTTTTTAGCCTTGTACGGTACTAATCGAAAACCGCATGTGCGAACGGAAAATAAATGAAATATATTCCAATTATTGGCCAAATAACGATCAGATTATTACAATTTGGTACGATAAGCACCACTAAAAAAATCACACAAGTTATTTCATCAAATTTAACTTAATATTGTATGGATCACTGTTGTATTTTTATTTGCATGTATATCCATTAATTTCATACTTTATGGTATTGCAAGATAGTACGAAAGTACATCACTTCATACAAGGTCCCGATTGACCGAGCCGACCAAACTGTTGTCAAATTAACGGAATAACAATAACAATATTAACAGTAAACAAGAAACAACAACAATATTAACAATAACAACAATAATATTAGTAATAACAAGAGTAACGTTAACAACAATAGTCATGCTAAGATCATTGAACGACCATAATAAGTAAAGCGCAATAATAATATCAATAGCAAAAACAATGGCAACAACAATAATTAATACAATAATACCAAAATAGATATCATTATTAAGGACATAAACAACAACGATG
>JBBHKE010002324.1:42071-54558 GCA_037447655.1 Zygnema cylindricum
CCAGACAAAAAAAAGAGTGTGAATGAGGGGCGAAAAAAGAAAAACCGTGAGGCGGATAAGGAGGAAAAAAGGTAAATATGAGACAAAACATAAAAATAAAATCATAATATTCTATGGAAAAAAAGTTCCTGAACTGATTTGTTCATTTTTCCGACCAAGAATGGGACAACTGTAAACTCTACTTTTCTTTTTTCTATAAAAAGGAATCCAAAAGCTATTAAAGATAAGTGACTAAAACCAAAAATAAAACCCCAAAGTAAGACCCTCGAAAAACACTCCAAAATAAAACCCCAAAATAAAACCCCAAAATAAAACCCCAAAATAAAACCCGGAAATTTACGAATAATAACTCACCGATGGTCTTTCTTTTGTTGTTTATGAAGGGTTCAAGACCGTCAAATTTTTCAAAATGGTATTGAATGAGAGGAATAAAACATTTTGAATCCTCCTCCACCTCCTCCACTTTTGCATTTGAATTCAAAACCATCTCATAATCATTTTTCACTGAAGAATATTGCTTGTTCGCTGGTTTTAAATTTCCGTTGGAGACAAAATAAACCTGAAAAAGGAAAAGAAAAAAAAAGAAAAAAACAAAAAACAAAAGAAAGGTCAGTTGAAAAGTTAATTGCGAGTTTTAAATTGCCGTTGGATACAAATTAACCTAAAAAAAAAAAATGACCGGGAAGTTCAAAAGAAAAAGAAAAAGAAGAAAAAAAAAAGACCCAGAAAAATCTCTTGAATGGGAGGGAGGGAGGGAGCGAGGTAGGGAGAAAGTGAGGGAGAAAGGATGGGAAAGGAGGGGGGAGGGAGAGAGGGAAGGAAGGGAGGGAGGGAGCGAGAGAGAGAGGGAGGGAAGGAAGGAAGGAAGGGAGGGAGGGAGGGAGGGAAGGAAAGGAGAGGAAAATAGGAAAGAAGTTACAAAAACATATGAAAAAGGGATTGCAAAATACAGAAATGTGTAAAAGTATTTATTAAAAAAATGAAAAATTTAGATGCGATAGGGCATCTGAAAATAAAAAATAATTAAATACAAAATAGTTAACAATTAAAAAATTAAAGAAAAACATCCATACTTTCCCAAGTTGGAAAATGGAGTAAAATTTGTCAGCAGCCTCACGCCACATTGTCGCCTGAATTTCAGTTCCCTGAAAAAAAAAGGGGGGGGGGGGAAAAAGCATGTATAAGACAAACAGGCTTTTTTAACAGATAACTGACATTTTTTTTGGACGACATCACTGCTCTTTATCAAGAAATTTGTGAGAATTTGTTAATTTCTAGAGAAAATAGATATAAATGAGCATAAGTCATGATTTTGAAAAGGATATCTTTCTAGGGAGGGAGAGAAAGATGGGGAGAGACAGCAAAAAACAGAGAGAGAGGAAGAGAGAGAAACCTTACCTCTTCATCTGTGAACTCCATAGTACAAACATTTCCTCCTCCTTTGGGAGAGTTAAAGGTCCTCAGAGGCCCCTTGTTGGTCACTCTCACTTTGATTACCCAACAGTTCTGATAGGGGTTGAGGGAGGTGAGGGGATAGACTCTCCGAGACGAAGAACTCATCCGAACCACATTCGAACCTCTGCAAGAAAATAAAAGAAAAAATTTAAAATTGAATTTAAATATTAATTTCATTTGTTTTTTTCTTTTAGTATTTGATAAGGAAAGAACATCGGAATGCCGGTCAAAATTTTTAAGCTAAGATTTCAGTTTTTTTTTTACTGTTACCAGTTTAAATTTTAAAATATTGTATGCTAAAACTTGGTTTTTCTGCACTCGTTATTTATTTATCTATTTGTTTCATTGTCATTTTTAGGGTTTATTTCTTTACTTATTTTATTTATACATTTATTTTTTCATTTATTTAATTATTAATTACTTTAATTATAAAATAAAATAAAAGTATAAACAAAAAAAATGTCTTCCAGCAATTTTAAAGAGCTTTGAGAACCCTAAAGATTGTCCCGTTTTTTATTTTTCCTTTTAAATTTGTATATAACTTACCTTTCCTCCTGTTCCTTAACTATTTGGGAGGCTGCCTTTGTCTTTGGCCCTCCCTCCCTCTCTCCCTCTCCCTCTCTCTCCCTCTTCTTCGGAGTGAGAGAAAACTCCAAAGGGGTGGAGGGAGAAGAAGCACCACCGGCACTTCTTCCCTCCTGTTTTACACTAAAAGGGGACGCCATTTCTGGGGAAAAAGAAAAAAACAGAGGGAGAGAGCAAGAAACAATAAGATAAAAATAAAAGAAAATAAGGAAAAGATAGAGGAAGGAAACAAGAATGCGAAAAACACAGAAAGAAGAGGGAAGAGGGAGGAGAGCAAAGCAAGGGAAGGACCTTAATTGAGGGGAGGAGAGAGAGGAAAGGACAAAAGATGGAGGAAGGAGGGAAGGAGGGAGGAAGAAGGAAGAGGAAGGATGGAGTATGGAGGAAAGGTGAAGGAAAGAGGAAAGGAGGAAGATGAAAGGAGGGAGGGAGGGAGAGAAGAATAAGAAATCACCTAAAATATCAGTATTTCAAAATCCAGGAAAAACCAGTCGATACTGAGAGATTAAAAAAGAGGGAGAGGAAGGGAGAAAGAGAGGAGAAAAGGGAGAGGAAGAGAGAAAGGAAGAGAGCGCGAGAAAGGAGAAGGGAGATCGAATAAGAGAGAGAAAAGGAAGAGGAATGAAAGAAGAAAGAGAGACAGATTAAAGTGAGATTGCTTTTTTTCCACAAATTGACTTCCTAAATACATCGGATAAAGGCGGGAAATGTAGAGTTGAGGAGGAGGAAAGAAGAGGGAAATATTGAAAAATGGAAAACAAAATTAAAGGGAAAATGGAAAATATTCGAAAAAAAATCGAATAACGAGGTCGCGCGCGTAAGACAACGTCCGCCTTTTTTTTTCTTTTTTTGGGTTCAAAATTTCAATTTTCGCGCAAAAAAAGTTGGCGGGAAAAGTGGGAACGCTGGAACGACAACTGTTTAAAACTTTTAACCTACCGTACCGTACTGTTGTACCGTAGGTTTCTGACTTTTCGTGCGTATGTCACACTAACATTTTTTTCGTGCGGAAGGTATTTCCGAACTAAATCAGAACATTTGAAGCTTTTTACTTTTGAGCTCTATGTTTAATCTTTCGTACCGTACCTACCGTAATTTATGAATTTTAACTCACCGTACCGTCTGTGTATTTTTGACATTTTGTCCGGATTTCATACGGATTTTTCTTCAAACTTTTTTTGAAATACAGTACAGTACAATACGCCGTGAATCGCTATTACAGTGGTGTTAATGTTTTTTTCGCCACATAAAACATTTTTTCTCCGTACACACTTGTCGGACTGTTGATCTGACGGTTGCAATTGAAAGGTAAGATTCTCAACTTCCAATTGGCGGTCTCAATTTGAAAATCGGACAATTGTGTACGGAGAAAAGATGCTTAAAGTGGCGTAAAATATATTAACACTAATGCGATACACGGTGTACTATACAGTACTGTACTGTAATGTACGGTACTGTACGGTAGTCCAACGGGTCCCCCTCTCCCCCTCTCCCCCTTACTCTCCCCACTCTCTTTCCTCCCTCCCTCCCTCCCTCCCACCCACCCACCCAGCCACACATTCTCTCTCTCACACTCATACTCTCTCACACGTGCAACATCATTCCAAAGCCTCAAAAAATGAGAGAAAAACTATCTTCTTCTTCTCGACCTTCCCGCAGAGACTCCTGCATGGAAACTGGCTTGAAAAATAGCTTTGTATCCTCCTCTCTCTGCAGTCCTCCTCTCTTTCCCCCTAAAAAGACGTGCATGGAGCTGGCTCAGCTGCCCGAGGAGGCTCAGGGCGCCGTACTGTGCAAGCTGCGTGACGCGCGTGACGTGGCAGTCAGTGCCACAGTTTGTACTTTGTGGCGGCGGCTGTGCGCTCAGGTGCTCACTGTTGGTACCACCTCTTTTTTAGGGTTTTTTGGGGCCGTTATTACGTACTAGTCTTTTTTTCAGGGTTTCCAGGGTGTTTTTTAGGGTTTCCAGGGTGTTTTTTAGGGTTAGGGTTTTTTCTTAGGGTTTTTTTCTGGGGTTTGTAGGATTGTTAGGGCTCCGCGGTGTGCACATTGTGGCGGCGGCTGTGAGATGATGGTTGTTACCTCTTTTATTTTTTCTCTGCCTTGTTTATTTTAAGGGGTTTTAGGGTTTGTTTCCGGTTTTTTAGACTTGTTTTAGGGTTCTTACCGATAGTTTTCTCGGGAATTTTTAGGTTTTCAAGGGTTGTCAGGGTTCTTCCCCCCTTTTCGAATATTTAATGTGAAGTCCTTAATTCAGCTTGCTGTTGTAGTTTTGGTTTCTAGAATTGGAGTATAGATTGCTTTCACACTTTCTTTCCGTTTGCATAATATTATTTTATGTCAATCCCTTATTGTATTTCATCATGGGTTTTCCACCTTGGGACAAAAATTTACATGAATGTGGTTATCATTTCCCAACCAAACACAGTCTCGGAGTACTCGAAACGTTAGCAAATCAAAAACGGATATTAAGGTTATTTAATTTTTTATAATATAGTGTAATATGACATAACATAACATAACGTAACCTAACATATCATAACTTAACATAACATAACATGAGACGCGACACAACACGACACGACACGACACGACACGACACGACACAACCTAACAACATCATATAATCTTATGTAATATGGTAGTTCTCAGCTCAGGTCCATATTGATTCTTTCAGAGTTTTTAGGGATGGGGTATGGATTTTTTCCACTTCCATTTCTGCTTACATTCGGTTAACGTATTTTTTTCGTTGTCAACTCAAGTTGGTATTATTGGTCAGGATTTGAGTACAGTTGTTTTTACTTCTGTCAATAGCTTTAGCTTTGTTGATGAAAAAGGTTCATTATCGGGTTAAAAAAAGGTTCTTATTGTTTGTTTTAGGATTTTCGGATCGGGGCATGGATTTAGTTTCTTGTCACTTCTGACTCCTATTTGAGTTAATAGTATGGTTTTGTTAGCTTAAGTTGCTATTGGTTTTATTTCATAGACATTATTTTATGTTTAGGGCAGGAATTTCGTCCCTTTCTGTTTATTTATTTTTCTGATCTCTGCTTCAATTCTGTATGTTTCATTTGAGTGTTGTTTTCAATGTACCGTACATGATATTTTTCCCTTGGTTTTTGAATACTTGGCCGTAAAATTTTTGTCCGACCGATACGGCGAGACAGTGACTACGATGATTCTCTGATCCCGCGGTCTCCAAAAACTGCAACTTTGTCCCTAGAAAAACCCTAGAAAAGCCTTAAAAACCCCTACAAAATCCCCATAAAATTTTTTCCTGAAAGACCCATTATAACTCAACCCACCCCGTGTCTCCATCCATTTCAACTGCAGGTTCACAGTCTCGACTTTGTTCTGTTGGCTGTAAAACTTTCGTCCGACTGATATGACGAGACAGTTGGAAAAATCCCCTAAAAAGCCCATAAAATAACCCTAAAAATACCCATCCTAACCGAACCTATCTTTTCCTGTGTCTCCATCTCAACTAATTGCAGGTTCACAGTCTCGATTATCCGTTGGCCGTAAAACGTTTGTCCGACTGATACAACGAGACAGTACTTTGAAAAGATATCCTAAAAAGCCCATAAAATAACCCCAAGAAAACCCATTCTAACCAAACCTATCCTTTCCCGTGTCTCCATCTCAACTAACTGCAGGTTCACAGTCTCGACTTTGTTCCGTTGGCCGTAAAACTTTCGTCTGATCGATATGATGAGACTGTGAGTACGATGATTCTTCGGTCCCGAGGACTTCGAAAGTTGCGACTTCGTCACGAAGTCTGGGGGGGTCCCGCAAGGGAGGCCCTTTTGCTGACGTGGCTCCTCCATGCTGGAAGCCAATTGGAGGAGCTTTATCTGGAAGATTCCGACGATTTGGAGGGATTTCGGAACACGCGTCAACTGCTTAACATCTCGCAGTATTGCAGAAACCTGCGGAAATTGACGTTTTCGGGCGAGTTTCTTCTCGGAAAAGAACCGACAATGGCCAAGATGTGTTATCTCAGGTGAGAGAGGAAAAAGTGAGAGAATCGGGTTATTTCGCGATGGAGAATAAAAGAGGAGAGAGAACGTCAGGTGAGAGAAGAAAAGAGAGTGAATGGGGTTTTCTGGGGGAAGAGATTAAAAAAGGAAGAAGAGCGGGAGAAGGAGAGAAGGGTTTTCTTTTGAGGTTGATGGTTGTTTTGGATTCGATTGAGGAGTAACAAGGGGGGTTTTTGGACACATTTGATGGTTATCTGAGAGGAATTGGGTAATGTCAGGTGAGGGAGTGAGAGGGGGAATAGTGTTATCCCCGGAGAGGGGGAATTGGGAGAATTGGGTTTTCTCAGCTGAGAGAGGAAGGGAGGGAATTTGTGACAGTTTATTTTGGATTAAATTTATGGATGGAAGCTACACCGCCCATCGTTATTAGTGTTAAAGAAAAATTAGTGTAAATGCGAAATTATAATTAATAATACTAATTTAGTGCAAGGTGACATGGTGGATTTTGGTCCACTTCCTTAAATAATGTTGTTAACTCTATTTTGTGATTTTTGGCCAAAAAAAAGCCGCGACAGAATTATTGTTATTAACACTAATAACGATGGGCGGTGTACATAACTCACCAAAATTTGTTAGGTACACATGTCAATATCATTAATGAGGTCCACTATTATGATTTTTAAAAAGATGAACTAGTTCTTCTGTTTGATATAATACATTTGTTTGTGTGAAAACACTTCCACTCTGGAAACCTGTACTATTAATAATGTTGGTTAGCTTGGATAGCACAAATTTAAAAGCTATACCTTGATTTGATATTAGCTTTAAGAAGTAATTAGCGGGGACTGTTTGGTGTTATTAATCCAATTTCCGGTACAAATGAAGTGGACGATTGTGAACCGCGAAAAGAATTAGCGTTAAGAAAAAAACAATTAGTTCTAATAACACTATTATATGTTCGGAGTGCAACAATCAGGACAAATTCGTGTTATTAATGGTAATGGCGATTCATAGTGTACTAACAGAACCACTCTAATGATGGTGAACTATGTTATTGTTGTTGCATGGGAAGTGTTCTCACAGTTTGCGAAGAATGTAGTAAGTGCTAGTTCAATGAAATATGAAACAAGTAAAGGGGCACAAATGTGAAATCGGTTTAATGAAGGAGATTACTTTGTTGTAGGGCCTTGCAGTCTCTTTCACCGCATAGAAATTTCCTGTTTGAACTTCCACACATTGAGTTTAAATTTCATCCTTTTTTATGGTCTGTGATACCTCATGATACCACTGTGATACCTCATGATACCTCTGTCTCATTTTTTCCAACTCCTTTAGCTTTTACTTTATTGTAACTTAAGTTGAAACTTACCCACTTTTAACGAACTTTCATGAGCACTTTCGGTTTTGATGTTTATTTTTTTACTCTATTTTGTCTCAATTTACCTTTTATTGATTTCTCGTCTGGAGCGTCTTTTTAAATACCGCTTTTAAACTTAATCTTGCTGAACTGCACATGAACGTTTTTTTAAATTTTCCCCTCCAATCTGTACTTAGTACCTTCTTGGTCATCTCTTTATGATTCCAATTCTCTTATCTAAACCTTTAACGAAAACTTATTGACATTCAATTTTTAACTTCTTGCTAGGTTAGACTAAGCATTTCCGGTTCTCGCCTCAGTTACTTTTCCCCTAGCCGATTATATTTTGCAATAATTTTGGCCTTGATCTCCTTGAAGAAGTTCGGCTTTTTAGGGTTTTACAAGACTGTTTTAGGAGACTTGGATTGGTTATAGAAGTCTTATGGAAATTTTGAATAATATTTGGGGATTATTTTCTTTTCAATGTTGAGCTTTTTCTGTAAGCAATTAACATCGACAATTTGTCAAAGTCAAATGTACTCGATCAGTTTTTATTTATGTTATTACCGATGACAGATTTGGTTACCGTACCAAATTCAGATACTTATTATGTTTTATTTGTTTGATGAACAATTGTTGTAACTTTTTTCTGCGTGCGATGGAAAATGACATTATGATTTTTTAATATTTTTGTCCTAGACTTTTAAAAGAACTAAGATAGGATCTGTTAAGAATATAACGGAGGTTTTCTGTCTGATCCAAGAAGGCATACGTGCATCTTTCATTGAATCAAAGGGCAATTCAACCTATGTACCGGGGAGATTTTTGATTGGTTTTTTATATGGACTTATCTTTTGTACGATACACACATGATCTCTGTATATGTGTTTTGTATGGTTTATCTGTTGAGTATTTTTTGCTCACCTTCATATATATCTAACACAAAAATATACGGATCATTTTCAACGGCTGTGGTTCATGCTAATTAAAAAAAGTATGAGAAAGAACGTCACTTTTCAAAACTGCAGTAGTACAGCGGGAATTTAGTTAGAAAATTTACATCAGTTCGTTTCACATAAGATTAGTGTGGTATAAAGTTCTGGAGAAACAGCAAAAAAGTAAAAGTAGCGAAAGATGCACGATTGGTGCTCGTTTTAGTTACTCGCTTTGTTTCTCTTATTTTTTAGCGGGTATAAGTTTTGAGGGTAAAAATGGTTTGAAATTCAGTTCAATTCTCATTTTTCCAGCACTTTACAATTGATGTAGTTAGGGTTACATTTTTTTTTTCCGATAGGGAGAAAGTTAAGCGTTCATCAATTAGTATTCCAGTCAAAATTATCTATATGTACAATAATACGTAATATACCATTACTTCCAAGTATGTTACAATTGAAATTGTTCAATTTCTGTTAAAAAAAAAAAATTAAGACACCGGTTCTCACTGCCCATTACTTCTTAAGTGTGGCAAATGTGACCATGTTGTATGATTTAGAAAAAATAATTTCTTTGAAAAAGGAATAAAAAATGTACAATATGGTCATGATTTCTCGCACCCAAAAATTATGTCACGTGTTTTTGTTGAAGTAAATCATGTAGTTCACACTAATTTATGTTTAGGTATTAAAAAACATCCGTCACAAGGTCAGAAGTGTGAAGGAAAAAAGAAGGGGAAGTAGCCTCCCATCTTTTTATGCTTTTTCCTAGACTCTTTTTCTATATTAATTTGTTTTTTTGATTCGTACATCGTTTTAAATACAAAAAAGTGAAACTTTTTGCCCATTTTTTTTTTTCGCTTTTTCACTTTCAATGACACCTCTATTAGTTATTGTTGTCCTTTTTAACATTTAATGTGTAGTGAGTTATGTTTAATACTTGGTTGTTCAATTTCAGTATCTAATGTTCAGTAAAGTACCATCCATTTTTCTGTTTTTTCCCCTTTGTTTTTAACAGCCGTCAGTTAACATATGTTGTTTTTTTTTTTGGTTGGGAGGGAACAGAACTCTAGTGCTGGAGAAACTGGCCTTATCTCAAGATAATTTGACGGAAATTTTGGACGCTTGTTTAATTTTGGAGGATTTGAGTATACGATACATATCCGGTCTGACTACTGCAAAGATTCGAGTTTCACATCATAATTTGAAGTAAGAATAACTTCTTTTGAATGCATTTTTCCATAGTGAAGTTCAATGAGTTATAACGGATTTTTTTCATCTGAAGTTATGAATTGAAATGAAAGCGTGAAGGGAGAGTCCCTAATTCCCTAAAAATATGAATTTCCGCGACTTAATCAATCTGCATACGTTTTCGAGACTGCCTTTTTTCGTAACTGCAGAATAATTCAGCAACCTTACTCTCATTTCTTATTATTTAAATAACTTTCTTCATGTCAATGGAACCACTGCCTCTCTCTCACTCCCTTTATTTTGCCGTGTTTTTCTCCTCCTTCACAATCTTTTCCTCTTCCTTTCTGTTGTTCTCTCTTCTTTCCTTAACCGCCATGCCCCTCAATCCGCCTTCCTCTTATTCGTTCCTTCTTCCCTCTTCGACTTTTTTTTTTCCTGGGGTTCTCTGTTTTTCTTCTCCTTCTCCTTCCTCTCCTTCCTTTGCATCCTCCCTCTCCACCCTCCTCTCCATCTCCATCTCCATCTCCATCTCCATCTCCATCTCCATCTCCATCTCCATCTCCATCTCCATCTCCATCTCCATCTCCATCTCCATCTCCATCTCCATCTCCATCTCCATCTCCATCTCCATCTCCATCTCCATCTCCATCTCCCCTCTCCCTCTCCCTTACTCTTCCTCTCTCCCTCCCTCCCTCACCACGTATTCCTATCCCCAGGCGTGTGGAGGTCTACATGGGCGACATGCAGGAGGTCAACGTGGCGGGTCCAGCCGTCACCGAAATTAGAGTGGATTCTGTGCAATTGCAAAGTCTCGTGTTCCACACATGTGCCGCGTTATCGGGCCTCACTGCGACATGTGTTGCACTCCGAGTGGTGGAACCGTCCAGTATCGCCCTTCGGAATCTCAAGGATCTCACATTGGATTGCCCGGCGAGCTGCCAGGTGGCACCTTGCTATTGGCTGCCTTGTCTTTTCGTCTAGTCTCGGTTCGTTTCGTCCCGGTTGGTCTCGTCTCGTCTCGTCTGGTCTTGTCTCATATCGTTTCATCTTGTCGCCTTTCGTCTCATCTCGTTTCATCTCGTCTCGTCTCGCCTTAATCCCTCTGGTCTCATCGCGTCTTGTCATGTCGAGTCTCATTCCGTTTCGTCTCGACTCGTCGTGTCGCGTCTTGTCTCATCTATTTGTCATGTCTCGTCCCATCCCGTCTTGTCTTGTCTTGTCTCGTCTCTTCTCGTCTTGTTTTGTCTTGTCTTGTTTCGTCTTGTTTCATCTGGTTTCACCTCGTCTCATCTTGTTTCACCGTGTCTCATTTTTTTCGCTCGTCTCATTTTTGTTCTCATGCTGACTTTTTTCTATGAAATCTCCCTTTGTCTCCTCTTCTCTCCTCTCCTTCTATTTGGTATCATTGGAGACGAATTTCTTTTTTCTGTTGACCCAAATCACATGTTTTTTCATAGTTTTCGCCAATTCTTCTTGAATCCTTTTCTTTCTCTCTCTCCTCCCCTCGGCCCTTCTCATCGTCCCTCATCTCCTCTTCCGTCCCGTCATGGCATGATTTGTCTTCTAATCCTCAAGATCGTTTTCTCAACTAACCACTTTAATTGTCTTTTGTCTTTTTTTTTATTTCCAGTCGTCGTTTTCGCGTGGCACAGGTCTTTGAAGTTCTTATCTCTCAACCTTGTTTCCTCTATTAACAGCTTCTTTCTTTCTTTCTCGTTTTTCCTTTCTTTTCGATTTTTGTTTTCGTTTTCGTCTGGCACAGATTTTTCAAAGACTGGCCCAACGTTGCCTCATGAAATTTGGATCCGGGTTTTTGTCGTTAGTGGATTTGCGCCTCGGGGGAGGGGCAACTGGACAGGCACAACTGGTGGGAGATGCGAGAACACCGGCAATTTGTTCGATCTGCCCAGCTCTCAAAAGGTCCGACCCTTTTTCCCGGTTTTCTTATGTGTTTTTTGGATATTTATATAAATGTATGTGTGTGTGTATATAGGTACATTTTTATACAGACACATATTCACATTATAAACTCGTAGATGTTTACATATTTACACGTTGTACACATTATACAGATGATATAGAAAAAAACATAATGTTTGTCCCTCTATATACAATGTATATGTATGAATATTTTACATTTGTTCGAAATATGTATAATATTAGGCATATTATATACAAATATCTATAATGTCTGTGCGTGCATATACAAACACATATAATATATATAGACATAAAAAAATATGTACATTATGCACATATGTATATAGGTGTGTGTGTGTGTATATACTCCCCAGTTTTTTTGTGGTCGCTGCCCATGGGGAATTACTGTCTTTTGAGAAAACTTAAAAAGAAATTTGTAGTAAAGCAGATACCTTTTGATAGTTCAAATGAATACTAGTACTGGAAAAGGTAAAGGTAAATCAAAATGAAATATGAAAAGCACACATTATTTTATTAAACTATTTGAAACTTTCAAACATGTATCATTTTAGGATTTTTTGGGGCTCTTGGCGTTTTTGGGGTGTTTTATAAAGCACATTTTTTTAAAGAAAAGTTTTGGAAAAAAAGAACTTGCAAATGAAATAAGCCCAGAAAGGCGCGTAAAAACTCGCTGGAAATATGATGTGTTTCTTTGACTATCAATAAGAAAAGAAAATAAAAAACGACAAAGGCAAAGGTAAAAATAAAGATAAAGAAAAATAGAGATAAGTTAAAGATAAAGCTAAAGGTAAAGGTCAAGATAAAGATGAAGATAAAGATAACGATAAAGGTAACAATAAAGATAAAGATAGTGATAAAGTTAAAGATAAAAACAAAGATAAAGATAAGGACAAGGACAAAGACAAAGATGAAGATAAAGAAAGATACAGATAAAATCTAAGAATTAATAATTAAAGATGGGAAATATTCAGGCTTCAAGTCTCGAGTGAGGAGGCGGTGATGCAAGTCGCATCGGAATCTTTGGGACTTTTGGGAAACGAATCGAT
>JBBHKE010002324.1:56356-74298 GCA_037447655.1 Zygnema cylindricum
CTAAGGGGCCACTCTTGGACCTTCAGGGTTTTTTTCTTTTTCTTTTTCTTTTCCTTTTTTTCTTCCTTTTCTTTTATTTCTTCCTTTTCCTTTTCCCTTTCCTTTTTTCTTTTGTATTTTTTGTTATTTTCACAGGTAATTAATGACAATTTTCATTCCTTTTCCTTCTTTATTTTCTTTTCCTTCTTTTTTTCCTTTTCTTTTTCTTTTTCTTTTTTTGGGACTTCCAGGTTCTCACCGGGGAATCAGGCGAATATTCGGGAATATTTTTTACCACTTGGGGTCAACTCCAAAGAGAATATTCTCACGTTTCCTTTCAAATCGATGGAGGGAGACTGTGATATATGTCACAATTCTTCGAATTTTAAAAATGTCACATAATTTTTTTTAACTTCTCAAATCAATGGAGGGAGACCGCAATGTGACATGTGTCACATTTTGCTGATTTTTGAATCGAGGGAGATTTTGATGTGACGTATGTCACGGTTTTTCTGCTTTTTTTTTAGCGATTTTTCTGTTCTCAGTCGACCATCTTATTTGGAGGTTATTTTGGAGAATTAAGAGAATGGGGAATTACAAAAAATGGGGAATTTATACGATTTTTTTTTTTTTTTCTAGTCGAAAACTGGGGTGAATGACACAGACAAAATCAAAAACAAAAAACAAAAACCAAAAACCAAAAAGAAAAACAAGAACCAGAAGAAAAAAGACAAAAGCGTAGTTTTGTAGAGCGCAGCTGTTAAAATAGTTAAAAATGATATTATTAATTAATAGAGCAATTTTCTGTGATAGTAAAATAGAGTGATTTTCGATGATAGTGAAGTAGAGGAAGCTTTCCTGTTGTTGACTTTGTTTTATGTATATAAAGTTTTGTTTTATGTGTATAAAAGCAAATATAATTTTAAGTTTTTGTTCTTTATAGTTTTTTATACCGACCAAAATGGAATCGTAAAAGATGTATCGAGATAGTTGACTATAGCTTATGTTTGTGAAAAAAATGTAATTATAAAAATGTATGCCTAAATGAATAAATATAAATGAAAAAAATGTAAATGAAAAATGTAAATGAATAAATGGAAATGTATAAATGCAAATGTATAAATGGAAATGTTTATATGGAGATGTATAGATAGATGTAATGTAAATGGATAAAATAATGTATAAATGTATACATGTCTTTGTATATTATAGTTAAATGGATGCATAATGGTATAGCAAATAATCCCGTCAAAAGAAAAATAGCATAGTTTGGAAAAAAAGGGGTCAAAAGTGTAAACATTTGGTGACCGCAAACCAAAATATAAGGCAATTCACTACTTTGTGGTCCCTCTCCTGTCTCCCCCCCTTCCAATCCCCTCCTTCCCCTCCAATCCCCTCCCCTCTCCCCTCCAATCCCCTCCCCTCTATGAACCAAGTAGTCTCAAGGTATATTCTACCTCTCACTTCCCCTCCCATCCTTTCTTTTGTCTCATCTCTGTCCCCCTTCGATAATCAAATTATGGACATCCTTCACACTATATTGGGTCATGGGGCTTCTAATTGCGATCTCCGGCCTCCAGCTTGCATTCAGGCATCCCTTCCCTTCCCTCCTTTCCCTTCTTTGCGAGGGGGTGGGCTTAGTATCTCTGGCACGTGTGGAGCTTGTTTTCTAACGAGGGAGTTGGTGCTTTATTGGCTCTAAATTTACCTCTCCTTTTTTTGGTTGGTTTTTATTTTTTGGTTGGGGGCTTTTTCTGTTCTTTGCTAAGGTCATCCCTTTCGGACTTTCGGAAGGTTTTTTTTCCTCCAATAGTCTCTTTAGGAGGCGATTTGTCGTATTCCTCCCTTCTCTTATTCCACAAATATGCCAATTTTCTTTCTCCAACCCTGTTACTAACCCTGTCTTTCATGAACTCTCGAAAAAACCAACACACCATTAAAAAAAAAAAACAACTATTTTTGTCTTTATCTAAAGACTATGACGACCGTCTTCTTTAGTGTAGTGCATTCCTTTGTTGAGGGTGGGATTTTTGATTGACCGGAGGAACCCATGGGTGAGAGTTAAATCAGACGTACCACACTATTCATGAGATTATTGCGACAATTGCGACTACTGGTTTTGGGGTGGCGTATTCTCTTCTTCAAGAGGTTTCCCATATGATTTCAGCGCGACAAATTGACATTATTTTGTTTATTGGCGCCGTCACATTCTTTATGACATGGTTTTGATAAACTCCACCTAGATTTACAATTGTACACCAAGGGAGAGAGGGGGAGAGAGGGTAGAGTGACAGAAAGGGAGAGGACAGAGGGAGAGAGATGAGGTAGTCACATGTGAACACGGCTAAGAAAGACCGTGACCAGACACACGCCACTGCTAAGAATGATTTTTGTCATTTTTTCTGATGGCGGAGTTAATTGGTTGTTTGGGAGATTCTTTGGATGAGTTCCTCTGAAACTTTGTAGTTGGCATCCTTTCGAGAAGAGGGGCATTAGAAAGCCTGTAATCATAATATCAATGTCCAATATTAACGTAGACAGGTTGGAGCTATATTCAATTTTTTATTTCGCTTTTTCTTTTTTTTTTGCTATTTTCGCCTCTTTGGAACCTGTGGACGTAATGTTTCAAATTTCCTCCTGTTTGCTACCTCTGCAAAAAGTACAAAAAAACATATATTTCCAAATCGGTCAATCAAAATTGTGAATGTTCGTACGCAAACTTAAAAGAATGGGACAAAGAAGACGAAACGTCAAGACATAATGAACGGTTTGCAAGTATCGAGAATGTTAACAATGGATCCTACCGTTAGGAATTCCTACCTGGGAAAAATTAAAAGAGCATGCCACAATAATTTAAATTTCTACTTCATGATATCCAACAAGAAAAATGCCACATTTTTTTTTATTTTTTTTTACATTAGTTTGTCAAACCGACAAAAAGTTCAATGATATTTTTGTCTTTTTCCACCTCAAAATGTAAATCAGTGCCAAACATCGACAATTTTTTTGTCTACTTTGAAATTTACGCCTCTATTTGTACTTTTCCGTGCTAATCACATGAATATTTGTACTGTTAGGTATATAGGGTATACAGCAGAGGCGAAAATAGCAAAAAAAAAAAACGAGGGCAAAAATAACGTCTACCTAAAAAAAAATTGTAATGCACCACACAAAAAAAAACACCGTGACATGGCTGCAGTTTGCAACATCTAAAGAAAAATAAAAGACAGGTTCTCCCCCTCCCCCTCCCCCTCCCCCTCCCCCTCCCCCTCCCCCCCCCCCCTCTCTCTCTTTCTCTCTCTCCCCCCTCTCTCTCTCTCTCTCTCCCTCTCTCTCTATATATTTACATGTATATTTAGTCGTAACTTCATTTATTACATTTATTACGCCAATGGTGTCAGTTTTACTTTTCATATTTGACGAATGTTGATATCCCAAATGAAATTGCTTCAAGCATATCACAGAGCTTTGCTTGAGGTTTTCTTTTCCCCAACTCTTCCCAAAAAAAAAAAAAAAAGGAAAGAAAGGAAGAAAGTGGAGAGCTTTTTTGCGCCCCATAAATGAAACAACCAAAAATGATATCTAAAAAAACTTCGTTTTGGCCTTTAGGCACACCACAAAAATTCTCCAAAGACTTTCTCCAAAACCAAAATATATAATTTGTTTTCCAAAAGAGGATAAAAATATCCTCCAATTGGTAACTATGGAGACGTAAGATAAAGATAAATTTATTATGAATGAAAAGTAAAACTGTACAAATGGACCTCCTCTCGGCTTAAACCCATGGACTTGTAAAAACGTAAACCATTCTCCACCATACAATAAGCATAATTTTCCATAATTTCCAATACATAAGAAACACCCACCATTTATTTCTCTCGACCTATACAGAATGAATGACGAGGATTTGAACGAGAACCAATATTAGTTCCCCACTATATTAGTTCCCCGCTATATTAGGTCTCGCCTTACTTTGATTGACGAGAATGAGGATACGATCGAGAAGAATAATATTAAGTCCCCACTCCATTAGTTCCCGTCTTATTCACAACTTTCGGTAAGACTGACTTTCCTTCTTGGGGAACATCTTCATGCCATCCTCCTAATAACCAGTCTTTCCCTTTACCAGTCTCTTTTTCCTCACCTTCATTTGTACTTGTTTTGTACCGATAGTTCCAGGAGGGTCCAGAACCAACTCCTCCCTCCCCTTCAGTTTCACGTGACTCGGTTGACGTCGATTCTTCTTGATCTCTTCTGATTTCAGTATTTGAACCCCAAAATAGACTCAAGGCCGCTTGTCCTGCCCCATAGATATCATTTTGAATTTTTTGTATCTGTAGTGGACCCATACAGAAACAAACAACAAACTGAGAGTGAGAATTGAGAGTGAGTACTACAACAAAGGACGCCTAAAAGGATACCATTTTGACCGATACAAAAGCAAAAAACGAACTGAGCGAGTATCACGTAAACAGTGGACTAAACATTTTGATTTTCCTGAAGTTATTGTTGTTGACTCATACAAAACAAAAAACGAACTGAGTATAGTACTACATCACAAAATGACTGAATGGGAAGCATACAAGCACAAGACTAAAATCTGTTTGGAACTCTTGCATGCTAACTCTACAAAATTCCATACAAGACATTTTTTTTCAAAAAGAAGGAAATCTGAAAAACATATTCAGAAAGAACAAAACAAAGAATCCATCTTTCTTTTAAACCTCTACGTGAGCCTGGAAACAAATAGATGGGCAACAATTTCAGAAGATTTCAACAACATTGCAGAAAAAAAAACAATGAGGGATGTCAGACAATTATGGCTTGCAAAACAAAAAAAAAAACAAACCAACCAAACAGAGGCAGTTCCAAAAAGCTTCCTCGTTTTTGAAGCAAACAAAGCCAGTAGCATAATGAAACGCTCAATCAGAATTACCAAGATACAAAAAATAAAGTGAAAAGTTTACAAATGATGTCTGACCTACAACAAAAACTCGCACGAAAATCACAATAGAAACTCAGATAATAGAGAAAGGTTTAAAAATGATGTCTGACCTTTAAAAAGTCGAAGGCAATCAAATAGAAACTCAAACCAGATGCCTCACCTGCGTCGCCGATTTGATAGCAAACTCGGTCGCAGAATCGCCAAGATTTGCAAAACGATTTACCCAAACTATCCACCCATTCCTTCATAAAAAATAAGAAAAAAAACTACAACGCATGCCTACCACTACACTGCCTCGCGACAAGTGTAAAATAAATTTAGTGTTAAAGCAAAACTAGAAAGTATAACACTAATTTAGGGTAGGGAGACGTGACAAATTGTCCACTCCCTCAAAAAAATGTTTTTAACATTGACGTATTTGGTCACGACCAAATTAATGTTATTAACACTGATAGTGAAGGGCAATGTAGTGTCAAGAAAAGACCCGCCTGTTTCTTTACGTTAGCAATAGTCAAACAAAGACAACGAACTGACAGAAACAGGAAAAAAAACACAACCCTACATTGCGGAAGTTCAGTCCATCACAAGGAACATCATTTTAACCATGGCTCTTAACAAAATAGTGTGACAGCAAAAAAAGAGAGCTAGTGAGAAAAAGAATAAAACCCTACCGCCAGTTCCCAAAACAAAAGCACGCAAACCTCAGAATACTGTAACATAATCCTTTAACAAACAGCGGATACTGTACAAAGTTGAAACAAACAGTTGATACTTTACAACAACGAAAAAAGCAGACGATATTTCACAGTATTGAAACAAACAAACGGTACTTTACAACAATGAAACAAACAGTAGAAACTTTACAATGGCATCGACTAAAACTGTGCTTACGTGGAATCTTGCCCGACCCTAACCGTTCCGAAAATTCGTCACAAAAGTGATTACAATTTCGTTGTAGTAAATCGTATTGATCTCCCTCCCACTCTTTGCTCATTTCTACGAGCAATTCTGTAACTCGGTCTTCATCCATGGGAGTCACACCAAGTTCAATTGTTTCATGCCACGTGTACATAGGATTGTGTTTTGGAGGACAGCTGAAAACCCCTGAGCCTCTTTCACAGAAGCCATAAGACCACTCTTCACCATAAACCTGCAAAAAACCAGAAAAAACAAATTGTAACAAATAATAACAGATATTCTAATCACATTCTTGTATGATCTTTTTACCAAAAACAAGGTAACTGCAACAGATAGTTTTATCGTATTCCTGTATGGTTTTTTACCAAAAAAGTGTAACAGATCTCATTATCACACTCGTGTATGATTTTTTTACAAATTAAAAAGTCAATTGTAACAATTTTTTAACAGAATAGATCAATGTACTACAAGTTCATGTCTTTGCCTTTTAGCAAAAGAAAAGGATAACAGCAAGATATCTATCTTCTACCACAGTACAACTGACATGGTGGAAACAACAAATATTTCAGATTTTAACAACGCCTGACTTCAAATATATTTCCAAGAAATCGGTACGAAATTTTTTTGTAAAATGTTTTTGTAAAGCGCTCCAGGAAATTATGACGTTGGTGTAACGAGACAAAACAACCTAATTCTAAAACATAGTTAGCAAATTTTAGATGATAAAACATGAAGTAAAGAAATATGAAAATGAAAAACATATGTAACATACATAAAAGCAAAAATCTCATGCCTAAAAAACCCCTTAAAACTTGCAAATTTGTAAGTGATACATATTGAGCAACTGTTAAAGTGTTGGAGAATAAAAATAGAAACTTCTAAAAAACCCTAAACACTTGCAAAATTGTGTAATGCGCAATGAGGAATCTTTAAATTGTTGGAAAGAAACAAACCAAAAGAAAAAAAAAAAACAAACAAACAAAAAAGAAACTTACTTCCACAGCTCCGTGAAAAATACCACCAAATCCCATCCCGTCTCTCATCACTTTGTTTATGTTGATTATAACGTTATTTGTTTTCGCATGAGGACTATTTGTGATATCATAAAGATGAAGAGAAACCTTCGCCATAAAAAAAAAAACGGCAACAAAGTTTTTTTCTTGTCTTGATGTCTTTCCTATTTCTTCCTCGCGTGCCTGTTTCGTTAATACTCTCCCTCCTCTCCCTCTACCTCTCCCTCGCCCTCGCCCTCGCCCTCGCCCTCGCCCTCGCCCTCTCCCTCTCCCTCCCCCTGTCTCGCTCTCTCTCTCTGTCTCTCGCTCACAGAAGATTGAATCGTACACAGAAGTCCTCCGTCACAAAAGTCTACTTTTTCGGATCCTCCCCTGTTTAGCTTGACTTTCTAACGGGTTTTTAGTGTTCCTTAAAAGTTCTTGGGGTTTGTCAGGATTTGTAAAGTTTTTAGGGTTTCTCGGGGTTTTTAGGGTTTCCTAGGGTTGCGTACAAAAAAACAATAAAATAACTGCCAAGAAGTAAGGTTAGTTCAAAGTAGGAGCTATATAAACTATTGCAAATAATTTGTAATCAAAAAGTTATTCAACAACTTCTGCACATGTGTTCAAGCGTATAAATACTATTCAAGTAAATTATAAACCGTCAAGGGAACCGCTATGAAAATGATGGACCAACAAAGAAAGGTTTTAACATGTTTATAATCATGTCACGCGGATATGAAACGAAGTCAGTAAAAAGCCCTAAAAAACAAAAAAAAAAAGGTTAATCTGCCTTATGACAAGAAATAAATGATGGAAAGAAAAACCTATCTCAGTTCTACTGTTGAATGTAAACGCCTTTCCAGAACCGGAATGCTTTGTCGTTTTCTGCTTTGATTACGGTAGTAATTAATATGACATGTAACCGTATAGAATCTGAAAGAAGATTGAAAGTTGAAAAATGAAAACTTAACCATTTACTTATATCGGTAAACCCTTACTATATCATATGGGAAAGTGCCCTAAGAGAAAAGAGACGGGACCGAAAGACGTTATGTTGGAAAAGGTGTGCGCGCATAAACCAGCGAAACCCTACAAAAATATTCTAAAGCCAAGCGAGCTATCGGAATATCAATTTGTAGTGTTGGGTATCGGGTAAATTCATATCGCGATAATTTCGATATTCGATATATCGAATATCGATCGAGCCAGAGGTCGCAAAAGTCAAAAAAAATCATACCCGAAACCGACCGTTTTTATTTTTCAAAATCTGAGTAACCGACGCCCGACCGAGTTTTGTCACGCTCCAAAATTGTTAACCGTTAACCGACCGTCGTATACGAAAAAAAAAATTAACCGAATCTTGATTTTTCGCGACTAACCGTGCCCGCCCGTAACCGAAAAAGTACAAAATTAATCAATGTACAACGGAATAAGCCAATAATTACGATTTGTCGCGTTCCCTAAGATTTGCCAGAAGCTTAGGGTTTTTTACATTATGACGTTACGCCACATTGTCGACGTGGAGGCATTGCAGATGTTTAGGGTTTTTGATATTATGACGTCACGCACGTCACAATCAACTATGACAGCGCCGACGTCACAAATTCTAAAACTTTCCGTGATGGTTTCCCGATTGTATTTTTTTGTCTTTTCTCACTATACTTGCCATCAAAATAAGCCCAAAGATAGCCAAAAGAAATCGTTTTCATAGATCTTTCATTTGAAACCATTATTGACCTTTTTCGTTGCAAGAATTATGAGATAGACGTGGCAGTGGGAGAGGAAGAGAGAGAGAGGCGCTTTCACGGACTTCGCTTTTGCGAAATGGCGTCCGTTGGTCGAGACCCCTCCACGTCCCCTGTACGGAAAAAACGCACGGAAAAAACTCACGCACAGGTTGGAAACGTGCAGTGGGTTTTTTTTTGGTACTCCGCGCACAAAAATTGTAAAAAACTTCCAACACGTGCGACAGCATATGCCTATTCGCTCACCTCATGGAACTTTATTTAAAATCGCCTCGCGAGGGGATTTTATATAAAGTTTGAAGATGAGCTGAAAGAAAGCGAAAGTGGGTCGAAACGCGCTAGACGACAAACTGCATTGTGCCAGACGACAAATTGCAATACATATAAAGTTTTAAGGTAGCGCAACTTGTACGGTGGTAATTTCAATTTTTTGGTACGACTGCAGATTTTTCCGTTTTTTTCCAAGTTATAGAGGAAAACGACACAAAATAACTGTAACTTTAGCGCATGGGAAAGTGCCCTTAACCATTTACTTATATCAGTAAACCCTTACTATATCATATGGGAAAGTGCCCTAAGAGAAAATAGACGGGACCGAAAGACGTTATGTTGGAAAAGGTGTGCGCGCATAAACCAGCCAAACCCTACAAAAATATTTAAAAGCCAAGCGAGCTATCGGAATATCAAATTGTCTTCATATCGAGTTATATATCGCCAAAATATCCTGATATTTGCTTACGGAATAATCGCGCCGATATCGATTACCGGTAGGTAGAAAAACGTACATATCGATCCTCGGTAAGAGGCTACATATACCCAACACCAGAGTGCACCTACAGCAGAGGTCGCAAAAGTCAAAAAATTTCATACCCGAAACCGACCGTTTTTTTTTTTCAAAGTCTGAGTAACCGACGCCCGACCGAGTTTTGTCACGCTCCAAAATTGTAAACCGTTAACCGACCGTCGTTTACGAAAAAAAAAATAACCGAATCTTGATTTTTCGCGACTAACCGTGCCCGCCCGTAACCGAAGAAGCACAAAGTTAATCAATGTACGACGGAATAAGCCAATAATTACGATTTGTCGCGTTGCTTAAGATTTGCGAATTGAATAGTGTTACTACTGTGTCAGATTTGCGACGCTTTGTCGCGTTCTCTTAGATTTTCGAAATGAATAGTGTACTTCCGTGTCAGATTTGCGACGCTTTGTCGCGTTCCCTTTGATTTGCGAAATAGCTTACTACAGTACCGTGTCAGATTTGCGCCGCAAATCATGATGCCACGTACTTCCACGATACCAAAAAAACAAAGAACAATAATGTTGGAAAAAAAAAGTACAAAATTTTCATTTTTTTTGGTTTTTTGTTTGACCGACCGTAACTGACAGTTTTTTTTTCCTGGTGAGTCAACCGACCGTAACCGCCCGACCCCCAAAATTTGGCAACCGAATCCGTTCCGGATCCGGCGCGGGCGGTCGGTTAACGGTCGGTCACGGTTTCGGTTGACCGTTTGCGACCGTAAACTCTACGGCCGGAGGGCGTTGCAATCGGCACCACGAGATTCATGTCGCCCGTCAAGAGCCAACCGGCCGCCTATTACTTAACGGCCGGCGGTCCTTACTTGAGCGAGTCCCGCTCGCGGCCTCCAACGGTCACCCGGCGTTGCGGCAGCGTACGGATTTCGCACCGGAGTCGTTTCTCCCGCAGAAAAACAGACTGCGTGCGCAGATCGGCAGATTATATACACTGCCATAAGCTCGGGCGACGGTACATCCAGGTAAGGGTGTGGCCCCATGTAGTTGTAACTTACCGTACTTACTTTGTATTTTAGCGCGGAACCGGCGGACCCGGAATTCAAGTGTCTCTATGTGTTCTAACAAAAATTTTCGTGACATTTTGTACACGCCATACCTTTCCAAGTACCAACTCTCTGTCCATGGATGCTGTCCATGGATGAAGAAGTGACGTTTCCCCTGCTTTCCCTGGATGAAGAAGTGACGTTTCCCCTGCTTTCCCTGGATGAAGAAGTGACGTTTCCCCTCACAACAAAACAATTAACAGAAAACCTAACCAACTATTACAGTGGATATTGAACTGAAAACTATATTACATACTCATTATATATTACTCATTATTATTATATATTACATATTATTGGAAATGTACTGAAATAACTGATCTACTAGATACCGAACTAAGGACTAAATTAAATGCTACACTAATTCAATTACTACAGTAGGTATTGAACTGAAAGCTGAACTAGTAAATTGAACAAAATGTTTTCTTCAAAACCTACAAAAATATTACAGTGGATAGTGAACTGAAAACTATATTTCAAACTCAATTGGAAATATGCTGAAATAACTGATGCACTAGATACTGAACTAAGGACTGAATCAAATACTAAACATGATGTTGAAGTGAAAGCTGAACTCATAAACTGAACAAAATAGTTAACAGAAAACCTAACCAAATATTACAGTGGATACTGAACTGAATACTATATTACATACTCAATATGAAATATACTGAAATAACTGATCTACTAAATAGTGAAGTAGGTACTGAATCAAATACTACACTAATTCAAATACTACAGTAGGTATTGAACTGAAAGATGAACAAGTAAACTGAACAATATGTTTAACAGAAAACTTAACCAAATATTACAGTGGATGCTGAACTTAAAACTATATTACATACTCAATTGGAAATGTACTGAAAAAACTGATGTACTAGATAGTGAACTAAGGACTGAATCAAATACTAAACAAGGTATTGAACTGAAAGCTGAACTCGTACACTGAACAAAATAGTTAGCAGAAAACCTGACCAAATATTACAGTGGATACTGAACTGAATACTATATTGCATACTCAATAGGAAATATATTGAAATAACTAATCTACTAGATACTGAACTAAGTACTGAATCAAATACTACACTAATTCGTGAAAGCTAAACTAGTAAATTGTACAAAATATTTAACAAAAAACCAAACCAAATATTACAGTGGATACTGAACTGAAAATTTTATTGCATACTCAATAGGAAATATACTGAAATAACTGATCTATTAGATACTACTGAATCGAATACTACACTAATTCAAATACTACAGTAGGTATTGAACTGAAAGCTGAACTTGTAAACTGAACAAAATGTACAACAGAAAACCTAACGAAATATTACAGTGGATGTTGAACTGAAAACTATATTACATACACAATTGGAATTATACTTAAATAACTGATGTACTAGATACTGAACTAAGTACTGAATCAAATACTACACTAATTCCTGAAAGCTGAACTAGTAAAATGAACAAAATATTCAAGAGAAAGCCTAACCAAATATTACAGTTGACACTGAACTGAAAAATACATTACATACACAATTGGAAATATACTGAAATAGCTGATCTACTAGATACTGAAGTAAGTACTGAATCAAATACTACACTAATTCAAATACTACAGTAGGTATTGAACTGATAGATGAACTATTAAACTGAACAAAATGTTTAACAGAAAACCTAACCAAATATTACAGTGGATGCTGAACTGAAAACTATATTACATACTCAATTGGAAATATATTGAAATAACTGATGTACTAGATTCCCCCCCCCCCCCCCCCCCCCCCCGCTCAGTGGGGGGGGGGGTGGTTTGAAAAATAAAAAAATGTAATGCCTCGATATATCTTCGATACGATATTTGGCGATATATCGCGATGATTTGGTTTTCGATATATCGAAGCGATATATCGATTATCGGGTACCTGAAATTCGATATATATTGAATATCGGCAAAAGGTCCTCAATACCCAACACTATCAATTTGTCTTCATATCGAGTGATATATCGCCAAAATATCCTGATATTTGCTTACGGAATTATCGTGCCGATATCGATTACCGGTAGGTAGAAAAACGTACATATCGATCCTCGGTAAGAGGCTACATATACTGAGTACAGTACACCGTGAATCGTTATTAGCCTTATGTACGCTATATCGGCACCCCAAAATTTTGACATTGATACCTTAAATATAATAAATTACACTATTTAAGAACGTGGACCATATTCTGCCACGTCTCCTGGAACTAAATTAGAATGAATGACGCTAATTTTTTCTTTACACTAATAATTTCTATACGCTAATAACGATTCAAGGTGTAGAGTTCACCTACAGTAAACTCTACGGCCGAGGGGCGTTGCAATCGGCACTACGAGATTCCTGTCGCCCGTCGAGAGCCAACCGGCCGCCTACTACTTAAACGGCCGGCGGTCCTTGCTTGAGCTAGTCCCGCTCGCAGCCTCCAACGGTCACCCGGTGTTGCGGCAGCGTACTGATTTCGCATCGGAGTCGTTTCTCCCGCAGAAAAACAGACTGCGTGCGCAGATAGGCAGATTATATACACTGCCATAAGCTCCGGCGACGGTACATCCAGGTAAGTACTGAATTAGTACCTGGCGGACCAACCCTGCTGCGTGCGTACGAGTAGGGTACTGTAATACTGTAATGTACTTTACCACGTAAGCGTACGAATTGTACCGGCGCGGACAAACACCGCATCGAGCACTGCGAGTCTGTTTCGCGGAACACTTCCATTTTTGAAATAGCACACAACCGTGTTTTGTAGGTGCACACCTCTCAGATGCACACCCTGGATTCTTTTAGGCGATAGTAGGTCTAGAGCCGTAAATTGACCTATTTGGTAAAATGCGGGAAAGACGCAAAGGCAATACCGATAAACTTCCGTGTAGGATAGTTGTTTAATACTTGGAAACGAACAAAATGACATCACATTACATTTGCCTGTGGTGTGATTAACCATTTTCACTTTGCTGAAGCCTACCTGTTTTAACTTGGGTACTTTTGGGTAATTATGGGCAATACTTCGGAAGTTTTTGGTAATCGCTTGTGTCACAAACTTACTAAATTGTATTCTTTGAGGAGAGTTCGAGCAGACCGGAAAAGGGCATCTTGTGACATTACATAAGGTACACCGTGGATCGTTATCAGAGTCGAGGAGTTACTAGAGTGAGGCTTACATTAGTGTTGTAAATTATACTTCAGTTCCAAGTGGCGTGGCTGGTTTTGAACCGTTTAAAGAAACTAATGTTAAGTAAAAAACTAGTGCCGTTGACCCTGGGAGGTAAGTTTTAGGACCACCAAAATATGGTAATGCCATTAGCGCTAATAAAGATACACAGTGTACATTCCCTACATATTGCTAGTACTCTATATAACTCTATATACATGTATTTATGCATATATGTATACATGTATATGCATGTATATATGTATATATATATATATATATATATATATATATATATATATATATATATATATATATATATGTATATATATATATATGTATATATGTATATATATATATATATATGTATATATATATGTATGTATATATATATATGTATATATATATGTATATGTGTATATATATATGGGTATATATATATGTATATATATGTATATATGTATGTATATATATATGTATAAATATATGTATATATGTATACATGTATATGTGTACATATATACATGCATATATGTATACATGTACATGTGTATATATGTATATACACACCATATATAAATATATGTATATATGTATACATGTATATGTGTACATATATACATGCATATATGTATACATGTACATGTGTATATATGTATATACACACCATATTGAATGTGTGTACAGTCTTACCAATGGAAATGTGCACATGTGCCCGTACACAAAGTTCATAAAAAACAGTCTTATGTTTCGGCAATTGTGACATGTACGTTTTCGGGACAGGAGTTAACCAGTTTAAACGAAGCAGATTCATACCTATGGAATATTACACTAAATCGTCCCGACAAGGCCTATGACATGGACAACTTTTTCGTCCAAAAAAGCATTTTTTTTTTAAGTTAAAACGAAAAACGTACTTCCTAGGAGTGTCATCGACCACTTTGATCCACGGTTAAAATGCAATCCTAGTAGCTTAAACTTGAACCAACTTGATACTGATTAATACTACTATGTTATCAGGAGAGACTAGGAAAATGCATAAGCTTCGAGGGAACACATGTATAAACAAATCACATTATTTTTCAAAAGAGCTTCAGTTTTGAAGGATCCTACAGAGTTTTTGGAGGTGACCACAGATAATATTAAACCAGAAGACATTTTAACTTTTACTCTCGAGCGAATTATTCTTTGCCACATGTGAATACCCATGCGCTTAATTGAAAAAAATAAAAATAAACCAACTTCCATCTCCATGGTTTTTATCTCACAGTTAAAAACGAACTGAGCCTCAGAACTTACAAAAAATAAAATTAAGTCGACGGTCCAGTAAAGTTAAAAATTTGAGCAATTAATCGCCAATCTCGGACACCTCTATACTCCTCTAACATCGCGACAACTCGAGATGCAAGTCTTCGAGGATTAACTATAAAAAAAGTATCTCCATCTTCACCTTTGTCAAAAGGGTTCACAAAATCGGGAACCATAGAGTAATGGGGCATTCCCAAACTTGTCGCCAAAACCTCATATTGAATATTCCCACTCGAGGGATCCGGTGTTTGTCCAAATGGTTGCATAAACTCCAAAATTGGGGTTCCCGACCGACATGCGATTATATGACTCAATCCTCCCCCATAAGCACCTATTACAACCGAAGCTCCGTAAAAAAGTGGCCATAGAATCGTCACGTCGTGTTCCCCATCGTCCTCGAATATTTTTACAGTGAGGTTCGTGTGCAATTCAATATACTTTGAGAGAACTTTATGATCATTGATCTGCAAAAATAGAAAAAAGTTACTGTTTCTTGGAGCCTTTTAAGACTTTCCAGATGTCAATTGTCATATGCTCCCTCGAATAATTTGACAGGATATCCTTAATCCACCATACATCGTACACCAACATAGCCATCGAAAAGAAACTATCAATATTGTTTTTGAAATTTTCGCATATTTGCAAGTGATTTACTTCACGTACCGATTAATATGCAAGTAAAACAGTTCCCTTTCAAAGAACTGTCCTACGAAGATCACTTACCCTCGCATAGAAAAGACGACAACAAGAAAGAATGAAATTAAAAACAGGCTGTTACTTACCTTCCTATGCCATTTATTAACCACGAGAAGAACATTTGTCGAATCAAGGGGCACCAATCCTCTCTTCCTAATCCAGAAATGAATACGTTTCCGAAGTTTTAAAAGATAAGTTACTTCTCGTCCTCCAAAAGGGGCTCGACAAGGGGCCTCAGTCGTGATCGCTTCTCCCGCGTAAACATCGTGAGAGATAATACGACTCTCGTTTATTCCCAAAAACGTCATCATACTTCTCAAAAAAAAGGGATATGAGTCTAGTGTCCCTTGAAACCCTGGTCCCAATTCCCAATAACATAGGACTCTCCCGTCAGTAAATCTCTTTTCAAATAAAGTGGCAAAAAAATAAAATGTTATCAGGATTTACAACAAATATTTAACGGTGTGAAGCACGCTAACTGGAATTGCACATTATAGAGGCAATTTGTATCCAATTACATGGGATACACCGTTCATTTTATACAATACACCTTTCACTATAATTGGTTCGATGATTTTACTACTGAAATACTGTGTGAACCACAAGCTTCCATAGGCGCTTTTCTGGAATAGATAATGTGGTCTGGTCATGCATACTATTCCACGATCATTCGTCTATTGGTCTATTAATTTTCTGGTCTATTGGTCCGTCTGTTCTAATTACGATAAGTTTGTACTGTGATTTACTTATAGTCTCCCTTGGGAGAGAAAGGAGTTTGAAGAGTTTAACTCACCTCTGACATGTATTAACAAAGAAGTGTCAGAAATGAGCTCCTTGTAATATGGCATCAGCCTCACCAAACCAGAAGTAATAACGGAATAGACATCCGTTCCGTAACTATCAGCTACATAGACCTTTCTATGGGCATGTTCCAAAGCCCAAGGAACATCGAGTCGTAACTCCGTTCGAGATGTATAAACCCCAAAACATTCTCCTCTTGAATCCACCATAAACCCATCATTATGTATATCTCCCTGACTTGAAATAAGTACATCCGAGAATTCGGCAACGAGAGGCGATTTCTTTAGCTTGACGGGATTGCGAAGTACTACTTTCAAAAAAGATCTACTTGCTCTTTTGTTTTGATCATAACAAGCCAAAATTCCCGGACACCATCGATCACATCTTTCCGTCACTCCGGCCGCAACTGCTTCAAAAAGTGGAGACTCCATAGGACAATCTTTCCTATAAGTTCCATGATTTACACATTCGTCGCGATAATTTAAACATCGTTGAATCGCGATTCGAGAACTTAAATCGTCTAGTTTTGTCGCTCGTTCAAAAGTCACAAAACCTCTGGCTGAAAAAATTTTCGCCCGTCCGATTCGAACGCGTTGAAGGCTTTCCACAAAACTCCAATTCCCAGATTCTGTGTCATTCATAAGCTCAAATTTTTTCAAACTTTTTCTCAAATCTTCCAAAGATGTGAACACTCTCCTTTCTTTCCCTAACATCCCCGGACTACTTTTCAACTTCTCAATACGATCCAGAGACGGCCATATTTCCCCACCAATCACAACGACATCCTTCGTTTTCTCCTCTCTCTCTCCTCTAGTCTCTACCTCAAACTCCTCAAGATCTAAACTGTTCACTTGGACTCTTTCCCCTCCACTCTCTCCCTCTACTTTCTCTCCCTCCGTTTTCAACGGCGTGGTATCATTAGCCTCCGTTGATCCATTATGCGGTAAATGGTAAATACAGTCCTCCTCGGGTGGTGAAATTAACAATTCTTGAGGACATAAAACTCCTAGCAATATTTGAGTCTCTGCTTGAGCTATGGGCCACGAGTAATGTCGTCCATCGAAGCTTAAATCCGGTCTTGGTTCACTTAATGGATGCATATCGAGATATGTGACACCCATGTCATCGGCAACCTATGAAAGAAAAACCAACGACATCCTCAATACATTTTTACACATACATTTTTACATTATTTTTGAACGTTTTTGTGGCATAAAATGTTTCCAAGAAGATCTTAAAGGTGAAACAATTTTGATAAGATTAGTATCGCCAAGAACATTTTCCAAGAAAATTTCAAATGTGAATGTTACCAAAGACATAAATGTCTCCAAGAAAGTTCAAAATCTATCTAAATAAATTCAATAACATAAATGTCTCAAAGAACATTTTAAATGTGAATTTTTCCAAAGTCATAAATGTCTCCAAGAACGTTCAAAATAATGTAAATAATCTCAATAACATAAATATCTCCAAAAAAAAATCGAATTTGAATGTTTCCAAAGACATAAATG
>JBBHKE010002325.1:0-73753 GCA_037447655.1 Zygnema cylindricum
AGAAAAAAAGACGGTGAAAATGTGACGGCGGGAAAAGACGACGGTTAAAAAATGGCGCGAAATCGAGAGAGACAAAAGGATGGAAAACCTCAAAAGGCAATTTGCTAAAAGGTTTTGTTTTTCGTCGCAATTAGTATGCGACGAGGATGGGACAGCCGGGAGCCGTACGATTGTCAGGTGAAAAAGACAGAGGCCAGAAAACGACAGAATAAGAAACTGTAGAGATGATGACCGTACAAATAAAGATCTTAGGACAAATTTGAAAGTACGGAGAGCGGAATCGGCAGTTATTGTCGCGGGAGTAATACTCGGCCCAGTTCGGTTCGGTTCGGTTCAAGTGATCCGAACCAAACGGCATCGAACCGAATTCGACCTTTAAATTAGTCGAACCGAACACCAAAAACTCGTTCAGCATTCAAGATCCCTCAGGTCTAAAGATCTTAATTTGACATTTTGCCAAATTTAGCGTAGCATTCAGTATATTAGTACGTTTAATATTATGTACTTTTGTACTCTATCGCTAGAGTGTTACCGTAAATTTTATCATAAAAGTCGAACCGAACCGATTTTAAATAATCGAACTTCTAGTATTCGGTTCGTTCGGTTCGATACCGTACGAAAAAACGCCTACTGCTAGGATATCGTACGAGACTCGCGAGTGAAAAAGACAAATAGTGTGCAACTGTGCAGTCCTGTAGCTCCTTAACATTAACTTTTTTAATTTTTGTCGTTTCCCAAAATGACAAACTCTTTTATATTTTAGCTATATAGCGTAATAAAACAATAAAAAGTTTTATATTGTGCGATAAGCCCAAGGTCCTGGGTGGAGAAGCTGCTCCAATTGGCTTTCAGTTTTGTACGGTACTGTACAGTTTTTGTCGGTGGAATTTGCCACACCGACATTTTATCCAGTTTGTCGTTAGGTCCTTGAAGAGATTCTAATATTCGATTGGCTTTGTCGGCCGCGGAAAGCCCTTAAAGATCGTGACACGTGTGACGTACTGCCGGTCGATGTCAGGTTTGGTCTGTTGGAGACTCTGAGGAATTTTTGAAGTTCAAGCCATACGGAAAAGATTTGGAGAGCCGCAAGGCAGAAGAAGACAAAATATTTCAACGGTTATAGATTCTGCCGTTGTGTTCTGGTCGAATGACGTTTCACCGTTACAAATGTCACTGATGAGTCAGCTAGGCTTTTAAAAATTATAAAATAAAAATAGTGATTCTTGTGCTTCTTTTTCTATTTTTTAGGGATGCGGACAAATTTCTGGTTTCCTTAATTAAAAGTGTCCATTATGGTAATTATTATTAACAACAGTTATGAAAATTTTTCAGGAAAACTTTTCAGATGCCACGTGGGTGCCTGTCATTTCACAAAAAAAATCACAAAATTTTGAGAGAAATTTGCATAATGCGATCAATACTATTAAATGTAAAGTATGAGTGCAATGAATGCCTGAATGTACGGCCTTCACTGTCGCGACGTAACTGCCTGGAAGTTACAAAATTAAGAGACACCGTATCGCGCTTCCGGAACACGGTCAGCATTTTCAATTTTCTAAATGCGACAAAAAAACCGTACGAAAGGCATTGGCTCCATTGGAACGATTTGAGTTTAGGTTTCGCTTATTTTTTTAAATGCGAAGAGGCTAAGGATTCACCTGCGAAAAATCAATGATTGAGATAGCCGCGGAAATCGGGTGGACCTATTAGTTTGTTACACGTGTTATATACGGAAAAAATAAGTACAGTACACCGTGTATCGCTATTAGGGTGCGTCTCCATGTGCCTAAGTAAGGGCTTTTTTCTGTCGTTTTAATGTAAAACTTAGAGCCGTACCGCGTAAGTTTCAACCATACAAAAAAACAGAGAAAATGAGAAGTTCATTTTGAGTCATCATCGAATTTAAGATGTACTACATGCTGTCGTTTTGTGTTCTTCGACCCACGGCCACGCCAAAAAACGTCATCTTCAAGCTTTTCTTTAAAACACAGGGAAGAAGTGTTTTAAAACAAAGAATTTTCGAAAAAAAAATAGAAACACGTAGACGCACGTTTATTTTTTTTCAAAATAATTCAAGCGACGACGAAAAGTGCACGATCCGCTATATTTTGTCCGTTTGCGTTCAGGTACGACAAAAGGAAAGTACACAATTTATTTTGTTTTGTCCGTTTGCGCTTGGTACATATTTTATTTCGCCAGGGGTCTCAAGATCCGATGCCATTTCACGTCGAGCGGACAAGAGACGCAAAGGCAAAGTGTATCTTCTTCAGCCGTGAAACGGCACAGGCTGGAGGGTGGTACGTCTACAATGTCACGTAAAGTCATACGACGTCACAAGCAGTTACAAAAAATAACGTGCGTCATCACAGATTGTACATGTCGACAACCGTCACGGGCATTGTCGACGTATACAATCGTCACACCCTTAAGTGACAACTTCGTTTGGTACACATAGGGCCACCCGAAATCCGGGTCCGCCGGATCTGCGCTAAAAAACAAAGTAAATTCTCTAAGTTTCAAGTACATGAAGAAGCACCCTTAGTGTTGCTACTTTTATTGCCACTTAAAACATCTTTTCTCCGTACACACTTGTCCGATTGTCAGATGGAGGCCGCCAATCGGAAGGTGAGAATCTTGCCTTTCAATCGCAACCGTCAGATCCATAATTCGACAAGCGTGTACGGAGAAAAATTGTTTTAAGTGGCAAAAACTATTAAAACTAATACTGTAGCGATTCGCGGTGTAGTATACGGACTGAAATTTGCGCGGGGAAATTTTGCGAAATGTAGTTGGAAATCAAAAAAAGAAATTTGATTCGCCCAAGTTTTGGAGTTCATGCAATAAAAAGGATGGGCCGCATAAAACAGCGGAAAAAAAGTTCCTCCACGTATTTCTGTTCATCCCAAGCTTCTTTTTCTCATGGTTTTTAAGAGCCACACGGCGGATTATGAATGGCTAAATTTTATGATACGGCTGGAAACTGCACGTGTCAATTGGAAGAAAGGTACGTCGGAATTTTCGACTAGATCAATCCACTATATAGTTTGGTATAAAACTATAAACGCAAAATATTAGCATTAATTTTTAGAACAAAAATTGAGATTTGTGTAACGTATTCAAAATTTTTAAAGTCTAAAACGTATGTCGTAAAAAAATCCAAAAATGACCGCAAAAAACGGTTTTTTTTTTAAGACTTCCTTGGATTCGGAAAATCCAGAATTCCAAAATTGTCGATCAGTCAAACCAAATGTTGTCCGACAGATACGACAAAAGTGAAAAAGATACTCCGAGAGTCTACAAATTCCTCAAAAAATCCAAAATCTAATTCTACACCCACACGTGCCAAACGCTGACTTTAACTTTTTGAACGGTCAAACCTGGCGGCATTTCCATAGTGCGGTACAACAGGAAATAAAATTAATGATTTTTGTCGTATGAGTAGCACTGTACTCGCTCCACCTTATCTCCTTTAATTGGACACGTGTCAGATATTATTCCCCTTCATTAATGTAGAAAAATACAAATTTAGCTAACCTTCTGACCGTACAAATGCGCTCCCACTCCCACATTTCTCGAACAGCGCCTTCCCTCCCTCTCTCTCTCTCCTTATTCCGTACAGTCTTACTCCGTACAGTCATCATTCATTGCTTCATTTCGTACTGTACTGTAGTTAATTCCCGCCCTTTTTTTTCTGCCCGTTTCATTTCTCGCCACCGTACATTTTCCGTACATTTCCCATGCACTTTCCGTACATTTACCGTACACATTTCGACATTTTTATTTCCAAAAATCACGAAAAAATCTCAAAATCTGCCTTAATTTGTTCTATACAATTTTTTTCAAATTTTCCCGCCAAACTTCCAACGCTCATTCCGTACAACTTAACTTTTATAACTTATTATATACCGAAACAAAACTGCCTCAAAATATGACTTCCCTCCTTCCCCTCTCTCTCGCTCTTCTCCTCTCCTTTCCCCTCCTCTCTCTCTCTACCATTGTGCCACCTGTCTCTCTCGACCTCCCATGGTGGGCCCTCCCCTCTCCCCTTTCCTCCCTCCACCCCAAACAAAACTCCTCAAGTGCTGACGTGGCACTTGCAGCAGCCAGTACCCTCTCCCGATTCCGTCCTTCTTCCTCCTTCCCCTCCACAGCCAATCCTCAGCTGCCACGTGGCAAAACCCCACATACCCAAGCAGACGCCGTAGTTTCCCCTAACGTGACACCTCCGCCACGTGTCCCTTCCCCATTGGCTGACGTCACTTCCCCGCCGTCGCCACCTGTCGCTCCCCCGTCGGCCGAAACGAACGGAACAGTACCATGGAACTCCGTACCGGATCCGCTGACGTGGCAGTGTGAGAGTGGTCTCGACCTTTATTTTTTATTCAATGAAACGTCGAAAAATATCGCGGCTGCCCGAGCTCGAAAAAGTCCGTTGAGAGGTTTAAAAATTTGTCGCTGGAGTTCAAAGACCGCGGCGAAGATTTTGAAAAATGTCAAAAACTTTTTGGATTCTGGGAATATGCCAAAAGCGAGAAATAAAATCCGCTGGACTTTGTCCGCGGTTCAGCGATGCGGTCAGGTGGTTTCAACAGAGATCAATTCAACCCAGGAGATTTCAACAGAGGAAGATTTCAAAAGTGGAGAGTTTAAGAGTGGAGAGATTCAATTTGGGAAAATTAAATGTGGAAAACGCGGGAAGTAATTTGACTTCTATGTTACAATGTTTGGAAGATCTTGCGACGAATGTCGCCGTAAGTGATGCGTTGACGGGAGTTCCGTTGACTTCAGTTTTTACGGATTACGGAGCTGGAAATGTCTTACAACAAGGAAACAGTTTCACTCTCAGTTATAATCTAAGCACAGGAGAAGGTAAGAGGGGGAATTAAGTATGAGTGGAAATTAAGTCAATGGGGAATTGGGATATGGATTTTGTCTTTTTACGGAGATTAAGGTGGGTTATTTTGTTGGGTTTTTCATTTTTTTGTTATTTTTTCGTTTTTTTTATGGGTATTTGTAGGCGTATAGGTTTTTCTCTTAATACTTCCAAAAAATTTCAGGGTCTTTCTGCTGTTGTTTTTTTTTGTTTTCTTGTATTTTACGTTTTCATGAAGTTTGGATTCATGGAAGATAATTTTTTAGTTTTTTTTTTTTTTTTTTTTTTTTTTTTCTTTCCAGGTGCGAGAATTAAATCGGTGGACAGTTTTTCCTCGGGAAAATTTTCAGCAAATATAACTTGTCCTCCGGCTGGGTTCACCACTGCTTTCTATGTAAAATTCTCTCTATCTCTCTTTCTCTCTCTCTCTCTCTCACAAACTCTCTCTCTCCCTCGCTCTTTATCCTTCACTTTCCCTCTCTCTCGCTATCTTTCCCTCTCTCTCCTTCATTTTCTTCCTCTCTCTCTCTCACTCCCTCTCTCTCCTTCAGTTTCTGTTTTAACATTCTATTCTGGAAAGAGTTTGTTGTCCTTGATTTCTGCCTCTCACTTACTCGCACTCTCTCCCCCCCTCTCTCTTCCACTCTCACACTCTCCTCTCTCTCGCTCTCTCTCGCACTCTTCCACAAATGGCTTCAGATCTTGACTTCTAACACTCTCTCTCTCCCTCCTCCCTCCCTCTCCTTCATAACCCAGTTGGCTACCGACTCCTCCTCTCTCTCCCCCTCCGCCATAACAATGGAGTTTCCGGCCTCCAATCGCCGCTATGTGAAGCTCGGCACTATTGTGAGTGGGCGGCCCGGATGGACTCTCCTCGTGCCTCTCAATACCGATTGCAATCTCGAGGCTCACATCTACAGTATTTAATGGACCCCCGATGTCATTTTGTAAGTCTCTCTCTCACGCTCTCTCTCTCTTTTTCTCTCTCTCTCCCTCTCTCTCTGTGTCAGTCTTTCTCTCTCTTTCTCTCTCTTTCTCTCTCTTTCTCTTTCTTTCTCTCTTTCTCTCTCTTTTTTTCTCTCTCTCTCTCTCGCTCTCCCTCTCTCTCTCTCTTTCTCCTCTCCTCTCCTCTCCTCTCCTCTCCTCTCCCCTCCTCTCCTTTCCTCCCGCTATCTCTCTCTCTGTTTCTTTTCCTCAATATCACATTGCGTGCCTTCCTTTTCAAAAATATCTCACAGCTTTTGTTCTTCCCTAATAAATGAATTTACACGGGTTCAAATGGGTTTTCAGATGGAAAATGGGCAACAAAGTTCTCCACATGTACGACAACCGTCTCTGGGAATGTCCCTCTCCTCCTCCTGGCACTCTCCTCAATCTCTACCTCTCCCTCTCCCCTCCCTCGTCCTCCATCCTCACACCCATCAATGCCTCATCCACATTTAATCTCGTGAGCTTCCTATCGCCCCAACTTTCTCCTCCCTCTCTGCCAGCTGTCACTTCCAGCTCGTCGGTTTATCCCCTTGGAATCGATTATTGCGCCGAAAAAATATCGATTTTGAATGACGCGGCAAATATCACTTTCGACCAATCAGGATGCGGTGAGTGACAAACTGGACTTAAAAGTGTTTTAATTTTAAGGAAAAAGGTGGAATTTTACACCTCCCTCTCCTTTTTATTGAGAATAATGGATAAGTTGCTAAAAGAATGGGAGTTACGCCTGTTTTGAATAGTGTTAAAACAAGACTTTTTACCAAGTCAGATTTGATACAACGAGTAGTGAATTGGTGTGGATTTTCAATCGAAAAAGTCTTTTGTAAGGTTTCTCAAAAATCTACAGAAATGTTTTACCCTTTTCATTATGTTGTGGTAAAGTAAAATCATGATTTTATACTTGGTCGAATGATTTTTTGTACTTGAGAAAACAGTAAATTATTTACTTTATAATTAATGTGCTCCGTACAAGCTAAGGTGGGATTTCAAGCGAATTATACAACTTTTGTGGAAGTAGTGTGATGCATAGTGAAATGGCTGAAAATTGTGGATGGGATGTCGGTAGTAGAGGAAAAGTTAAATCCACGACTGATTGTAATTGAAATCTTTTGAAATAGCCATGAATGTTTCTTTTCTTGCTGGAGATTTTTTTTGGAGCATTCAGTGGATTAATTCAGCTTGTGTATTTCGGGAGAGGTCTCAGGTGGACGATTTCGCACAGCTCGCAACTACAAGTATGGAGAATTTTTGGGAGAGTTTAAGTGTGCAGATGGCAATACTAGTGGAGCATTGTCTTCTTTCTATGTAAGAAATAGTCGAGTTCATGTTTTTGAATGATTACTTTTCTAATTCTAGTTGTTTCAATAACGATGCTTGAACACGTTAATATCATTTGCATACAATTTCTTATCCAATGTTGTGTTAAAATCTTCGTCCAATGTCCAATGTCCAAAGTGTAATGTCATGTGTCATATGTCAAGTGTCCAATGACCAATGTCTAATGTACATTTTCCATTTTTTATTTTTCAATTTGTGGTTCAATGTCCAATGTCCAATTTTTGGTGTCCATTGCCAATTTCTAGTGCTTAATGTTTGATACCTATGCCCAATACTCCATATCCTACTCCCAATTTCTAAACGCACGAATGCTAACACAATCCTCTTTCTTTCCGTGTCCAGCTGTCCTCCATGGAGGGATACCCTTCACAGGATGAGATTGACTTTGAGTGGTTAGGAAACAACAAAATGGGCGTTCAAACCAATTATTATGTGAATGGAGTTGGAGGGAATGAGGTGTTCCTGTCCCTCGGATTTGACTGCTCTGAAGCCTGTCATAAATACACCATTCGGTATACCGAGTCCACTATCACGTAAGAATTCTCTTTCTCACTCTCCTCTAACTCTCTGTCTCCTCTCTCTCTCTCTCTCTCTCTCTCTTCTCTCTCTTCTCCCCTCCCTCATGAACATACGCACTTTTTACCATCACTTAGGACACTTTTCCACCACGTCTCCTGTGCTCTTTACATTTTTTGGACAATTCAAGGATGATTTCAATACCAGACAAATTCATGGTTGTCGGATTCAAAAGTAACTTCACGTTTCTCAAACCTGCCAATTGATTTGCTTCCCACATACCTCCCTCTTATCAAGTCTCAATCCTAATATAAAATCTCTCCTATGTCTTTCCAGGTGGCTGGTCGATGATCAAGTGGAACGCATTGTCGAAAAAGACTTAGTTCCGACATTCCCCGTAAAATCGATGTTTCTTTACGCTTCTTTGTGGAACGCCAGTTTTGTTCTTGATGGAGGCTGGTCGGGAAAGTGGAGTGACCAAGATTTGCCTCATCTTATTCAGTATCGCGATATGAGGGTTTCTCCGTTGCCAAGTACCATGGCTTGAGTATTTGGGTACATTATTTAAGCAAACTTCTTTTTGGAAAGAAAGATTTGGAAATGGAAATTGGAAGTTATGGATGAAATTAACGTCACGTGGAGACAATTTTGGGTTCAATTTTCTAAAGCTCACAGATCATTCGAACGGCATGAAAGGCGATTTGTTCAAATTCATTTCATTTTTTCAATTTTTTTATTATTCCTTACGTTTTCTCACTTTTCAGATGCGTATTTTTAAAGTACGGTGCCTTTGATTTTCACCAAAGGCTAGCAATATTTTACATCTGTATCTTTTATTCTTTCTCAACAGTTTGTCTCTGAACTCCTAGTAGTTTAGCTGTCTTGGTATTTAGAAAGGGTACGACACGGGGCACAGATTACTTGGTACTCCGAAAAATAAATTTCCCATGGAACATATTATGGAATCAATGGCCCAAAATTGCTGACATCATCGCGATGTCATGTGAGACAAAGGAAAAAATAGCTTTCGATTATTTGCACTATCGCTTGCTATACCGTCAACTTTATTTTCTAGATTGGCTGAATTTACTATGGGCTAAGAATTTAGTTGACTTTAATTGTTTTTCCAAACGGCTTTTTTTACAACACTATGAAATGAAATTGCTAATACAATTTTGATATTTGATTTTAGTTACCTTCTAATTTGATATTCCCTATCGATGCTTTTTTTGTGTGAAATGGCCAAAATCTTGTTTTAGGGAGGCTTCAAGTTCTAAATTGACTGTTTATTGTTTCATATGCCAAGTTTTCTTCCCATAAAATGTTGATCAATTCTTACATTGGTCATCCCATGTGAAGGACATGATGTGTTTTTAACTCCAAAAAGTTATATATTCGAATTCTGGCTTCAAATGTCAAGATTGAAAAAATTCCAGATTTAAATCCTGGTTTTCAATGTCAAGAAGTGCAAAGAAACATTTGCACAAAATAGCAATCAACTTTCCACTTGTAAGGAGCACAAATGTAATTTTTTGTATTCCAACAATTTTTCAAGAACTCACAGCATTGTTTTCAGAGTGTGTTTTTGAATAGTCAACTCTAACATTAATCGAAAAAAAACTGTCAAATCTATGTGTTCTAGTTTTGCACTAAACAAAACTAGGTCTCCAATACAGTGTACCCCACAGCTTTTTCAATTCTCGTCTTTTTAAACCTACTTGTGTTAATTAAATATCAGGAAATAATCAACCGTCAAGGAACAACTAAGAATTATACCTTAAAAAGTCCTATTTCAGCCAAGTCCATCGGAACATGTTTCAATATGTTAAGCTATCGAAAAAATAATAGTTAAGCTTTTCCCTTACACAATTTTTTCATTTCGGCTATCTTTCAATTCCAATTCCAATTCCAATTCTAGTTTCAGTTTCAGTTTCGGTCAATTTCATGAGTTTCACTCACCGCCTTTCTCCAAAGTCTTTCTTATACTTAGTACATTTAAGCTTGCTACTTGCACAAGGACAGCTACTGAGCTAACAAAAACCAAAGCCTTGTCATCATATCTGTTGGCCAAATGAACAAGGCCGACATATGAGATGATACCGAAAGCAATGCCGCATATATGTCCAACTGAAAAATTTCCCTCGGCCATTTTAGTTTGTAGCGTCACACAGAATTGGTACGGACGGGCAAAAGACTGGTAGTCACACGAAATTGGGTAAAGTTTTTGAGTTCTAAGTATTAGGTTAAACAAGAATGATTGGAGGAAGAAAGGTAAGTTGGAGAAGCGTTCTTAGATATGAGATAGTTGAGGAAGAAGGAGCTTTTGTCGACTGTTTGTTATTGATGTTTATAAATTACTAATTATACTCTATTTTTTGTACATAGAATCTGAAAAGTTTCAGCGAGAATGCCAACAGTTGCCTGGAAATGCTACTTACAAGGTTCCGGTACAGGAGGTTGTCTGCCAGAAAAGAATCGGTACTTCGGTACATAGTTTGAAGAGGAAGAAAGCCTCTAAAATAGTACAGATTATCTGTCGTATTCAGAGAACTTCTGTAGGGATTCAGCCGGCGATATAATATGTAGCAAACTCCGACGCGGTCGTCCGATTACAGATTAGGGTTAAGTTCCATTGAAGCAGGCAGCCGCCGTTTCCGGGAAACGTTAATGACCAGGGGGCACTTTTCGTACTAAACAAAAAATTGACCAATAGAATGTACTCGTGCGTTGGCGTTATTGCATACGACGCCGAAACGGATTGCTCGTCGTTTAAAATATACGATGGAGTTTTATCCTTTTTCGATTTGTAAATTTTTCGTACTAATGGAAAATGCCTTTTACGTACAAAAGAATATGACAATACTTGATTCAGCCTTTCTCAACATTATGTCGCTAAACTCCTAGGTTTAGCTGTCTTAGGGGGTGTCCCCATGTATTAAAGTATCTACTTTTTTGTCGTTTTCCCCCAAAATTCAATCCCCAACCATAAAATCTTTTGTTGTACATAAAATTATTTCCACAAAACAATGAACGTCAATTCGATACTTTGAATGTACTCCATGTTTGTCGTCTTGTGAATTCATTTTGGCGTTTTCCTCTTTTCGACCACAGGGCAAGAGAATCCAGATCATCAAGAAACTTTCTAAAAAAGCACCTCGCGAGGTGATTTTAGTCAAAGTATCACCGAAACAACGAATGACAAATGATCCATGCACGCGCCACAGGAGTGTGAAAATTTTAGGACGAGGTAGAGTACTCGCTTATTTTCTCCTTGCCTGTCACGCACATGTACATAAAAAAAATTTGAACGGGTCCCTTTGCAAAATTTTACGTCGTCGTCGCCTCTCCCCTCTCCCTCTCACACTATCGCTTTTATCTCACACTTTTTAGAATAAGACACGACAATATTGGTATGAAATGAAAGATATTTGAAAAGCAATTATTTTCACTATCTTTGGGTATATTTTTATGGCAAATCGAGTGAGATGTTAAGGGTCATTTAGCGTCGGTTGTCTATTCGCTCTTTTGGTCCCGTCCGTACTTTTCATTTAATGCGTCGGTCCCCTTATAACGCCCTACGTAAAAGTCCTTTGGGCGACGGGCTCTCTTTGTCTTACGTATGTTTATTTCTCTTTGTCGTGATTCTCTTTTCTATTTTGTTTATGTCGTCGTACTTTTTGTCGCTTTGACTCTACGTCAGTTACTTTAGGTCTTAATAACTTTTGTACATTGCCGCCCTAAAGTCAATCCTTTAGACTCTAGACCACATACATTAGAATGTAGACTCCATACATTAGAATCTAGTCGTAACGTCAATTACGTAAAATCTCAAACACATTAATTAAAGTCTAGACTAGGATCCTTTTTGTTACAGCGCACCAAAGAGCGCTTAGACTCCACAGTAATTAGCACTGTGTATTTTGTATATAAGTGACTTTTCTCACTTAATGGAATCATCCCAAATACAAATCAATTTCTCTTTCAAATGCATTGATCTTTCTCTTGTGTATAATTTCATGGCATCCGCCAATCCACCTCCAATAGGTTATGGGCCCGGCCATGCCACTTCTAATAGCATCCAGAAGTTTGATGGCCAAAACTTCTATGATTGGTCTTTTTCTGCCATGCATTTTTTCAAACACGAGAAGATTTGGGATCACTTTATAGGAATTTCACAACCTCCTACTCTTTCCTCTACTGATACACCAGCACAAAAAGTTACCAAAGAGTTGGAAATAACTACATGGAAACAAAAAGATGAGGATGCACACGCTCGCCTAATGATGTCACTTACTACCGAGCGCACTCGTCTTATTCGTGGCGCCTCCTCTTCCGCCGAGGCTTGGAGTCGTCTTCAAGCGGCTTATATTTAAACCGGATGGGCAGCCCGCCGAATTCAAAAACGAGCATATTTTAACTCCATGAAAAAGCCGACGGACTCCATGCAAGATTGGATTAGCACGGTCGAATTGCCGGCCGAAAAGTGCACCATGATTGGCGTGCACCTTTTCGACGAGTATCTCTCCTCTACCCTTTTGGGAGGACTTCCTGAAACCTTTTCCCCTTTCATTTCCTCGTTTGACAATCTAGACCAATCTATTCCTTTTCACTCCCTTTGTACCAAGCTTTTGCATGAAGAGACAATTGTATTTTTCCGCTACAAACCTCTCTTATGCAAATGCCTTTGTTGCTGCAAATCACACATCTAACTCAGGGGGGGTGCAGCGTTTGTTTTGTGCTTATTGCAAAACAAAGGGACACGCCATTGAAGAATGTCGAAAATTGGCTAGGCGCAAGGCGGCCGAGGCTTCCAATCCCACCAAAAATAGTGGTGATGCCAAAGTCGCCCAAGCCACCTCACCAGTCCTTCCCACTCCTCCACCCCCTCCACACCCTTTTTTCGCTCCAAATTTTTCTTATCCTTATCACTTTTTCCTTCTCCACTACTGGCAGCACTAGTACTCCTGCCAACAGCTAGTACTACTGGCAGCACTAGTACTACTGCCAGCAGCTAGTACTACTAGCAGTACTAGTACTGCTGCTACTACTGGCAGCACTAGTACTACTGCCAGCAGCTAGTACTACTAGCAGCACTAGTACTACTACCAGCAGCAGTTAGTACTACAGGCAGCACTAGTACTCCTGCCAACAGCTAGTACTACTGGCAGCACTAGTACTACTGCCAACAGCTAGTACTACACTAGTACTACTGCCAACAGCTAGTACTACTAGCAGCACTAGTACTACTGGCAGCACTAGTACTACTAGTACTACTGCAGCACTAGTACTGCTAGTACTACTGCAGCACTAGCACTAGTACTACTAGTACTACTGCCAGCAGCTACTACTACTGGCATCACTAATACTACTGCCAGCAGCTAGTACTACTGGCACTAATACTACTGCCAGCAGCTAGTACTACTGGCAGCACTAATACTACTGGCAGCTGCAGTAGTTGCAGCACTAATACTACTGTTGCAGCACTAATACTACTGGCAGCTGCAGTAGTACTGCCAGCAACTAGTACTACTGGCAGCAGCAATAGCAATGCCAGCAGCTAGTATCACTGGCAGCAGCAAAAGTGCCATAGCAATGCCAGCAGCTAGTATCACTGGCAGCAGCAAAAGCACAAATACTTACGGTACAGCTATGGACATGAAAATAATTCCTCTCAATTTTCAGTTTTCAATCATTTTTTTGTTTCCGGAACCACTTTGTTTTCGTTTCTCAAATTCTGGTTCTTAATTAATCAATTAACAATTTCCGATTCGCAGTTTTCGGTTCAGAGTCTCCGTGAAAAAAAAAAAAAACATCCTCCACCACTTTCACACCTGTCCTTCTCTTCTTCAGAGAATTGAGGGATTTTTTATTTTTTTTAAAGAAGCCTCGATATATTGTCAATACGATATATCAGCGATATATCGGCAATGCATCGCGATAATTTGAAATTCGATATATTGAATCGATATATCGAATATCGGGTACCTGAAATTCGATATATATCGAATATCGGCAATGGGTCCTCGATACCCAACACTACACCCGAATCGTAATTAGAGTAAATTACTCTAATTCGGTCGCTCGAAATTTCGACTCTATGACATCAAATAGAGTAGTCGATTCTAATTTTTTCATTACTCTAATTTAGGTAAGTTTAATTAGCGTAACAAAATTGTAATATAGGTTTGTCTTAAATAGTGCGGAGTACGGACGACGTTCGACCGTGCAAAATTGTACTTTTTTAAGCAAAAAGGTACAATTAATGATTTAATAGAATCGCGCTCGCACGTGAAATCGCACTAAACGAAAAATGAATCTCATCGAAAAAAAGCCGTTCGCATAACTCTCGTCCGTCGACAGCATCGTCGTCAGTGTGAACATTAACTGACTTTCAGCGTGACAAATAATACTTACGTCATAATGACGTCAAAACTATACGGACTGAAGGATTTTGAACGTATACGTAATTTAATGTTCATAATTTCAGCGCGGATATTTATTACCGACATAACCCAATATAGAGTAGTTAAATAAATTAGAGTAAACTTCCTCTGTGAAAAAGTTCTATCACATAAACTAGAGTTAATTACTCTAATTGTTTTTTTTGTTTTTTTTACTCTAATTTTTTCATTAGTCTAATTACGATTCGCGGTGTACTCAACGGTACTTTATTTGTACCAATGTGTACTTCAAACGTACGTTTTTTGACAAAATGACGTAAGTGACTCACTGTTATGATCAATTCCCAAAAATTATTATAATTTATCATTAACTCTAATTTGTAAACTGCTTTGTAATAATTGTCGGCGCATAATATATTCACACTAAAATATGTGCAGGTACAAAATTTGTCAAATCGTACGCCATTTCATTGCCGGCCTCATTTCATCGTTTTTTCCACAGCACGTTTACATGTGCGTGCGAGAGCGTAAACATTTTTTCAGTACTTTCTTACTTTAAAAAATACGAAATGGTACGGATATGACATACCGTACACCACGCTATTTAAATCGGCACTGTATTAGAGATATTAATTATAGTAAGTGTGGTACCTCAAATAAAGTTTAGGAACATTTACAATGATTAAGTCTAATTGAGAATTTGCCGAAAAAAACAGGGTACCCAAATTAGAGTCATGAACGCTAATAGCGATTCACGGTGTACACCGCGAATAGTAATTAGAGTAAATAACGCTAATTCGGTCGCCCTAAATTTCGACTCTGTCACTTTAAATAGAGTAAATGATTCTATTTTTTTCATTATTCTATTTAAGGTAAGGTTTAATTAGCGTACAATTTTCTAATATAGGTTCGTTTTAAATAGTGTGGAGCAGGGACTACGTCCGATCGTGCAAAATTGTACTTTTATAAGTAAAAAGGTACAAATAATGATTTAATAGAATCACGCGCGCACGTGAAATCGCACTAAACAAAAAATCAATCACATCGAAAAAAAATCGTTCGCATAACTCTCGTCCGTCGACAGCATCGTCGTCAATGTGAACATTAACTGAAATTCAGCGCGACAAATAGTTTTAACGTCATAATGACGTCAAAACTATACGGACTGACAGTTTTTGTACATCTACGTAATTTAGTGTTCATAATTTCAGCGCGGATAATTATTGTCGACATAACCCAATATAGAGTACTAAAATAAATTAGAGTAAACTTCCTCTGAGAAAAAGTTAAATCACATAAATTAGAGTTCATTACTCTAATTGTTTTTTTTGTTTTTTTACTCTAATTAATTCATTACTCTAATTACGATTCGCGGTGTACTGTAAACTATAGACATGTAATCAGTCTCTTTTTCCACTAATGGTGATTTGGTCCCACTTTATTCCACGACTGGCACTCGTCAGGGCGATCCTCTTCGAGGCCCTTTGTTTGCCCTTGCTCATTATCGTGCCCTCCGAGCTTCCGCGACCGCTTTCCCTTCTTGCCTCTTCCTTCCAGTAGTGGAGGATACACACATTATTGGTCATTTGTAACCAAGTTATACCTACCTATAACTTTTTCAAAGAACATTACTTTGTTAGGTCGTGGGATTTTGATCGCGAGTCTAGGCCTACAGCCCGCATCCAAGCCTCTCTTCCTCTCTTTGCAGGCAGTTTGAGTTTACTATCGGCGACCCGTGTTGCTCCCGCTGCCTATTTGGGAAGTTGGTGCCTTGTTGCCTCCACTATTCTCTCTCGATTTTTGACTGAGGCCACCCCTATTATTGCCACCGTTGTTCCCCAAGTTTTGGACGGTGTGCTCGCCTTCCTACGATCCCTTCTAGATGCATCTCGTTTTCTTCCTCCAACTACTTTAGCGGATATGCCGGTTCTTTCCACTCTTGTTACGACATCGGTTGTGCTTGTTTAGGAATCCATTTTTGATCAGGTTGTTGCCGCTATTAAGACTAATTTTCTCGAGGCGCTTTTTTCCAATTCTTCGCATGCACGCTTTCTCTCTTGTGGTTGACCTTGTTTTGGAGCTTGGCTATTGACTATCCATATTTTATCTACCATCCGATTCACCCCGGCTCAGTTCACCATGGCGCTCGCCCATCTTTGCTTGGCTCTTTTGTTTGCTCATGTGATCATGTTCTCAAGCACGATGGCGTCCATTTGCTCCGTTGCTCCCACGGAGGCGAGTTCATTCAGACGCACGACACGATTCGAGACACTATTGCCACTATCGCTTCAGAGGGGGGAATATACTATTTGTCGGGAGGATTTCTACATTATTCCTTCGCGTCAAGTTGACATTGTATTCCTCGATGGTGCATGTTGTACATTTGGTAACGTTGTTTTGGCGAACCCTACCCCAGATACAGATGTTGGTCAAGCAACTCGACATTCTTTTATCCTCGTTAAATTGATGTCTATTGCAACCATGGATTGTCGACGTGTCCCGAAACTCCCTCCTCGTGCTCATCTAGGATTTAGGGACTTACGTAGCTGTTTTTTGTAGATTTATAGTTATGTTGGGGTTTTGTTGATAGATGTTGGATCTGTCCTTCGATGTTTCGTTTATTGTTTTTTACTCCTTTGGGTGTTTTCGGTTCACCTGCCATCTTTTTGTATTTTCGTTGCTTTTGGCTTGCTTATCCTTTTTGTTTCTTCCCCCCACATGTAGGATTTTCAATTTTTGCAATGTTACTTTTGTTTGTTCCCATGAACTCAGATGGTTTACCATCCCTCTTTTTAATAAAGTCCGCTCGTAATTTTTAAATGTACAGTATGGTAAACGATGTATATTGTGGTATGGCGTTGGTTCGGGAAGCGTGTCGCGGTCAGTGAAGTAACGTGCGAACGCACTTAATCATTTGCTTCCGCACTTCAGTTGTTTGAGCATGCAACATAAGGGACGTGCAACGACACCAAATCCTTTGCGAGTTTTTTTACGCACCTTATCTAAATTTATATGCGCACGCTATCTGAAGTAACGTGCGATGACACTACAGTAACGCCTTTGAGAAAGCTACAGTACACTAAACCGTACATCGCTATTAACGTAAATATTTTTTTTCGCCCTTGAAAACATTTTTTCTCCGTACACATTTGCCCATTTTTCAATTTAAAGCCGTCAATTGTAAACAGAAAATGTTACCTTTAAACGCAACCGTCAGATCCCCAATTCGACATTTGTGTACGGAGAAAAGATGCTTTAAGAGATGAAAAAAACATTAACACTAATAGCGATTGACGTTGTACTGTATTTGTACACGTTTGCAAAGTAATTTGCACACGTTATCTAATTTATCGTATGATCGCATTAAATCCATTGCGAGCGCACTTTACTCATTTGCGCACGCAATGTATTTAGTGCGACGATTAGTGCGTGATCTTCTCAAAGGAAAGAGGCAATGGCAGGCATATGCGGAAGCGTCATGGCGCACTTACACCGCGGTGATTTTATTTAACTTTGTTGAAGCAAATATTTGTGTATAAAATGTTAAGGGTCATTTAGCGTCGGTTCACTTTTTGTCACTCTTGGTCGCGTCTGTATCTTTCATTACATGTGTCGGTCCACTTTTAACATTTTTTGGGTCTTGTCCGTACTTGTCATTTCCTACGTCGGTCCAATCTTGGCGCCCTACGTACAAGTATTTTGGCCGACTTGTCATTTTATACGTCGGTCAAGTCTTGCCGCCCTACGTAGAAGTTCTTTGGGCGACGGTCTCTCTGTTTGTCCTACGTATGTTTATTTCTCCTTGTTATGATTCTCTTTTGTATTTTAATTGTGTCATCGTACTTTTTGTCGCTTGACTCTACGTCGTTACTTTAGGTCTTAATTACTTCTGTACATTGCCGCCCTAAAGGCAATTCTTTAGACTCTAGACTACATACGTTATAATGTAGACTACATACAGTAGAATCTATTCGTAACATCAACTACGTAAAGTCTCGAACACATTAATTAGAATCTTGACTAGGATCCTTTTTGTTATAACGCATCAAAGAGCGCTTAGACTCCACAGTAAATAGCACTGTGTATTCTGTATATAAGTGACTTTTCTCACCTAATGAAATCATCCCAAATACAAATCAATTTCTCTCTTCAATACATTGATCTTTCTCGTGTGTACAATTTCATGGATTCCGCCAATCCACCTCCAATAGGTTATGGGCCCGGCCATGCCATTTCTTATAACATCTAGAAGTTTGATGGCCAAAACTTATATGATTGATCTTTTTTGGCCATGCATTTTTTTCAAACACGAGAAGATTTGGGATCATTTTATAGGAATTTCACAACCTCATACTCTTTTCTCTACTGATACACCAGCACAAAAAGCTACCAAGGAGTTAGAAATAGCTACACGGAAACAAAATGACGAGGATGCACACGCTCGCCTAGTGATATCACTTATTACCGAGCGCACTCGTCTTATTCGTGGCGCCTCCTCTTCTGCCGAGGCTTTGAATCGTCATCAAGCAGCTTATATTCAAGCTGGGTGGGCCCCTCGCCGAATTCAAAAACGAGCATTTTTAATTCTATGAAAAAGTCGACGGACTCCATGCAAGATTGGATTAGCACAGTCGAATTGTCGGCCGGAAAGTACACCATGATTGGCGTGCACCTCTTCGACAAGGATCTCTCTTCTACCCTTTTAGGAGGACTTCTTGAAACCTTTTCCCCTTTCATTTCCTCGTTTGACAATCTAGACCAATCCATTCTTTTTCACTTCATTTGTACCAAAATTTTGCATGAAAAGACAAAAAATATTCCTTTTTTCGCTACTAACCTCTCTCATGTAAATGCCTTTGTTGCTGCGAATCACACATCTGACTCAGGGGGGGTGCAGCGTTTGTTTTGCGCTTATTGCAAAACAAAGGGACACGACATTGAAGGATGTCAACAATTGGCTAGGCGGAAGGCGGCCGAGGCATCCAATCCCACCAAAAATTGCGGGGATGCCAAAGTCGCCCAAGCCACCCCACTAGTCCTTCCCACTCCTCCACCCCCTCTACACCCTTCTTTCGCTCCAAGTTTTTCTCATCCTTATCACTTTTTTCCTTCTCCATACCTCCCTCAATCTTCTAACGCCGCAACGCACTATGTCTCCTCCAACTCTGAAAACTCAATTTCCACAAGGGTACGATTTTCCATCTCAAACCCTTGACGATTGGCTAATCGACAGTGGTAGTTACCACCTGCCACCCACACAGATCTGATTGGTTCACTCACCTTGGTCCCTTATCATCTCCTATGCAGATTCGCTTAGGAGACGACCGCGTTCTATTGGCTACTCATTCTGGCGACGTACACGTCCCTAATGCGCCTGTCCACATTCACAACGTACTTTTTGTACCTAATCTAGCTAGGAATTATTTTATGTGAAAGTCGCCACGTTTGACCGTTTAAGTGCTGAATTTAATAACGATAGAGTAACGTTTATTGATAAGAAGACAATAGTACTATAGGTTTTTTGCGTAGCACACGATTCTATGTACGTCCTAAAATCTTTTAGTACGCCAAAAAAATTTGCTTTACATGCTAGCGTCGAATGTTTTCCACTTTGGCATTTAAGATATGGTCATTTGAATAACGATAGCTTACGTATTTTGCCAAATCTTGTAACTAGATTAAATTCATTTTCTAACAAATCTTTGGATTTTTGTCATGGTTGCGTGCAAGGCAAAATGCCGCGTCACTCATTTCCCACTAGCTCTACAGTGATTTCTGAGCCACTTGCACTTGTACATACTGACGTGTGTGGTCCCATCCGCACGCGTAGCTATAGTGGATCTCTATGTTTTGTCTCTTTTATTGACCACGCCACTCGTTTTTCACACGTGTATCCAATCTGTCATAAATCTGAGGCATTTGCACGATTTCAGGAATTAATTTGACGCATTTGCACAATTTCAAGAATTTAAGGCGTTGGCAATAAATTTTCAGAACAAACGAATCAAGGTCTTGCGATGCGACAACGGTGGCGAATTTTTGTCCGCTCAATTTTCAGATTTTCTTACTCAACACAGAATCGCGCGTCACTTAATGTTGCCTCGCACGCCCCAACAAAACAACATCGCAGAAAGGTACAATCGCACATAACATGACATGTCACGTTCAATGCTGTACTTTTCAAATTTGCCGTACGAATTTTGGGCAGAGGCCGTCGTTTGCGCTAACTACCTACGCAATCTTTGTCCTACTAACGCGTTACCCAAATCGACGCTAATGGAAACGTGGTGGTCTATCAAACCTGATGTACGCCACCTTCGAATATTTAGATGTGAAGCGTGGTACAAAGATCCCTCCAATCGGATGGCAAATTGGGCGCTCGCGCATTTCGCGGCATTTCGTTGGCTACGCTGCAAATTCCAAAGCGTATCGTATTTGGAGTCTTTATCAAAATTGCGTCATCACCGCTAGAGAAGTGATTTTCAACGAAACGCCACCTCTTCAAACTCTGTCACGTGCGCCCTTTCCCTCTCCTCTTCCCCCATTATCCGAATTTCCTTCTCTCACCCTCCATGACCCTCCTCCTCCGAACCTCCCACCCTTCTCTCTTCAGCCATCTAACCTCACCTACCTTATACCTTCTCACCCTTCTACCTCCAGTCAGCCGGCTCTTCCTAATCCTCCCCAATTTTTCCATTCCCCATATTCAAATTCCTCTCCTCCTCTTTCTTCTCTTAACCCCCTTGCATTCCCGGCTGCTCCCATCACTCCTGCCAGCCAATCAACTGCCCTTCCTCTCCATCCTGTCACAAATTCCGAGGATACTACCCCCTCTCTCTCTCTTTCCCAAGATGATCCTCTTTTTGACAATCTTTCCCCCACAATTTTTTCCCACTCCCCTCTTCCTGGGCCTTTTCCTCCTCCTGAGCCTTTCCCTCTTCCCGAGTCTGAGCCTTTCCCTTTTCTCGATTCCCTCTTCCCGAGCCTTTTCTTTTCTCGAGCATGAGCCTTCCTCTCTTCCTGAGCCCTCTCTTTTTCCTCGCCGAAACCCTTCACGCCCTAGAGTTCCCCCTTCTCGGCTTATTACCTCCATAGGCCATGCCTCTCTTGCTTATGCTTACTCGGCTGGGGCCTCTGCCTCTCTTATTTCAGCCCCTCTCTCTCTCAAAACCGCCCTAAGACGTCCTGATGCCTCCCTTTGGAAGACCGCCGCTGATGCCGAATTCAATGCCTTAATTTCTAACAAAACATGGAATCTTGTTCCCCTTCCCCAAGGAAGAAAGGCAATCGGCTCCAAATGGGTCTTCCGTGTAAAGCAAAAAGCGGATGGATCGGTGGACAAATACAAAGCTCGCTTGGTGGCAAAGGGCTTTTCCCAAATATAAGGTATTGAGGCTTTCCCCAAATAGAAGGTATTGATTTCATTGAAACCTTTGCTCCCGTTCCACGATTGACATCTATACGCACCTTACTTGCTTTAGCTGCTGAACATGATTTCGACGTTCATCAGATGGATGTTAAGAATGCTTTCTTAAATGGGATTTTATCAGAAGACATTTACATGCATCAGCCTGAGGGCTATATTTCCCCTAGATCCGAACATTTGGTTTGCCATCTCATTAAAACAATCTATGGATTAAAACAAGATGCCCGTGTATGGAACCATACCATAGATGCCATTGTGAGGAAAGAAGGATTTACCCGAATTGATGTCGATTTTAGCATTTACTCTCATGGCTCTGGCTCTTCCTTGATCATTGTTGCCATCTTTGCCGATGATCTCCTTCTTGTTAGTCCTTCCCTCTCTGAAACCTCTCATGTCAAATTTCTCTTTCAAACTCATTTTGACATGGCCGATTTAGGTGAACTCACGTATTATTTGGGCATTCAAGTTTCTCGTAACCGCTCAGCTTGCACTCTCTCTTTCTCGCAAGAGACCTTTACCTCTGATCTTTTGGAACGCTTTGGCATGGCACACTGCTCCTCCGTTTCTACTCCTTTAGATGCCAATGCCCCTCTCCTCCCTTCCACTGACTCCGTTCTCTCCCCCCTCCTCCATGCTACTTACAGCTCGATGGTCGGGGCCCTTATGTACGCGATGCATGCCACTCGCCCTGACTTTGCCACAGCTGTCACTAAGCTCAGTCAATTCCTCCAGCGTCCTTCCCTTGACCTTCTCGCTGTCGCCAAACGTGTCTTCCGTTATCTACAAGGCACTAAAACCCCTTGTCTCACATACTCTTCCTCTGGCTCTAGTGCTCTCACAGGTTTTGTTGATTCAAATTGGGCACACCATAAGCTTTCTCGCCGTTCCACTACTGGCTCGTGCTTCTTCTTGGGGAATGGTCTTATATCTTGGTGATGCAGAAAGCAACCTACCAGAGCATGCTCCAGCATTGAGGCGGAATATATGGCCGCTTGTCACGCCGACAAGGAAGTTGTTTGGCTCCGCCCTCTGCTTTCCAATGTTGGATTCCCCCCTTCGGCTCCTACTCTTGTTTTTTACGATTCCCAAGGAGCTCTTGCTTTGATCCGTAATCTTGTTCACCACAAAAGGACAAAGCACATCGACATTCAGTATCATTACTCTCCGGAGCGAGTCGAGGATGACACTCTCCAATTTCTTTATGTCAAATCCGCCGACCGAGTGGCCGATTATCTCACCAAGGCTCTTCATCGCCCTCACTTTGAGCAACATCGCTTCTCCTCTGGCCTTCGTTTCCCTTCTCCTCCACACTAAATTTCTTTTTTTTTCATCTCAATTTACTTCCTAGTTTTCGCTTGAGGGGGGGTGTTAAGGGTCATTTATTGTCGGTTGTCTTTTTCCTCTTTTGGTCCTGTCCGTTTTTTATTTAATGCGTCGGTCCCCTTATAACGCCCTACGTACAAGTCCTTTGGGCGACGGGCTCTTGTTGTCTTACGTATGTTTATTTCTCTTTGTCGTGATTCTCTTTTCTATTTTGTTTATATCGTCGTACTTTTTGTTGCTTTGACTCTACGTCAGTTACTTTAGGTCTTAATAACTTTTGTACATTGCCGCCCTAAAGTCAATCCTTTAGACTCTAGACCACATACATTAGAATGTAGACTCCATACATTAGAATCTAGTCGTAACGTCAATTACGTAAAATCTCAAACACATTAATTAGAATCTAGATTAGGATCCTTTTTGTTACAGCGCACCAAAGAGCGCTTAGACTCCACAGTAATTAGCACTGTGTATTTTGTATATAAGTGACTTTTTTCACTAAATGAAATCATCCTAAATACAAATCAATTTCTCTTTCAAATGCATTGATCTATCTCTTGTGTATAATTTCATGGCATCTGCAAATCCACCTCCAATATGAAAAAAGTCGGAAAAACGAAATCGGTAAACCATGGCGGAAATTTCTTAAATCAGTGACGTCGACGTTGTCACAAGTGAGCATGGCGTCATAATTTCACAAAACCCTACACATCCAAAATGTCACAAAAAACTAGACGGCTACAATTGTCGATGTTTTTGTAGACGTCACCAATTGTCGGACGTTTCGTAGTCGTCTTCAATCGTCACATGTTGTACCCACGTCTAGAACCGTCACATTTCAAAGTTCCGATTTCATTTTCGGACATTGGAAGGCTCTTCAAAGTAGCACGAAGAATCTTCACTAAAATCCAAAGTACTTCTTCAAAGTATCGATTACATGGTGACACCCTTTAATTTTTAGAAAGGGTACAATTCACCTCTTACTACCTTTGGTTTTTAAGGATACGGGCCACAAGTTACTTTGTACTCTTGAAAAGAAACATAACCGGAGGTGGATTGGCATACGCCATGAAATCATACAAAAAAAATAAAATATCATTGTCTTGATGCAATAAATTGAATTGAATTTGGGATGATTTCTTCAATTGAGATGAGTCCCTTATTTACAAATCACAGAGTGCTAATTACTATGGAGTATGAGTGCGCTTTAGTGACTTTAAATATCCTCGTCTAAATTCTAATAAATGTGTTCTAGACTATAATGGATTAATTTAGGGCGGTAATTTACAAAGTAACGGAGACCTAAATTAATGAAGTAGATCTAGAAGACTACATTGAAATAAATGTACGAGGATATGACCAAAGATAATAAATGACACGGGATGAAACATAGAGAAGATGAAAGATAGGTATGACAAAAAATAAAGGACGAAGGGAACTGACGCGTGAAGGACGTGTACGTAGGACGTCAAGTAAAAAATAGAGAACAGACCCTAAATGACCTATAACAAATCTCCCACGGAACTTATTATGAAAGCAATAGCAAAATTTCCTAACGTCATTGCGATGTCATGTAGGACAGAGGTAAAAATAGTTTTCCAATATTTGCAGTGTCTCTTGCTACACTGTCAATTTTTTTTTTTTAGATTGCCAAATTTACTATAGGCTAAGAATTTAATTGACTTTACTTGCTTTCCGAATGACTTTTTTTATAACAAGGCTACAGAAAAGGTTTATGAAATGAAATTGCTAATACAATGTCAATTTTTTATTTTGGTTCTCTCTCTCTCCCTCTCCCTTTCTCCCTCTTTTATATTCTATCTTATCCTCTCTTACATTTTATTTCATTTTTGTTTCCTTTTTCCCTTTTTTTGGCCATTTTTTCTTATTTTCTTTCTTCCTTTCCATTTTCACTCATTTTTTTTTTCCTTCATTAAATTTCTCTTTAATCTATTGTTTTTTTGTTCGTCATTTGGTCTTCCTCTCTTTGTTCTCTCTTTATCCTCTCCCACTTCTCTTTTTCTTTTGACTTGAACATACATATTGGAGGTGGATTGGCTGACGCCATGAAATCATACACAAGAGAAAGATCAATGCATATATGTGATAAATTGAATTGCATTTGGGATGATGTCTCTAACTGAGAAAGGTCCCTTATGTTAATTACTGTGGAGTCTAAGTGCGCTTTTCCTGTGCTGTAACGTTTAGATCCTAATCTAAATTCTAATAAATGTTTTTTAGATTCAAAAGGATTGATTTAGGGCGGCAATGTACAACGCAAGGGATACCTAAATCAACCACGTGGATTTGGACGGCTAGAGGGAATAGAAAATACAATTACACGACCAAAGAAAAGTAGTTAAGGGGACCGACAAAATAGAAAATCATAATTACACGACCAAAGATAGTAATTAAGGCTAAACCAACAAATAGATGCGTAGGATGTCACGACAACAATAAGATTAACGTTTAGGACTTAAATGAAAAGTCGTAGGGGACCGATATTAAATAGACCATTACTTAGGACAAGAAAAAAAGTACAACAGAGAATGGACGCCAGATGACCGTTAACATAACCGACTCCAGATGACGGTTAACAATACATATCACATAATTATTTTTCTTTTTGTTTTTTTTACTTTTAAAAAAAAATTATCATCCATTTTTTTTGTTTAAGCACAATCCAATTGTTAAGATTATCATATTTTTGACTTTCATTAATATTTCTTAGTTAACTTCCGTCTCGATGTTCCCTATTGATGCTTTTTTGTGTGAAATGGCCAAAATTTGTTTATAATGAAGCTTTAAGTTCTAAATTGACTTTTTGGTGCTTCATATGCCCAAATGCTTTTCCCTAGAAATGTTGATCAATTCTTTACATTGGGCATTCCATGTGAAGGGCATGATGTGTTTTTAATAACATAACTCCAAATAGTCCAATATTCAAATTCTCGCTCTAAATGTCAAGACTCAAAAATTTCCATATCTAAATTCTTGTTTTAAATTTCAATAAGTGCAAAAAAATATTTGCACAAAATAACAATTAACTTTCCACTTTTAAGGTGCACAAATATGATTTTATGTATTCCAACAACTTTCGAGAGCTCACAACATTGTTTTCAGATAGTGTTTTTTTGAATAGTCAACTCTGGCATTAATTAAAAAATTGTCATTTCTATGTGTTCTAGTTTTGCACTAAACAAAACTAGGTCTCCAATACTGGCTACCCCACAACCTTTTCAATTGTGATATATTCAAACCTATTTGTGTTAATTAAGCATCACGAAATAATTAAACATCAAGGACAAACTAAGAATTGCAACTAAAAGTCCTATTTCAACCAAGTCTATCGGAACATGTTTCAATAAAGTTAAGCGTTTTCTCTAACACAATTTTTTCATTTCGGCTGTCTTTCAATTCCAATTCCAATTCCAATTCCAATTCCAATTCCAATTCCAATTCCAATGCCAGTTACTGTTTCAGTTTCAGTTCAGTTTCATAAGTTTCCCTCGCTGCCTTTCTCCAAAATCTCTCTTATACCTAATACAGTTAAGTGTGTCGCTGCTTGCATAATAAGGAGAGCTCCTGCGCCAATAAGAACCAAGGCCTTGTCATCATATCTTTTTTTCAATCGGACAAGGCCGACAGTCGAAACACCGACAGCAATGCCGATTATCAGTCCTATTGCGAAATGATTCAGCCGGCGATATAATATGTAGCAAACTCCGACGCGGTCGTCCGATTACAGATTAGGGTTAAGTTCCATTGAAGCAGGCAGCCGCCGGTTCCTAAAAAGTACGGACCAGCATGCACTTTTCGTACTAAACAAAAAATTGACCAATAGAATGTACTCGTGCGTTGGCGTTATTGCACACGACGCCGAAACTGATTGCTCGTCGTTTAAAATATAAGATGGAGTTTTATCCTTTTTCGATTTGTACGTTTTTGTTGTACTAATAGAAAATGCTGTTGAAGTACAAAAGAATATGACAATACTTGGTTCGGCAAAATTCTACGGTTTGGTTTGGCTGGGAATTCTAAACTAGGTTTTAAGCCGTTTAGTTCAGTTCAGACCAAAAGACGTTGAGCCGAGCCGAAAGGAATCGAACCTAACCGCACCGAGTGCCATCGTTATTAATTATTAGCGTGTATGGATTTATTAGTGTTCATCCAAAATTACAAAATATAATACTAAGTTTACGAGGAAACGTGGTATATTGTACTCCACTCGCAAACACTGTTTTGTAAAGTATTGGCCAAAAAAGGTCGCGAACGAATTAGTGTTTTTTAATGCAATTAGTACTAATGATGGACAGTGCAGTCCGCACCGAAAGCCTTCGCACGATTCAAATTTTAAAGAGTGGCAGCAAAAGTCTTGGAAATAGTATGAAATTATGGGCCTATGCCTACCACCAGTTACGTAGAAATAATAAAATGATTGAGGTCCTACGAGAAATTGAAGGACATGAAAACACCACGTGTCAAATAATTACAAAGTGAGAAACTGCAAGTCTTCAAAGATTTCTCCCAGCGTATTTGCCGATTGTTGCCATGTGTATTGAATGTATAAAATCTGCGTCTAGCACTGCCCGCACACGTGTTCTCCAAAGCCCTCAGAATCAAACAGTATTTGTTTCGTACGAAATTCTGTTCGTGGCAGGCATTCGCCCGAAAACTGCACGTGCGAAGTCCGAAGTACGACACAATTTCCTGGACGAAGAAAATAGCGTCTGATTGGCTTTCTGGGAAAGTCGTCGACATGTTTCAAACATTGTTTGCCACGTGGTAGTGAAATGAGTTTGTTGCATAAAAGTTAATGAGACGTGGATGGATGTGGAATTAGGACCTGTTCTTGGCACTTGCCGCGGACGGCAGAAATTTTCTCCTGCCAGAATATAAAAAGTGAGCTTAGGGTTACGATTAATACTCAGTTTTGCTATCTTTCGCATTCAAACTCCAGCAATCAAATTTCACTCAAACCTTCAGTTCACAACCTTACCACTTCATTTTCATCACGATACGTTTTATTATTTTCTTGCACTTGATGTTCATTGCAATGGTCTTGCTTTTAGTTTCATTCAAATAGCGACTGGAGATGGTACACAAGGGATTGCCATTTTTTTATTACAATAAGCTTATAGTTTGTTGTTAACATGATGATATTTAGTCTTGTATATTGTTAAATAGATTTGTTAAATCTACTACTATTTAATTCAGAGATATATATTGCCTCTGCTTAAAACTCTTACTTCTTTTGTATGTTATCTTTTTAGCAAAATTAACAAGAAACAAACTTATCCATGAAATCTTCTCTGTTGATTTTAATTCATGCTTCTCTTTTGACAGAAAAAATCATCAAAATGGCCACTTCAACCATGCTCTTCAAGTGGTGCAATCCGCAAAACTATTCTCCGCGAATTTATTCTCTCCTCTGGTCGTTCGATCGCCTCCTCGCTCAATTGGAGCTGTAAAAGGTTTCTCTTTTCAACCAGGGGCAATCCAATGTGTGTGAAGCAGAAATGTTGATCCGTTGTCACCGGTAAGTTTTTTACGAAATCTCAAAATCTTGTCTTTTATAAATTATTTCAAAATCAACATTCTCTCATTGAAAATCAACATCCTATGTGTGTTTGTAAAGAGAGTTATGTTTGTAAAGAGAATCAATGTCAAAATTTCTAATATAAGGCTTTGCGAACTTCAAAAAAATAGAAAGTTGTTTCTCTATGTTTTTTATCGTGCCATTCTTAGACAAACTGCAATCTCATACCTACTATTTAGATAACGTACCCTCGATTCAACCACATTCCCAAGTCGTAAATGTTCTATATTTATGAAGCCTTTTGAATTGAATATTACTCATATCTTTCTAGCTTTACCAATACGTTTATGATACTTTGTTTTGTTAACCATGATTGGATAAGTAACCACAATTTGATATCTAAGTGTAATTTCATGAGTGGTTACTGAAATTTTGATACTTTGTACCACAACGGCGAATTTAATAACAAAATGTAAAACCCTAACACATTAAAGTTGCTTTAAATGTTACCGTAGAAAACTTTCCATTTTAACATTTAAGATATAGTCACCTAAATAACGACAATTCGACCACTTTGCCAAATATTTTAACCGGTGTAAAATTCATTTTCTAATAAATCTTTGGATTTTTGTCGCTGTTGCGTGCAATGAAAAATACAAAGTCACCAGCACCAACGTTGTCACTGAACCAGATGTACTCCGTCATCTTAACACATATGGACCCATGCAATGCGCAATTTCAACGGAACCCTATATGTTGTCATCTTCATTTATCACGACACTCGCTTTTCCCCCGTGTACGCAATTTGTCACAAATCTAACATGTTTGACGTATGTGTTTGTTTTGAAGAGTTTAAAGAGAAAATACCCATCATCAATGAAATGGATTTGGATGAAAAAGATGGACCATAAAACTTATATTCTTTACCGAGAAAAACGGTTATTTTCAATGCGAGTATTTTTGCTTTTAGAAATAAGTATATTAAGACTTAAAAGTCGTCACGCCATATATGGAAGGTGATAATTGGATATGAGACGCTTTTGGACTTTGACCGGAAAGCACGGACAACTTCAAAAGTGAAAAACCTTGGGGCCATTGCCGACGTTGTGGAAACATGATCTCTTTCCATCCAAGACCATTTACTCACTTATTGATCCGCCCATGAATGTTAGAAATCCCTTGAGAACCATTTCAATAAGGGAGGTCAAAATAAAGGTCAACAAATCTTTAGGGAATTTATATAATTAAACCTTAAAAAAAATCAATCAATTGATGAAGTTGTGAAACGGTATAATAAAAGTATTAAACATCTTATCAACAAAGGTAGGGTCAGAATGGATGAAGAGAAGGTCACCGGATTGTTATAAGCATTATTGGACGAAATGCTTCACCTAAGAAAAATCTTACAAGTATGTAACAAGTGTATTGGAATGTGATAAGAGTACTTATGATTATATAGTATATTACCTTAAAATTGTAGAAGAAGAGAGGCTCATGCATGAAGAGTGTCTAAAATTGTAGGAACCTTGAATGTAACCTTACCCGATGTCATGGAGGTTAATTTTCTCCGCGGGAAAAATGGCGGTCGAGGTGGTTATTCTGGAGGATATAGAGGTCTTATAAGTCAAAAAAATAAAAATCAAAAACCGCAGATTGACAATTTGACATGCTTTGGTTGTAAACAAACCGATCATGGATCTTCGACATGTCCTGAAAAAAACGTGCAATGTTATTATTGTGGCAAAAATGACCGCTTGTCTGCGCATTTTGTTTTCAAAATTAATAGCGGTGATGGTCGAGGTGACCGTCAAGGTGGGCTCGGCGACGATCATTATGGTGGACAAAGCGAAAGGTCCACCTTGACCTTCGACTGTACTACCACCGCCATTGTTTTTAGAAAGACAATGCGTGTAGACGTGGCCAATTTTGCCACAATAATGACATTGCTTGTCTTCGTCCAGACATGTCGAAGATCCATGGCTAGTTTGCTTCCATCGAAAGCATAAAAAATTGTCTATCTACGCTTTTTGCTTTTTATTTTCTTGATTTCTTAGACCTCCATATCCTCTAGAACCACCACCTCTACCGCCCCTTTTGCATGAGAGAAAAGTAAGCTTTGTGGCATCAGGTGAGGTTACATTTAAGGTTCCTATATTCTCAGACCTTCTTGATGCATTAGCCTCTTTTTCTGCAGTCTTAAGTTAATTTACTGCATATTATAAGTACACTTATCACGTACTTGTAATGTAATTTTTTTTTTTGTTGAAACCTTTGTCCGGTATTTCTTTTCAAAATCCGATATTGTTAAGAACATGTTCAATAATTATGTTATATCGTTTCACAACTTCATCAATGGATTCATTTTGTTTAAGTCTAAATTGTATAATTCCCCAAAAATTTGTTGACCTTATTATTGACCTCCCTTTTTGAATTGGTTCCCAAAGGATTTGCAACACTCATTGGCGGGTCCATGAGTGAGGAAATGGTCGTCGATGATTGGAGAACACGATTGCTTAAGGTCGGCAATGACTTCAAGGTTTTTTCGTTTCCAAGTTTACCAGGATTTCGATCAAAGTTCGAATGCGTCCCCTCTCCAGTTACCACCTTCCATACGTGACATAATATCAATTTAGTCTTGATATACTTCTTCGAAGAAGCAAAATTACTCCCATTGAAATAATCGTTTTCCACGACATAGAATATAAGTTTTTTTGTCTATCTTCTTCATCCAAATCCGAAGTATTGTCGATGTGGATTTTCTCTTTTCCGAAATATTTCTTTGGAGCATCATTGTCATCCTCTCCAGCAAGATCATCACGATTCGGATCGGGCTCCTAACCTCATTGTACCGGATTCCTAATTTCCTTTTCTATTTTCGAGAATTGTTGGTCCATAAAATTGAGTAGTCTATTAAAGGAAGAGCTTAATCGTTCCTCTGCAATACTACTTCCTCCAATGGTCTCTTGGATAGGAGGCACGAGTGGTGGAGGAACATCAAAACCGAAACTAGCCTTTGAGGCCCGAAGGGATCTTCTGGATCCTCGATTTCCAAAGCAGTTAAAGAATATGAGAAATTAGTGATTGGTGAAAACTTAATCTTGTTCTTCCCCCTCATGGCAAATACACTCGCCACTTTTTGGCACTTAAAAGTGGAACACCAGCCTGCTCGAATACCAATTGAAATAAAGCAGAATAAGGTAGTATGCAGCGGAAGCACCTAAAAAAAAACACGATCGGCCAAAAAATAATTTTTATAAATTAATAGCCGAAGCCTTTTTTCAAGGATTTTTCCCTTCTCTACTCTTCCCTTTTTATTTGTGTGCTTCCACTGCATATTCCATTGTTGTACTTTATTTCAAAAACCATGTTCAACAACCAAGGCAAGAAAAATGGGAATGGATATCAAGCGAGCAAATATAGCGTAGGATTCTTTGAATTTAACACTTTCATTTTAACAAGATCGTCCACTCTAACTCTCACCTTTGGTTCCACAATATCGTCCACTCTATCATTTGATTGTATGAATCTTAACACTCAGGTCGCGTGGAAAAAGCGTCCTTGACGATACCAATTATTAGATCACCAAGCAAAATGTTTTGGGCAATCACGGATGTAAATTTAGTAATAAACAACTTTTGTAGAAAGTATTCTATCCCAAGGCTCCACCATTTCTAGAGCTGAGTTGGATCGTCTTCCCAAGCTCGAAAACACATCCTTTGGCAATATTATTATTTTCGATGGACCCGGACTTAGAAAGAACCAATGGACGATTGGTATGTATTTAAAGTTTTATGGAGTTGGAAAAATATTTTTTTAAGTTTTTGGTTAAAGTTTCTAGGCTACATTTGTGCATAGTTTGTATTTGTAGGTTTTTTTCTTGTTTCATTGTTTTTCATGTATGTCATTGTTAAAATTTCTTTGCATAATTTCCTTGTGAAGTTCAGGTTTTAGAATTAAATTGAGGTCAGTGTTTTGAAATAATGGTCTATGTATGAAACTTGCCTTAAAAAGGGATTCGTGTTGATATGCCATCTTGCGGTTTTTATCTTTCAATGAGCATATTTTTGTCTTTCCAACCTCTCTCTTCCTCTCTTTTCTCCCACTTTCCCTCTCTTTGTTTTCTATCTCCGTCTCTCCCTTTTTCTCTTTTCAAATTGTTTGTCCCTCTCTTTCCTCCCTAATTTCTCAAAAAAAAACCCCCCTCTCCATTGTTTCTCTCCCTCTCTCCCTCTTCCTCTTCTTCATTTTTTCTCCCTCTCTCTCCCACTCGCCTCTCTGGCGTCCACTCAGATCCTCATCTTTGCATCTCTGGTGCCTATCTTCAACGGAGAGTAGGATTTTTATAGGTAGGAATTTTGTCATCCAACTATGGTCTCTTTGTTTATAAAGCAGTGAATTTTAGAGGAATGGTGTATTTTTTCTTCGTACTGTTTTGTAAAAAAAACTCTCATTATTTGTGTAAATTATGAATTGACAATCTTAGTTTTTCTTAAAATCACTGTTTTGATTGAAAACAGCTTCTCTTCAGTGGTAATTTTTCTGCTATAGTGTTTGAGATGATTTATGACTTTGCTATGTTCTTTATTTGAATTTAATAGCGATGATACATATCTATAACTTCTCTGGTGGTATGTTAAGTTTTTGCTGCGGTGTTGCTGTTTGTTGTGATCTGTTGCATTGTTTCTTATTTTCCAGTCTTTTCGATTCAATGTTCAATGTCCAAATTTTCTCCATTCAATGTCCAATATCCATTTTTCATTTTCCAATTTTTGTGGTTCAATGTCCAATGTCCAATTTTTGGTGTTCATCACCAATTTCTAGAGCCCAATGTTTGATAACTATGCCCAATACTCCATATTCTACTCCCAATTTCAACGCACGAATGCTAACACAATTCCTTTTTTATCCATGTTTAGCTTTACTCTATGGAGGGAGAAATTGGGAGTAGAATATGGAGTATTGGGCATAGGTATGAAACATTAGGCTCTAATTCCTAGAGCCTAATGTTTAATATTTATGCCCAATACTCCATATTTTACTCCCAATTTCTCAATTCACGAATGCGAACACAATCCCCTTTTTTTCCATGTCCTGCTTTTCTCCATGGAGGGATACCCTTCACAGGATGAGATCGACTTTGAGTGGGTAGGAATCAACAAAATGGGCATTCAAATTAATTATGTTGTGGATGGAGTTGAAGGGGATGAGGTGGTCCTGTTCCTCGAATTTGACTTCTTTGAAGCCCATGATAAATATACCATTCACTATAGTAAGTCCACTATCATGTAAGTATTCTCTCTCACTCTCTCACGAGCATACGTGCTTATTAATATCTCTTAGGACACTTTCCCAACACTTTCCCTATTTTCGTTACATTGTTAGTACAATTCAAGCATGATTTCAATACTCCACAAACTCATCGTTGTTCAATCCAACCGTAAATTCACATTTCTCAAACCTGCCAATTGATTTGATTCCCACTTACCTCCCTCTTACCAAGTCTCAATCCTACTTTTATCTCCCTTCTATGTCTTCCCAGGTGGTTTAAAAAGGAATGCATTGCCGAAAAAAACTTAGTTTAGTTTCGACATTTTCCATAAAAGAGATTGTTCTTTACGCTTCTTTATGGATTGCCAGTTTTGTTCTTGATAGAGGCTGGCCAAGAAATTGGAGTGACCAAGATTTGCCTCATCTTATTCAGTATCGCGAGATGAGGGTTTCTCCGTTGCCAAGTACCATGGCTTGAGTATTTGGGTACATTATTTAAGCAAACTTCTTTTTGAAAAGAAAGATTTGGGAATGGAATTTGGAAGTTATGGATGAAATTAACATCACGTGGAGACAATTTTGGGGTCAATTTTCTAAAGCCCACAGATCATCCGATCGGCATGATTGGCGATTCGTTCAACTTTTTTTATTTTTTTCATTTTTGTTTTGTATTTCTTACATTTTCTCACTTTTCGGATGCTATTTTTTGGAATACGGTGCCTTTGATCTGTACAAAAAATTATTTCTTTCTTCCTCAAGATTTTGTCTCTAAAATTCTAGTAGTTTAGTTGTCTTGGTATTTAGAAAAGGTACGATTCACCTCTTACTATCTTTGGTTTTTTTTCACACGGGGCCTATTCTACTTGTTATTCCGGAAAATAAATCTCCCACAGAACTTATTATGGAAGCAATGGCCAAAATTGCTGACATCATCACGATGTCATGTGGGACAAAGGAAAAAATAGCTTTCGATTATTTACATTATCGCTTGCTATACCGTCAACTTTATTTTTTAGATTGGCTGAATTTACTATGGGCTTTGACTTTAAGTGTTTTTCCGAACGGCTTTTTAGGCAACACTAAAAGGCTACAAAACAGGCTTGTGAATTGAAATTGCTAATACAATTCTGTATATTCTTTTAGTTACCTTCTCTTTTGATGTTCCATACGGATGCTTTAGATTTGGTTTTAAAAATGTTCGAAATTGACTTTTTATTGCTTCATATTCCAAGTTTTCTTCCGAGAAATGTTGATCGAATTTTACACCGGTCATCCCATGTGAAAGGCACGATGTGTTTTTAATAACATTACTTCAAAAAGTCCAATAGTCAAATTTTGGCTTTAATGTCAAGTTTCAAAAAGTTCTATATTTAAATCATGGTTTTAAACGTCAAGAAGTAAACTTTTGCATGAAAAAGCAATCAACTTTCCACTTTTAAGGCGCACAAATATATTTTTATGTATTCCAATAAATTTTCAAGAATTGACAACACTGTTTTCAGATAGTGTGTTTTTGATTAGTCAACGCTAACGTTGATTAAAAAATTGTCATTTCTATGTGTTCTAGTTTTGCACTAAACAAAACCAGTTCTCCAATACCTGCTACCTCACAGCCTTTTCAATTCTAGTCTTTTAAAACCTACCTGTTTGTGTTGATTAAACATCACGAAATAACTAAACGTCAAGGAACAACTAAGAATTACAAGTAAAAAACCCTTTTTAAGCCAAGTCCATCGGAACATGTTTCAAAATGTTAAGCTATCAGAAAAATAAAACATTTAAACTTTTTCTCTAACTCAATTTTTTCATTTCGGCTATATTTCAATTCCAATTCTCATTCTAGTTTCAATTTCAGTTTCAGTTTCAGTTTCGGTCAGTTTCATGAGTTTCACTCACTGCCTTTCTCCAAAGTCTTTCTTATACTTAGTACAGTTAAGTGTGTCGATATTTGCACAAAAAGGACAGATGCTGCGCCAATAAGAACCAAGGCCTTGTCATCATATCTATTGGCCAATCGGACAAGGCCGACGCACGAGATACCGACAGCAACGCCGCATATCTGTCCAATTGCAAAATTTCCCTCGGCCATTTTAGTTTGTAGCGTCACACCGAATCGGTACGGACAGGTACAAGACTGGTAGTCACGCGAGATTGAGTGACGTTTTCGAGTTCTACGTATTAAGTTAAACAGGAGTGATTGGAGAAGCGTTTTTATCTATGAGATGGTCGAGGAAGAAGGAGCTAGTCGAGTTTTTAGTTCTTTTTGTTAATAATGTTTATGAATTACTATTTGTACTCTTTTTTTTGTACGGAGAATCTGAAAAGTTTTGGCGAGAATGCCAACAGTTGCACTGGAAATGCTACTTACAAGGTTCCCCCGCGGTACAGTAGATCGTCTGCCAGAAAAGAATCGGTACTTGGTACATAGATTGAAGAGTGTGATAGTTTTTAGACTAGTACAGATTCTTTGTCATGTTTTGAGCACTTTGTAGGGATTCAGCCGGCGATATAATATGTAGCAAACTCCGACGCGGCAGTCGGATTACAGATTAGGGTTAAGTTCCATTGAAGCAGGCAGCCGCCGTTTCCGGGAAACGTCAATGACCAGCGCGCACTTTTCGTACTAAACAAAGAATTGACCAATAGAACTTACTCGTGAATTGAAAACGACGCCGAAGCGGATTGCTCGTCGTTTAAAGTATGCGATGGAGTTTTCGATTTGTAAGTTATTTTGGTACTAATGGAAAATCCTATTTGTTCAAATCGCGCTTTTTTTTAATTTTTCCAGTTTCTATGTATTGTACGTGACTTTTGTTTAAAGTATGCGATGGAGTTTTCGATTTGTAAGTTATTTTGGTACTAATGGAAAATCCTATTTGTTCAAATCGCGCTATTTTTTCATTTTTCCAGTTTCTACGTATTGTAAGTGACTTTTGAAAAACTAGCAAAAAAAAATCTACTGTAAACTGAAACTGAATTTTAGGGGGAACCTATAAACAAATTACGGTAGATGTACGTTTTTTTACGAAAATCGTACGGAAGTTTACGAAAACGATACACTTAGGGTAACCTTCCATCAGGCGAAAAGTGGGGTTGTTTACTGGAAAAAGTACCCTTCCGTACTAGGCCGTACTGTTTTTTTTTTTTTTTTTTCAAAAGTTGTTTACTAAAAAATAAGATTACGATTCTCCAAGTATCCGGGAGAAGACGTCGACCATCCGATTACATTTTGGTCTTCATCTGCGAAGCAATCGCTCCATACGCCTCTGTATTGGTGAACCCACCTCGCCGAGGTGGGTTCAGCAATACAGAACCAGTCAAATCGCTACACCTGGACGTCAGACACGTGCGTCGATGAAAAATGAAAATTTTCACACGCCCCCAAAGTCACGTGCATTCGGACAAGGTGACCGTAAAATTTTTGCCGAAAAGAAATACGGTTTTTTCCTGAAAGTCATCAGCGTGAAGGAGATCTCTGAGGTACATTGACGCGGTACACTTGTGAAGTACACGTCCGTAATACGCAAGTACGGATTTTTATACGAAAATGGTCGGTTTCCAAATCTTTGACGATTTTATAGATTTGATCGTCGACCTACGTGGAATCACTCAAATTAGAACACGTATGTAAAAACTTGTTTACAGATGATACGCGATGTAACCGAGGCCTCTGTAATACAGAAATTTTGCTGTCCGTACTATTACAGAGACCTCCTGATGTAACCATACCCTTAGTTAGAACTAATTCAGTAATTACACCGTCGATCGTATTTAGCGTGTATGTTTTTTTTGTCTCTTAAAACATCTTTTCTCCGTACAGACATGTCGGATTGTGGATCTGACGGTTGCGATTGAAAGGTTGTATTCTCAGCTTTCGAATGGCGGTCTTAAATTGAAAATTAGACAAATGTGTACGGAGAAAAGATGTTTTCAGTGGCGAAAAAAATATACACGCTAAATACGATCGACGGTGTAGTAATTACGATTCACGGCGTTGTCCGCACTGATTCCTTCGCACGGTTCAAATTTCAGAGACTGGCAGAAAAAGGATTTAAAATAGTATGGCATTATGCCATTATGGCGCTACAGTACTAATCAGTAATTACGTAGAAATAGGAAATTAAAAGAGAAATTGAAGGGCTTGATATTGCCACGTCTCGAATAAAATAACAAGTTAAAAACTGCAGTTTTCAAATATTTTCTTCCAGCATATTTGCTGATTGAGCGCCACGTGTACTGAATGAATCTCTGGTAGAAAAAAGCTGCGTCTAGCACTGCCCTCACACGTGTTCTCCAAAGCCTCACTGCTCAAAAAAGTATTGTTTCGTGCGAAATTCTGTTCGAGACTTCGAGGCAGACATTCGCCGGGAAAGAGCACGTGCGAAGCCCCAAGTACATCCCAAATTCCTGGAAAAAGAAGCGTTTGATTGGCTTGCTGGAAAAGTCGTCGACATGTTTACAATTATGTTTGCCACGTGGTAGCCTAATGAGTTTGCTGGCAAAAAGTTCGTGCGACGTGGATGGATGTGGAATTAGGACCTGTTCTTGGCACTTGCAACGGACTGCAGAAATGTTCTCCTGCCAGAATATAAAAAGTGAGCTTAGGGTTACAATCAATACTCAGTATTGCAATCTTCCAGCAATCAATCTCCAGCAATCAAATATTCACTCAAATTTTCAGTTCACAGCCTAATCACTTCAACTTCATCACAGTAAGTTTTATTTCTTTCTAGCACTTAGATGAATATTGTAATGTTCTTGCTTTTAGTTTCATTCTAATAGCGATTGTGAGCTGGTTCACAAGGGATCATCGTTTTTTTATTGCAATAAGCTTGTTGTTTGTTGTTAACGTGACAATGTTCAGTTTTGTATATTGACAATATAGTTGATACATCTGGTAATGCTGTATTAAGAGACTAATATTGTCGCAGCTTATATATCATACTTGTTTTTCTGCTTTATCATTTTACCAAAACGAATAAGCAACAAGCTTGTCTGTACAACCTTCTTTGATGATAAAAGGCTTTTCTTTTCTTTTGACAGAAAAAATCATCAAAATGGCCGCTTCAGCCATGCTCTCCATCAACACAGCGGCGCAATCCGCGAAAATTTTCTCTCCTTTGCCCGTCCGATCCACCTCTCGCTCCGTTGGAGCAGTAAAGGTTTCTCCTTTCCACCAGAGGCGCTCCATTGTGTGTCAGGCCTCCAAAGAAGATCCTTTATCAGCTGTAAGTTTCTGACGAAATCCTGTCTTACAGAATTTCTTTCAAATTCAACAATTCTCTGTGTGTTTGTAAGGAGTCGGAGCCAAAATTTGTTCTAAAAAGCCTTGAAATCTTAAAAAAATTATAAAAATCTCCTCTTGATTTTCTAGATTTCTCATCATGCCATGCCTAGACAAACTACAATCTCGTACCTACGATTTGGATAACTTACTTTCAATTCGAGCACATTTTTCAAGCTGTAAATGTGCCATATTTATAAAGCCTTTTGAATTAAATGTTACTAGTATCTCTCTTGCTTTACCAAATTTGTACTGTGCTTCGGTTTGTTTACCATGATTTGCTAACCAACTACAATATGATAATTAAGTGCAATTTGATGACTAGGAACTGAAAATTGATAACTGTTAACTGTAACTACGATTTCAATAACAAAATTTGAAACTCTAACACATTGAAGCTGTCTCGTCGCAGGTAAAAAGTGCTGTTGACGGTACCAAAAATCAGATCACCAAGGAAGATGTTTTGGCCAACCAGGAGAAAAATTTCAGCGAGAAACAATCTGTTGTAGGAAGTATTCCTTCCCAGGGCGCTACCATTCCTAGGGCTGAGGTGGACCGCCGTCCCGAGCTCGGAAACACATCTTTTGGCAGTGTTATGGCTTTCGATGGACCCGGACCTGAGACCATCAATGGACGACTGGTATGTATTCAATTTTTTATGGAATTGAAAAAATAATTTTTAAGTTTCCAGGCTCATCTGTCATGGTTTCTATATGGAGGTTCTTTGCTAGCGGCATTGTTTTTCATGTATGTCATTTTAGAAGTTCTCTGCTTAATTTTATTGTGAATTGTTCCGTTTTAATACTAAATTGAGGTTACTGTTTTGAGAGGATGGTCATTAAGGATTCATGCTGATATCCAAACTTGCAGTTTTAAACCATTTAATGAGCATCTTTTTGTCTTTCCCGACCCTTTAATGAGCATATCTTATTCTTTTGGTTTGCAGGATATGTTAGGATGTGCCTGTGGATTCACTTAAATCTGCTCAAATATCTATTATGGATTAAGATTCACAAGCTATCGCTAACTCAAAAAAGCTGTTGTTTTATCCTTTTTTTGTTTATATTTTTTTGCAGGCCATGTTGGGATGTGCCTGGGGATTCATCTCCGAGCGCATGACAGGCCTCAGAATCGTTGACCAGGTCAACTCTCCCAACAGCCCGGGCCTCTTCTGGCTTTTGGCGTCCACTCAGATCCTCATCTTCGCATCTCTGGTTCCCATCTTCAACGGAGAGTCCCCTGACAGCCGCAGGTAGGATTTTGTCATCCGATTATGGTCTCTGTTTTTGCAAAGTAGTGAAATATGAAGGAATGGTTGCATTCTTCTTTCATACTGTTCTGCGGCAACATCTGATTGAAGAACTATGATTTTTCAATTAGTGACACTATTCAAATGTGATGCCACAAATTCATGTTTAAACTCCATAATACAGATTTTGTTGACATTTTGTGGAAATTGTGTACAGAGTGAGCTGACAGTTCCATTCTTTTCTTGTCTCAACAGGAATGGTCCTTTCACTGCCAAGGCTGAGCGCTGGAATGGTCGTCTGGCTATGGTCGGTTTCGCCGGTATTCTTATCTCCGAGTATATTTTTGGAAAGGCTGTTTTTGGCTTTTAGGCTGCCGTTAGTTTTACTCCAAAGTGTATGATAGGACCTGTGTACGCTGGAAAAGAACTGTAGTGACGTGTATATATTGTAACGATCGACTTTTCCAGCAGAATGCTGTTGAAGCTCAAGGAACTCTGGTTTTGTGAAAGAAATAAGTTATTGGCGATAGTGTAGCGCAAGAGGGGATTCTCATTTTTGTGATCATATGAAATAAAATCAGAAGTTTTTGTTCAATATTGATAATGATCAAAGTCCTGATTTGAAAGGATTCCACAGAGGAAATGAATGTTGTACTGTGCCGGTTTTCATGCTTTGTGGTGTTGTATAGCTCTAAATATGTTTTTTTTTTGGTATGCCAAAATAGAGCGACAGCGTAAAGGCTTGATCTTTCATTTGTTACGATTTTGATTGCATAATGAATTTAATTTTGTTCAATTTTACCTTAGATGTTGTGAAACCTTAAACATTGTACGGAGCACAACTTGTGGAAAGAGTAATCATTGTAGCATTTTAAATATTATTACATACTTTTACAATTGATAGGAACAGAAACATAAATTAGTAGGCAGAGTTCTGCCAATTGATTGATAAATCCCAAACTTGAAATAAATGGTAGGCCACGGAATTTAGTTGTTCCATAGGTGTTGTAGCCATATAAAGCATTCCAAATTCCTTTTTTTAGATACAAAGCAGTCATTAAACTTACTTCATGATATCGCACCAAATTTAACCAATCTTTCGGTAAAATTTGAAGGTTTTCAACTGATCCCCCTTCCTGATTAACCTCATTCACTTCATTACTAAGATCTTGTAAAAAACGCTTCAGTTCTTTACAATCATGTTGATTATGAAAACCAAGAATAAACATTCCAATAATATTTACAAAGGGTTTTTCTCTAATAGACTGATTTAAAAGTACCTTGTCTACGAGCTTTATCAAGATAATATCTCACCCACTTGCTCAAGTGTTCTATCTGCTGCTTGTAATTCATTGACTCGATAGTGACTTACATCAGCGAAAATGACTTCAGAGTTCGATGCAATTGATACTCTATCTACAAAATTTTGTAAATCTTCTTGTTGAATACGAAGTGCATGTAGGGGTTAACACAATTAAATTAGGACGTTCTTCTTTAGGAATTGATTTTTTGTGGTTTTGAAAAAAACATGAAATTTAAAGTAGATAAAAGCTAAAATGCAATGTTGCAAACCTTCATTTTTCTCCAACTGTACATTTCAACAAAACAGATGCTACACATTGATGGTTAAAAAATGGTTAAAAAAAAAGCTTTTGTATTAAGCAATTTAAAACAAACATTTCTTAAATTTAATAAATCAAATTGTTGGTAGCTATTCCTCTCACTTATTGAAACAGCAACTTATGTACATCTGATGTATAATGATAGTAAGTATTTGCGTGTTAGATTAAAGAGTATAATTCATGAAACTAGCCTATTGGATGTATACTGACCCGGCTCATGTTGGAACTTATGCGTGTGGCAAGCTCTTTTAGAAATGTACGTGCTGTTATTCATACTCCTTTGGGAGATGACTACTTTAATGTAATGCGTTCTATGCTGGAAAGAAAAACGGATTTTACCTCTGTCATTGCTAGTACATTATTTCGCCATCTATTGGCAAGAGGATCGCAAGAAAGAGTAGTAGAAAATTGCTGCTCATGTTATGCAAGTTATGTAAATAAGAATGTGTTGGACAACATATGTTATAGATTAACTTCTGGTCAGTACACTTTTCAAACTATTATGTAAAATAGCATAGAAAATGGAAAATTTACTCTTCAAAATAGACGATCTATATGAATTTGAAACTCCGTCAACATTGAACTGGAATGTTCATAAAGTACCTGTCTCATAATGCCGCACATCGTTCATATTCGCATTGTTTGTGATAAGTTTTGGAATATTCGATAATTTGCTTTCAAATTTCGTTTCTCTTCCCGTTTCGAGTTTCTGAATTTTTTGTTCTTGTTTACATCTCTACTCCGCTTCTCTACCATTTTCCATTTTTGTGTAAATCTTGTTACTGTCACCCTTTTATCCACTGCAAATTAGTGGAACAACGTGCACAACCGGGAGTAACACTTTGGATGAAGGAAAATAAATCATAGGTTTAATGTGCGAAAAAATATGGTATGTTATGTATTGTGACCCTGTAGAGGGTGCGTACTATACAGATATTTTGAGTATAGTACACATTGTTCAGGGAGAACAATATATAGTGCTTCCAATTGTTTTCACACATTAAACCTATGAATTGACTTTAGACTCACTTCTAACATTGATTGAAGGAGATAATTACGTAATGTATCGGAATTCTGTAAGGCGAACTTATCTTATCTGTTCCTGGTTTGAATCGGAAATAAGACTAGGAAATTATCTTGAAGCAATCACTCGTTGTTAAGATGATTTGGAAAAGAAAATATGACAATGTGTAAAATCAATGTTGACCCTTCAACTACGATTCAAATTTAAAATCATCATCTACACTGTGAAACCCATTTATTCACCTACATTTTTCCGGGTTTGGCCTCACTAAATTTTTCCCATATTCTTCATAGTTTCAAAAACTATTGGGAAGATAAAACTGGCTGGTGAATGGTTCAAGATAAAATGTGTTTGTAGGTCGGCTAACTTTAACTTTAACATTACCTTTCCTCTTTTCAAATTCTAACAACAGGATTATATGCTAATACCATTTGTACTTTTCCCCGCTTATAATCATTGGTTTAATTGGAAATTTCAGCAGATAGTCAAAGTCGATTTTTCTTAAGAGACATTTTAATTGAACATTTCAGCAGATGGTCAATGTGGGATTTTCTTAAGAGATTCTAATCGGACATTTCAGCAGACAGCCAATGTCGTTTTTGTTAAGAGGCGTTGAGGGATTTTTGAAGTTAGATTAGAAAAAATGTTGCATTTTCCATCACACTACAAGTAATATTGAAAAAGGGCTAAGAATGTACAATATCGAACTTCCAGTTTCTTAAAGTGCTTACAACTATGTTTTACGGTTTTTGACCAAAAAAAGTCGCCAAATCAGAGTTAATTAATTCTCGTAGCAATGGATGGAGTAGGTAAACCAGCTAAAGTGCCTTTGAAAATATTCCCATGAGTCTCATGTTTAGGAACGATTTAAAATTCTGTTTCAAAAATTATACTTATTTCAGTAAAAAAATATTTTACTAAATCAGTTTCCTCCAACTCAATACAAAAATCACACTATATACTTGTGAAAAAAATGATTATATTGCACAATTTTGTTGAAAATATATATTAGTACATATGGAAATCTGGAATATTTTTCCGAAATGTCATGCCAGAAACACACAGGTTAATTAAACAAAAAAAAAATAAAAAAAAATGATGGAAAACTATATTACAAAACAATTTCGAAACAAACTCCTTCAAATTTTATAAACACACCAAAACCAATTACAACGCTTTTTTCCGTGAAGGAAAAAAAAAAAACGATTTTATAAAGAAATCTCCCAACTACTTCAAATTCACACTATAGAGCTTATTACTCTGGAAAACAAAAACACTAAAATTCTGTAACAGCATTCTGCTGAAAAAAACTGTCCGTACAATATATACACTGTCACTACAGTTTCCCCGCCAAAATAAATATTTCATATTGGTACATTATCTTATCGATACATTATTTTATTGATACTTTATTCGAATAAACCACTTAAAATCCGAAGACAGCTTTTCCAAAAATATATTCGGAGGTGAGAATTCCGGCGAAACCGATCATAGCCAATCGACCGTTCCAGCGTTCGGCTTTAGCGGTGAAGGGTCCATTGCTGTATAATCAAAACAATAAAAAAAACAAATTTAGTGGAAAGAGAGGGGAAAGACGGGGGAAAAGAAAGAAAACGGACGGAAAACCGAGGGGAAACAGTAGGGAAACAGAGTGGAAACAAAGTCACAAAGTTGAAACAAAGTCAAAGTAGAGTAGAAGCTCAGAAAGATTTAATCTTCAATTCTAGATAGCATTCTGTATGTAGATGTTAAAAGGACAATGGCTGTTTTGTTCTAGACTCGGGTACATATAGCAGTTGGAAGTACTGATGGGCAAAGACGGGAAAATTTCATGATTTTTTTTTTACCACATCCATCTTTCAAAAATCTAAGCCATACAGCTTTTTCAACACCGCAGCAAAACCTTACCATACCATCAAAGAAATTATAGATATGTATCATTTTTACAAACACCAAATAAAGATCATAGCACAGTCGGCAATCATGTCAAACACTCGAAGAAAACTTACTTGAGGGAAGTTATAAATTTTCAATCAAAACAGAGATTACAAAGAAAAATAAAGTTGTCAGTTCACATTCTACACAAACTATGAGAAAAATCTGTGCGGAACAGTATGAAGAAAAATACACTATTCCTTAAAATTTCACTGCTTTGTTAAAAGAAGAGACCACAATTGGATGACAACAATCCTACCTGCGGCTGTCTGGGGACTCTCCGTTGAAGATGGGCACCAGAGATGCGAAGATGAGGATCTGAGTGGACGCCAAAAGCCAGAAGAGGCCCGGGCTGTTGGGAGAGTTGACCTGGTCAACGATTCTGAGGCCTGTCATGCGCTCTGAGACGAATCCCCAGGCACATCCCAACATGGCCTGCAAAAAAATAAAAACAACAAAGGATAAAACAACAGCTTTTTTGAGTTAGCGATAACTTGTGAATCTTAATCCATAATAGACATTTTGAGCTCCAACCGGTTTAAATGAATCCACAGGCATATCCTAACATATCCTGCAAACCAAAAGAATGAAGAAGATATGCTCATTAGAGGGTTGGGAAAGACAAAAAGATGCTCATTAAACGGTTTAAAACTGCAAGTTTGGATATCAGCATGAATCCTAAACACCATCCTCTCAAAACGGTAATCTCAATTTAGTATTAAAACGGCACAATTCACAAGGAAATTATGTAAAGAACTTTAAATGACATACATGAAAAACAATGCAGCTAGCAGAGAACCTACATAGAGAAACCATGACAGAGATAACCCTGGAAACTTAAAAAAAACATTTTTTTTCAATTCCATAAATACATACCAGTCGTCCATTGATGGTCTCAGGTCCGGGTCCATCGAAAGCCATAACACTGCCAAAAGATGTGTTTCCGAGCTCGGGACGGCGGTCCACCTCAGCCCTAGGAATGGTAGCACCCTGAGAAGGAATACTTCCTACAACAGATTGTTTCTCGCTGAAATTTTTCTCCTGATTGGCCAGAACATCTTCCTTGGTGATCTGATTTTTCGTACCGTCAACAGCGCTTTTTACCTGCGATAAGACAGCTTCAATGTGTTAGAGTTTCAAATTTTGTTATTAAAATCGTAGTTACTGTTAATGGTTATCAATTTTCAGTTCCTAGTCATCAAATCGCACTTAATTATCAAATTGTAGTTGGTTAGCAAATCATGGTAAACAAACCGAAGCATCGTAAAAATTTGGTAAAGCAAGAGAGATATGAGTAACATTTAATTCAAAAAGGCTTTATAAATATGGCACATTTACGGCTTGAAAAATGTGCTTAAATTGAAAGTAAGTTATCTAAATCGTAATACGAGATCGTAGTTTGTCTACGCATGGTATAATAAGAAATCTAGAAAATCAAGAGGAGATTTTTATAATTTTCTTTAAGATCTCAAGGCTTTGTACAACAAATTTTGGCTCCGACACCTTACAAACACACAGAATTGTTGAATTTGAAAGAAATTCTGCAAGACAAGATTTCGTCAAAAACTTACAGCTGATAAAGGATCTTCTTTGGAGGCCTGACACACAATGGAGCGCCTCTGGTGGAAAGGAGAAATCTTCACTGCTCCAACGGAGCGGGAGGTGGATCGGACGGGCAAAGGAGAGAAAAGTTTCGTGGATTGCGCCGCTGTGTTGATGGAGAGCATGGCTGAAGCGGCCATTTTTATGACTTTTTCTGTCAAAAGAGAAGAAAAAACTTTATCGTCAGAGAAATTTTGTACAGACAAGCTTGTTTCTTGTTAGTTTTGCTAAAAAGATAAAGCAGAAAAACAAGTATGATTATAAGCTGTGACAATATTAGTTTCTTAATACAGCATTACCAGATGTATCAACTATATTGTCAATATACAAAACTGAACATTGTCACGTTAAGAACAAACTAAAAGCTTATTGTAATTAAAAAACGATGATCCCTTGTGAACCAGCTCACAGTCACTATTAGAATGAAGCTAAACGCAATATCATTGCAATATTCATCAAGTGCTAGAAAGAAATAAAACTTACTGTGATGAAGTTGAAGTGGTTAGGCTGTGAACTGAAAATTTGAGTGAATATTTGATTGCTGCAGATTGATTGCTGGAGGATTGTAATACTGAGTCTTGATTGTAACCCTAAGTTCACTTTTTATATTCTGGCAGGAGAACATTTCTGCAGTCCGCGGCAAGTGCCAAGCACAGGTCCTAATTCCACATCCATCCACGTCGCACGAACTTTCTGCCAGCAAACTCATTAGGCTACCACGTGGCAAACATAATTGTAAAACATGTCGACGATTTTTCCAGAAAGCCAATCAAACGCCTCTTTTTCCAGGAAATTGGGATGTACTTGGGGCTTCGCACGTGCTCTTTTCCGGCGAATGTCTGCCTCGAAGTCTCGAACAGAATTTCGCACGAAACAATACTTTTTTGAACTGTGAGGCTTTGGAGAACACGTGTGAGGGCAGTGCTAGACGCAGCTTTTTTCTACGAGAGATTCATTCAGTACACGTGGCGCACAATCAGCAAGTATGCTAGAAGTTTTTTTTTGAAAACTGCAGTTTCTCACTTGTTATTCTATTCGAGACGTGGCAATATCAAGCCCTTCAATTTCTCTTAGAATTTCCTATTTCTACGTAATTAATGATTAGTACTGTAGCGCCATAATGGCATAATGCCATACTATTTTAAATCCTTTTTCTGCCAGTCTCTGAAATTTGAACCGTGCGAAGGAATCAGTGCGGACAACGCCGTGAATCGTAATTACTAATTACTGAATTAGTTCTAACTAACTTGGTCGCGACTTTTCTGGCCAAAATCATAAAATAGTGTTAGGCTGTTAGAAAGTAAGTGGATTATAATCTACCACGCCTCCACGCAAACTTCGTATTATATTTTTCAATTTCGCATTTAACACTAATAATTAAACGCTAATAACGATGGCACTCGACCAGTTTCAGTTCGGTTCATTTCGGCTCGGTTCGACGTCTTTTTGGTCTGAACTGAACTAAACGGTTTAAAACAAATTTGGAAATTCCCAGCCAAACCAAACCGTTGAGTTTTGCCGAACCAAGAATTGTCATCTTCTTAAACAGCAATTTCCTTCTGTCAAAATATAACGTACAAATCGAAAAAAGAGTAAAACTCCATCGTCTATTTTAAACGACGAGCAATCCGTTTCGGCGTCGTAACGCCAACGCACGAGTAAATTCTATTGGTCCAATTTTTTGTTTAGTACGAAAAGTGCGCGCTGGTCATTTACGTTTCCCGGAATCGGCGGCTGCCTGCTTCAATGGAACTTAACCCTAATCTGTAATTGGACTACCGCGTCGGAGTTTGCTACATATTATATCGCCGGCTGAATCCCTACAAAAGTTCTCTGAATACGACAGAGAATCTGTACTATTTTAGAGGCTTTCTTCCTCTTCAAACTATGTACTGAAGTACCGATTCTTTTCTGGCAGACAATCTCCTGTACCGGAACCTTGTAAGTAGCATTTCCAGTGCAACTGTTGGCATTCTCGCTGAAACTTTTCAGATTCTCTGTACAAAAAAAAAAGTACAAATAGTAATTATTAAACACGATTAACAACAGTACTAAAAACCCGACTAGCTCCTTCTTCCTCAACCATCCCATAGCTAAGAAAGCTTCTCCAACTTTCCTTTCTTCCTCCAATCACTCCTGTGTAACTCAATACGTAGAACTCGCGAACGTCACTCAATCTCGTGTGACTACCAGTCTTGTACCCGTCCGTACCAATTCCGTGTGACGCTACAAACTAAAATGGCCGAGGGAAATTTTGCAATAGGACAGATATGCGGCATTGCTGTCGGTATCTCGTGCGTCGGCCTTGTTCGATTGGCCAATAGATATGATGACAAGGCCTTGGTTATTATTGGTGCAGCATCTGTCCTTTTTGTGCAAATATCGACGCACTTAACTGTATTAGGTATAAGAAAGGCTTTGGAGAAAGGCAGTGAGTGAAACTTATGAAACTGACCGAAACTGAAACTGAAGCTGAAACTGAAATTGAAATTGAAACTAGAATCAGAATTGGAATTGAAAGATAGCCGAAATGAAAAAAATGAGTTAGGGAAAAAATTTAAATGTTTTATTTTTCTAATAGCTTAACATTTTGAAACATGTTCCGATGGACTTGGCTGAAATATGATTTTTTAGTTGTAGTTCTTAGTTGTTCCTTGACATTTAGTTATTTCGTGATGTTTAATCAACACAAACAAGTAGGTTTTAAAGGACTAGAATTGAAAAGGCTGTGAGGTAGCCAGGATTGGAGACCTAGTTTTGTTTAGTGCAAAACTAGAACACATAGAAATGACAATTTTTTAATTAATGTTAGAGTAGACAATTCAAAAACACACTAGCTGAAAACAATGTTGCGAATTCTTGAAAATTGGTTGGAATACATAAAAATATATTCGTGCGCCTTAAAAGTGGAAAGTTAAAAGCTTTTTCGTGCAAATATGTTCGTTGCACTTCTTGACATTCAGGATTTAAATATGTAACTTTTTGAATCTTGACATTAAAGCCAAAATTTGACTATTGGACTTTTTAAAGTTATGCTATTAAAAACACATCATGCCCTTCACATGGAATGACCAATGTAAAAAATTGATCAACATTTTCTGCGAAGAAAACTCGGCATATAAAGCAATAAAAAGTCAATTTCGGACTTAAAAACTTCCTTGAAACCAAATCTAAGCAATTCATACAAAAAAGGCATCGGTATGGAACATCAAAAGAGAATGTAACGAAAAAAATATACAGAATTGTACCAGCAATTTCAATTCACAAGCCTTTTTTGTAGCCTTGTAGTGTTGTATAAAAAGCCGTTCAGAAAAACAAGTAAAGTCAAAGCCCATAGTAAATTCGGCCAATCTAAAAAATAAAGTTGACGGTATAGCAAGCGATAATGTAAATAATCGGAAGCTATTTTTTCCTTTGTCCCACATGACAGCGCGACGATGGCAACAATTTTGGCCATTGCTTCCATAATAAGTTCTATGGGAGATTCATTTTCCGGAGTAACAAGTAGAATATGGCCCTTGTGCTAAAAAAAAAAATCAATGATAGTAAGAGGTGAATTGTACCCTTTCTAAATACCAAGACAGCTAAACTACTAGGTGTTTAGCGACAAAATCTTGCGGAAGAATGAAAGAAATTGTTGTACAGATACAAAATATTGCTTGCCTTTGGTGATAACCAAAGGCACCGTATTCCAAAAATAAGCATCCAAAAAGTGAGAAAATGTAAGGAATAAAAACCTTGTTTTTTAAAAATTTGAAAAAAAATAAAAAAAATTAAAAAAATAAAAAAAGTTGAACGAATTGCCAATCATGCCGATCCGATGATCTGTGAGCTTTAGAAAATTGACCCCAAAATTGTCTCCACGTGACGTTAATTTCATCCATAATTTCCAATTTCTATTTCCAAATCTTTCTTTCCAAAATAAAGTTTGCTTAAATTAATGTACCTAAATACTCAATCCATGGTACTTAGCAACGGAAAAACCCTCATATCTCAATACTGAATAAGACAAGGCAAATCTTGGTCACTCCACTTTCCCGACCAGCCTCCATCAAGAACTAAACTGGCATTCTACATAGAAGCGTAAAGAAACATCGATTTTTACCGGAAATGTCGGAACTAAACTAAGTCTTTTTTGGCAATGCGTTCCACTTGATCGTCTACCAGCCACCTGGGAAGACATAGAAGGGAAATAAAAGTAGGATTGAGACTTGATAAGAGGGAGGTAAGTGGGAATCAAATTAGTTGCCAGGTTTAAGAAATGTGAATTTACGGTTGGATCGGACGACGATGAGTTTGTGGAGCATTGAAATCATGCTTGAATTGCACTAACAATATAACGAAAACAGGGAAAGTGTTGGAAAAGTGTCCTAAGAGATATTAATAAGCACATATGCTCGTGAGAGAGTGAGAGAGAGGATACTTACATGATAGTGAACGCACTATAGTGAATGGTATATTTATCATGGGCTTCAAGGAAGTCAAATCCGAGGGACAGGAACACCTCATCCCCTCCAACTCCATCCAGAAAATAAATGGTTTGAATGCCCATTTTGTCGATTCCTACCAACTCAAAGTCGATCTCATCCTATGAAGGTTATCCCTCCATGGAGAAAAGCTGGACAGGGAACGTAACGCGAGTGAGTTAGCAATCGTGCTTTGAGAAATTAGGAATTGGATATGGAGTATTGGGCAGTAGGAATCAAACATTAGGCGCTAGAAATTGGTGATGAACACCAAAAATCGATGGACATTGAGCCATAAAAAATGGAAAATGAAAAATGGATATTGGACATTGAATGGATAAAATTTGGACATTGAAAATTGAATCGAAAAAATTGGGAAATGAAAAATGGATATTGGACATTGAATGGATAAAAAATGGACATTGAATCGAAAAAACTGGGAAATGAGAAACAATGCAACAGACCTCAAAAAACAGCAACACCGCATCAAAACCTTACTATAACACCAGAGAAGTTGTAGATATGTATGATCCCTATTAATTCCAAATAAAGAACATAGCGAAGTCATAAATCATCTCAAACACTATAGCAGAAAACTTATCACTGAAGAGAAGTTTTCAATAAAAACAGAGATTATAACATAGAATAAAATTGTCAGTTCATAACTTACACAAATAATAAGAATTTTTTGTGCAAAATAGTACGAAGAAAAAATACGCCATTCCTCTAAATTTCACTGCTTTGCAAAAAAAGAGACCATGATCGGATGACAGTAATCATACCTGCAGCTGTCCGGGGACTCTCCATTGAAGATGGGCACCAGAGATGCGAAGATGAGGATCTGAGTGGACGCCAAAAGCCAGAAGAGGCCCGGGCTGTTGGGAGAGTTGGCCTGGTCAACGATTCTAAGGCCTGTCATACGCTCTGAGATGAATCCCCAAACACATCCCAACATGGCTTGCAAACAAATAAAAACAAAAAACGATAAAATATACTTTTTTGAGTTAGAGACAACTTGCGAATCTTAATCCATAATAGACATTTGAGCTTCAAAAGGTTTTAATGAATCCACAGGCACATCCTCAAATATTATGCAAACCAAAACAACAAAGAAGTTATGCTCATTAAAAGGTTAGGAAAGACAAAAAGATGGTCATTAAAAGATGAAAACCGCAAGATGGCATATCAACAAGAATCCCTTCTTAAGGCAAATTTCATACATAGACCATTATTTCAAAACATTGACCTCAATTTAATTCTAAAACCTGAACTTCACAAAGAAATTAAGCAAAGAACTTCTAACAATGACATACATGAAAAACAATGAAACAAGAAAAGAACCTACAAAGAGAAACCATGCACAAAGGTAGCCTAGAAACTTTTAACAAACACTTAATTTTTTTTTTTCGAATTCCATAAAAAATTGAATTCATACCAATCATCCATTGATTCCCTGTAAGTCCGGGTGCATCGAAAGCAATAATATTGCCAAAAGATGTGTTTTCAAGCGTGGGACGACGATCCACCTTAACCTTAGAAATGGTGGAACCTCGGGATAGAATACTTTCTACAAAAGTTGTTTCTCACTAAAAATACACCTGATTGCCCAAAACATTTTGCTTGGTGATCTAATATTTGGTATTGTCAACGACGCTTTTCCATGCGACCTGAGTGCTAAGATTCATACAATCAAAGAATAGAGTGGACGATCTTGTGAAACCAAAGGTAAGAGATAGAGTGAACGATCTTGTCAAATTGAAGGTGTTAAATTCACAGAAACCTATGCTTTACTCGCTCGCTTGACATCCATTCGCACTTTTCTTGCATTGGTTGTTGAACACGATTTTTGAAATAAAGCACAACAAGGCGGTATGCGGCGGAAACACACAAAAAAAAGAGGGGAGGGTGAGAGAAGGGAAAAAGCCTTGTAAAAAGGCTACAGCCATTTAAATATAATTTTTTTTTTTGACTGATTGTGTTTCTTTTTGTGTGCTTACACTGCATACTGTCTTGTTTTGTTGTGTTTTATTTCAATTGGTATTGGAGCAGGCTGGTGCTCCAAAATTAAGTGCCAAAAAGTGGCGAGTGTATTTGCCATGGGGGGGGAGAACAAGTATAAGTCTTCCCCAATCACTACTTCCTCATTTTTCTTCACCTTTTTGGAAACCGAAGATCCATAGGATCCCATTCAGGCGTCACCCGAGGCTAGTTTCGGTTTTGATGTTTCTCCTCCACTCGTGCCTCCTAAAAAAAACCCATTGGAGGAAGCGATATTGCCGAGGAACAATTAAAGTTCTTTCTTTGATAGAATTTTCATTTTAATGGATCAACGATTCTCTAATATTGACCTAAAAACTAGGAATTCGGTACGAGGAGATCCGGAGCCCGATCCGAATGGTGTTGATCCCAGTGAAGAGGATGATAAATGCTCTAAAGAAATATTTTGGAAAAGTGAAAATCTTCATCGACAATGACTTGGATTTGGATGAAGAAGATGGACAAGTGTATTCCATGCCAAGGAAAACAATAATTTTCACTGGGAATAATTTCGCTCCTTGGGGAAAGTATATCAAGACTCAACTGATGTTACACCACCTATAGAATGTGGTAATTTGAGAGGAGATGCTTTAGGACTTTGACCGGAAAGCCCGGAGAACTTGCAAAAGGAAAAACCTTCGGGCCATTGCCGGCCTTTTGCAATCATGTTCTCTGTCCATCCACGACCATTTCCTCACTCATAGATCCGCCCATGAGTGTTGGAAATCTCTTGAGAACCAATTCGAAAAATGAGGTCAAAATAAAGGTCAACAAATCTTTGAAGAATTTATGCAATTTAAACTTAAACAAAATGAATCCATTGATAAAGCTCTGAACCGATATAATATAACTAATGAACACATTTTTAACAATGGTAGAGTCATAATGGATGAAGACAAGGAAATCGGATTGTTAAAGGCATTACCGGTCGAAATACTTCATTTAAAAAAAATCTTACAAGTACGATATAAGTGTACTTATGATTATGCAATAAATTACCTTAAGCTTGTAGAAGAAGACGATTATGCATCAAAAGGGTCTGAGAATGTAAGAACCTTGAATTTAAATGAATCAAACTTAAATCCTTGTTTACCATTGACATTTCAAATGATAATCCGTTGGTTAATGGACACTTTCAAAATAGCGTGCATTGGAAGCAACTGGATAAGCCGCCTTCCCGTAAAACAACTCCACTTTCTTTTAGTAGTTTAAGTGAGTCATCGACGTGCGAAATTACGCTAAAGTTGGTTCGTTGAATTTGTGGAACAGTAAATTTGCCGAACCGTTAGGAATAAATAGAATGTCTGTCAACTTTGTTTCATTAAATTTTTCAACGCTGTCAATGTCATAAGTAATCAAATGTAGAGGTACCCAACGCCGGCAATGTCATAAATAATCAAATATCGAGATACCCACTGTACCCACGTGAATAACGTGGCCGCTCGCCACAGATATTCGTTTTAGAATTGTTAGTTCGCCCGTACCGGAAAATAAGACAGCGTTAGTGCACACGTGGTGTGACGGGCCAAAATCACTGACCTACCCCATTTTTTTGGGTAAAGACGTCAGCAAACGTAAAAAGAAGGTTCAAAATTGAAAACATTTGAGCGCTTTTTCCTCCTCTTTCGAAATTTGAAAACTCGAAGAAATTTCCATGCACGCCAGCACGTCCCTTCTCGCTACCGCCTCGTCCACCATATCGACCATCGCCACGTCCACCTTTCGGTTCCACTACCGCCGCCATTAATTATAAAAAGAAAATGCGTGGAGACGTGGCAAAATTTGCCACAATAGTAACATCAGTTGTTTTCGTCCGGATATGTCAAAGATCCATGGTCGATTAGTTTGCAACAAAAGCATGTAAAATTGTCAATCTGCGATTTTTTTATTTTTTTTTTTATTTCTATGACCTCCATATCTTTTAAAACCACCACCTCTACCGCCCATTTTGCCGCAGAGGAAATTAAGCTCTGTGCCATCACATGAGGTTACATTCAAAGTTCCTACATTCTCAAACCCTCTTGATGCATTAGCCTGTTTTTGTGCAGTCCTAAGGAAATTTAATGCATAATTTTAAACACATTATCACGTACTTGTAAGAATTTTTCTAAGTGAAGTATTTTGTCCGGTAATGCTTTTAACAATCCGGTGACCTTGTCTCCATCAATTATGACCATACGATTGTTAAGAGGGTGTTCAATAGTTATGTTATATCGTTTTACAACTTCATCAATGGATTGATTTTGTTTAAGTTTAAATTATAGAAATTCCCCAAAGATTTGTTGACCTATATTTTTACCTCTCTGTTTTGAATTGGTTCTCAAAGGATTTTTAACACTCATGGGCGGATTCATGAGTGAGAAAATGGTCGTGGATGGACAGAAAACATGATTGCATAATGGTAACAATGGCCCCAAGGTTTTTTTTTTCCAAGTCTTTCGGGCTTGTCGGCCAAAGTTTGGAAGTGTCTCCTCTCCAATTACCTCCTTCCGTCGATGACATAACATTCATTGACTCTTGATATACTTCTTATCAAATGGATGTCTAGAACGTCTTTTTGAAATGGTATATTTTCAAAAATGTTTATAAACATTAGCTTGAAGGTTACGTATCTTTGGGTTTGAAAATCTCGTAAATTATCTCATTATGACCATTTTTGGCTTAAGACAATCCGCCTTGTATATCAAGCCATAGAATCAATACCATTACGTGTAAGGAAAGATTTACTCGCATCGATGACGAATTTCATATTTCCTCTCGAGGCTTTTGTTAAGATTTCTGCGTCCATTTTCAGCGAAGGACCAGAAAGTCAAAGTTGGTCATAGTTGTTACGTGAGAGAGAAGTCAACCGGAGTCTTGTTAGTTATATGTACGGTTGATAGACGTGAAGGTACATATACGTAGACGTCAAGTTTTCGTGAAAACGTGGTCCTTGACTTGTAGTGTACGGGAAGTCAAGTAGACGTAAATTTTGAGTATACGTGACGAAAAAGCATGCGGACATTTTGTACTTGGCGGTCTTTCATTGGTCTACGTGTGTCACAAGTTAGATTCTAGTTCTTTACGTGACACGCAAGTTGCATAGGTCTATACGACACCTACACATATAAAAAATGTACCAAAGCTATGGATTAATCAATCATCAATCTACTGAATGATTCTCTCCAATTTTTCCTTGCTGCCAGTTTTGCACTGAGTGCTTATTTTGTTGTGGAATTAATCTATCTTCTTTCTTGTTCAGTAATTAAGTTTTGCTTTCTCATAAAGAGAATTGTTTTCCTTAGCTTCCTGTCTTGTAATTGATCGATCCTATGGCCAATTCTTCATAATCTCAACATGGTATCGGAGCTTTAGGTAGACTTACATACATCCATAAATTTAATGGTAGTAACTATTTATTATGAAAAGCTAAGATGACCCGTATCTTAAAATATAAGAATCACTGGGGTATTGTAGCAGGCATTGAACTAAAACCTACTGAAGCTTTTATGGCAGCAGGATATGATAGAAGGGAGGAAGAGGCAGGGACGTTAATTTTTCTAGCAGTGGAAGACAGTCAACTCTTACACATAGTTGAGTTAGAAAAACCTATGGCTATGTGGGATAAATTAAGGACTGTACATGAGCGTATTAATCCGTCCAACATAATGCAATTAAAAAACATATTGCTAGACTTTAGTATAGAGAGTGGAGATACTATGGAAACTTATATAAATAGACTGAAAGAGCTTAAATTACAGTTAGCCGCAGTCGGCACAAAACTGAATGATGATTATTTGATCCTTACACTGTTTAGGTCATTACCATCACAGTATGCTATGATGATCACGGCTTTGAAAAGTCAACCTACTTTAGACTTTGATGCAGTATGTTAGCATTTCATTCAAAAGGAAGTTGAAATTAAAAAAAATGAGGAAAAAGAGTCAGATTCAGCTCTTTATGTCAAAGGCAAACAGTCAGTAAAACGCATTGAGTCAGTAACTGCTTGTGCTATATGTGGAAAAACCAATCATCAGACTGTTGACTGTAGATTTAAAAAGAAACAAACTGAAAACTTCAGGAAAAAGATTGTTTGTTACAGTTGTGGAAAACCAGGTCATAAGTCTTCAATTTGTCGTAATAAAGACAAAAATAGACAGAACAAACCATCATTTGATATGACCATGCAGGATGAGACTAATTTATTTCTCACACAGTTAAACGCTCAAAAAAGTAAATGGATTATAGATTCTGGAGCGTCTCATCATATGTGTAATGACAAGTCCATTTTCTCTTCTATAACAGCATTACAAAATCCTCGAAAAATTGTATTGACAGATGATAAGATTCTAGAGACCAGTTTAATAAGCGAGGTTAAGTTACAGTTATACTTTGATACTGGTAGTCATGAAGGGCATTTAAAAGATGTTTTATACTTACCAGGTTTAAAGCATAACCTTTTCAATGTTATGCATGCTGTGAAGAGTGGACTAAAAGTCGAATTTGAGAAAACAAAAGTGAACGCTGTGAAATCAAAAGTGAGGGAATGCTAATCGCTCTTGGATATCCCGAAGGGAACCTTTTTGTTCTACGTTTGGTTGATGAAGATGCACAGATGAATTTCAGCAAAGAAGCGCAGACTTTGGAGCTATGGCATCAACGATTTGGTCATCTGGGAGAGCAGAATCTTAAACGACTCATCGAAAAGAAGATGGTCCGAGGACTTGAGGACGTCAACGCCAAAGACAACCTTAAGGTGTGTGAAGGATGCGCTCAAGGTAAGCAAAGAAGGCTTCCTTTTCATAAAGATGATGAACCTAAACATAGAAGGAAGCTGGAGCTTATTCATTCTGACTTGAGCGGTCCTCACCCCTTAAGTCCTAGAGGTTCTAGATTTTTCATCACGTTTACGGATGAGTGCTCTAGAAAAGTATGGGTGTACTTTATGAAATCTAAGAGTGAAGCCCTTGAGAAATTCAAAGAGTTTAAAACCATGGTAGAAAACCACGCAGGAGAACGGATACAGATTTTAAGGTCGGATAATGGGGGAGAATATACCTCTAATGCTTTTAAAGAAAACTGCAAAACTTGGGGGATACAACAGGAATTCACAGTAGCTTATAGTCCGCAGCAAAATGGAGTATCATAAAGACTTAACCGAACTTTGGTTGAAATTGCACGATGTTTAGTACATAGTGCAAAACTAAGTCAAAACCTATGGGCTGAAGCTATCCTTACTGCAGTTTATTTGAAAAATCGTTCTCCTAGTACTTCTCTGAAAGATATTACACCTGAAGAAGCTTGGTCAGGCTTTAAACCAAATGTTAAACACTTTAGAGTTTTTGGAAGCAAATCCTTTGTTCACATCCCAACACAGAATAGAAAGAAATTTGACAAGAAGAGTTGGACTGGTGTCTTTGTAGGTTATGACATAAATAGAAAAGCTTACAGAAAATATGACCCGGTTACAAGGAAAGTTCATGTTAGCCGAGATGTGACTATAGATGAAGGGAAAGAATGTAATTCAGATGTGACATGTAGTTTTGACCCTTGGTACGAAAAACCAGAGAATGTCACTATTCCCTTTAACAATCAAGAAGAATTGGAAAGCGGGTCTCCACAAACACCAGGTACTCCAAGCAGAGAAGATGAAGTGGAGCCTTTGTCATCGACGCCGATTTCTATTCCAGCTCAGACTTCTGTCAACCCCGGTGGAACATCAACCTTTGAACCTTTACCAATGGAGAAGTTACCAGCATCACAACCTTCGCAAGATACAACCTCTCCAATTCCAATTCAACAATCAAGATTGAAGGTAACCCCTCAAAGAGTATCTAATCGAATACGTGCTAAACCAAAACGGCTCATTGAAGAAATGAAAGATGTGGGTTTAGCTTATTGTTTTATGGCGGCAGAGGGGGAACCACAAACTTTTGATGAAGCTTTGGAGGGTTCTAATTCTCATAAATGGAAAAAGGCAATATAATTAGAATATAACTCACTGATCAAAAACAATACTTGGACCTTAGTAGAACGCCCTATAGATAAAAATATTGTGGGGTGTAAATGGGTCTTTAAGATTAAGAGGAAATCAGATGGATCATTGGAAAGATATAAAGTGAGGTTGGTAGCTAAGGGGTATTCAAAAGAAGAGCGGGTTTATTATATTGAGACTTTCTCACCAGTAGTGAAGTTTAATAGTCTCAGAAGTTTAATAGCCTTAGGGGCAGCAGAGGGTATGTAGATGCATCAATTAGATATCAAAACTGCATTCCTTAATGGGGATTTAGAGGAAGAAGTCTACATGGAACAATCAGAGGGCATGATAGAACCAGGAAAAGCATACATGGTGTGTAAACTACACAAATCTATATACGGTCTAAAACAAAGTCCTAGGTGTTGGAACATCAAACTTGACACCGAAATGAGAAAAGAGGGCTTTGAGAGATGTCACACAGATAGAGCAGTTTACACTATTGGGGAAGACAAAAACTTAGTGATTGTCTCAATTTACGTTGATGACATGAGTGTGTTTGGTTATCTCTCAGCTGTGATTGAAAAGGTCAAACGGTTCTTGAATAGCAAATTTGAGACGACTGACATTGGAGAGTTAAGTTACCTTCTTGGTATAGTAATCAAAAATGATGTTTAGACAGTCTCTATGAATCAACAGAAATATGCAGGAGAAGTTTTAAAACGCTTTGGTATGGAAGATTGTATTCCCGTATCAACGCCTTTAGACCCGAGTCAAAATCTTACAAAGGAAATGAGTCCTAAGTCAGAGTTTGAGAAAGAACAGATGAGGCAAGTCCCTTACAAAGAGGCAGTGGGTAGCTTGATGTACTTAATGGTTGGCACACGCCCTGATTTAGCTGCAGCTGTAGGCTCAGTTAGTCAATTCATGCAGAACCCAGGTCTAGAGCATTGGTATGTTGTTAAACGTATTTTACGTTATGTGAAAGGGACTATAAATTACGGCCTACAATTTTTGAAGAACACCGGAGACATCGATTTTTCCGGCTATGTTGATGCGGATTGGGGAGGCGACCTCGACACAAGGAGGAGCACTACCGACTGGATTATTACAGGTTCAGGAGGACCTATAAGTTGGAGTTCGAAACGTCAATCTTTTGTGGCATTATCAAGCACGGAGGCGGAATACGTGGCGGCTACTCAAGCAGCAAAAGAAGCTATTTGGCTTCGCAAATTTTATGCTGAGATAGGGTATGAACCAATAGAGGAGACTTTGATCCTCATAGATAATCAGAGTAGCATTGCTTTGATGAAAAATCCAGTTTACCATGCAAGGACAAAACATATAGACATTCAGACACATTTTGTGAGAGAACAAGTTGAAAAGAAAAATTTAAAGTTTGAGTTTGTTAGTTCAGCTCAACAAGCAGCAGATCACTTGACTAAAGGAGTTCTTCGAGATAAAATTGTTGTTTGTAATCAGCTCACAGGAGTTGGTCCTATTTAGTGTGGACAGTTGATGATCGATAATGACTCAGAGAGGGGGTGTTAAGATTTCTGCGTCCATTTTCAGCGAAGGACCAGAAAGTCAAAGTTGGTCATAGTTGTTACGTGAGAGAGAAGTCAACCGGAGTCTTGTTAGTTATATGTACGGTTGATAGACGTGAAGGTACATATACGTAGACGTCAAGTTTTCGTGAAAACGTGGTCCTTGACTTATGGTGTACGGGAAGTCAAGTAGATGTAAATTTTGAGTATACGTGACGAAAAAGCATGCAAACATTTTGTACTTGGCGGTCTTTCATTGGTCTACGTGTGTCACAAGTTAGATTCCAGTTCTTTACGTGACACGCAAGTTGCATAGGTCTATACGACACCTACACATATAAAAAATGTACCAAAGCTATGCATTAATCAATCATCAATCTACTGAAAGATTCTCTCCAATTTTTCCTTGCTGCTAGTTTTGCACTGAGTGTTTATTTTGTCGTGGAATTAATCTATCTTCTTTCTTGTTCAGTAATTAAGATTTGCTTTCTCATAAAGAGAATTATTTTCCTTAGCTTCCTGTCTTGTAATTGATCGATCCTATGGCCTCTTCTTCAAAATCTCAACAGCTTTAGCCCCTCTTCAATCGTTGTTGCCATTTTTGTTGCAACCTCATTCTTGTTGGCATTTCTCTCTCTGAATTCTGTATAGTCAAAGTTTTACTTCAAAACCACCTTTAACATGAACGATCGTGAAAAAGTCACCTATTACTTGAGCATTCACGTGTTTCGCAACGGCTCACCCAAAACCCTTACTAGAACACTTATTGCTTGGGCATTCAAGTTCTTCGCAAATGCTCCACCAAAATTCTCGGTTTTGTCAAGAAAACCCTCATCTGTGGCATGTTTTGCCGCTTTAGCATGGTAGATTGTTACTCCTTTTTTGCTCTTTTAGATTTTAATGCTCCTCTTCTCTACCAATGAGTCTGTTATCTCTCCTTCTTTTCATTTATTTTATCGTCCTATGGTTGGTGCCCTCATATATGCCATATAAGCAACTAGTCAAGATATTCTTACTCCTGTCACTAAATTTACTTATTTTTTGAAATATCTCTTTTCCGTTCACCTTGTTGACGCCACCCGTAATTTCATTATGTATAAGGATCTAAATCGGTTTGTCTAGCATACTAGTTCTTTGTTTTCAATGCTCTAATAGACTTTGTTTATTTAAAAATGACATAAAATGAGATTTCTCGTCGCTCTACTATTGGCTCCTAATTTTATTTCGGCAATTGGTTTACTTTGGTGCTGTAGAAAGCAACCCACCACCACATTTTCCAGCTTTCAGGTCGCAAATATACAGCTTACCACACTACCAAGCAATCGGTCGAGCTTCGAGCTTTTCTCTCCAATTCTGTAATTCCCTTAACGTCACCTACTTTTATCGTTTTCGACTCTCAATGAGCCATTGGCTTATTTTTAAGTTAAATGCACGGATCTGGTGGTCAATTATCTCACGGAGACTCTTAGGCTAATTTCAAGCAACATCGATTCTCCTAAATGACCTTTGTCTTCATGCTCTTCTTGGCTTAATTTGTTTCAATTGTTTCTTATATTTGTCGACTTTTTGGATTTGACTTAATGTGGGGAGGTGGTTAACATTCCATTTTATGGATGACCGCACTTCCATGGGAGTAGTTTTGGGTAACATCCCGGTGGGACAAAAGTTGCAAAAGTAGTTAGAGCATACGACAATTTCAGCCCAAAATTCTAACGGCGAATTAGAAAAGTACAATGTGGAACGCGCCATTTCATCAAATAACAATTGTACCTTTCCGCGACATTATAGTTTGTGATTAGCTACACCGCCAATCGCTATTAGCGTAGAAGTTTCTTTGGCGTATAAGAATAATTACAGTGGTGTACGCTAATTAAGAATTTGAAAATTTTGAAAGAAATCGTCTTCTCTAATTAGAAATTAGGGTTTTTTTTAAATATTATGGATAATTCTATTTGAGAATAAAAAAAAAAATGCGGGACGGAATTAGCGTACACTACGCTAATAGCGATTGGCGGTGTAGTGAGTATTCCATGTCGTGGTGCTGGTTAGAGAATATTGACATGGTATTTTTCATTTCACGCAACTACAACAAAAATCTAAAGATTTATTAGAAAAAGACTTATATACCAAGTACAAGATTTGGCAAAATGGTCAAATGTCGTTATTTAGGTGACTGTATCTTAAATATTAAAATGGTCAGGTTTCTACGCTAACATTTAAAGCAACTTTAATGTGTTAGGGTTTCACTTTTCGTTATTAAATTCGTCGATGTGGTACAAAGTATCAAATTTCAGTTACCACTTAAAAAACTGCACTTAGATATCAAATTGTGGTTAATTATCCAATTATGGTTAACAAAACAAATCACCATAAACGGATTGGTAAAGCTAGAGAGATATGAGCAACATTCAATTCAAAAGGCTTCATAAATATAGAACATTTACGACTTGGAAATGTGGTTGAACTGAAGGTAAGTTATCCAAATAGTAGGTACGAGATCGCGGTTTGTCTACGAGTGGCACGATAAAAAACATAGAGAAACAAGAGAGATGTCCATTTTTTTTGTAATTTCTCAAGGCCGTATATTAGAAATTTTGACTTGATTCTCCTTACAAACATGATATTCCTTACAAACACACAAATAATGTTGATTTTGAATGAGAGAATGTTGATTTTTAAAGAAATTATGAAAGACAAGATTTTGGAATTTCGTAAAAAACTTACTCGTGACAAAGGATTCATTGTCGGCTTGACACAAATTGAATTGCCATTGGTTGAAAGGAGAAACCTTTCCCAGGTCTAATGGAGCGAGGAGGCGATCGATTGGATAGGCATAGGAGAGAATATCTTTGCGGAATATAATTTTGCAGATTGCTTTGTGTTGATGGAGAGCATGTTTCAAGCGGCCATATTGATTTTTTTTTTGTCAAAAGAGAAGCAATTTTTTTATCTTTTAGAGAAGGTTTCCATGGATAAGTTTGTTTCTTGTTTGTTTTGCTAAAAAGAAAACATACAAAAAAAGTAAGATTTATATGCAGATGCATTATCTATCTCTGAATTAAACATTACTAGATCTAACAAATCTATTTAACAATGTACAAGACTGAACATCATCATGTTAACAACAAACTATTACCTTATTGTAATAAAAAAATGGCAATCCCTTGTGAACCAGCTCACAGTCGCTATCAGAATGAAACTAAAAGCAAGACCATTGCAATATACATCAAGTGCAAGAAAATAATAAAAGTTACTGTGATGAAAATGAAGTGGTGAGGTTGTGAACTGAAAATTTGAGTGAAATTTGATTGCTGGAGATTGAATGCTGGAAGATAACAAAACTGAGTATTGATTGTAACCCTAAGCTTACTTTTTATATTCTGGCAGGAGAACATTTCTGCAGTCCGCGGCAAGTGCCAAGAACAGGTCCTAATTCCACATCCATCCACGTCTCATTAACTTTTTTGCAACAAAACTCATTTCACTACCACGTGGCAAACAATGTTTAAAACATTTCGACAACTTTACCAGGGAGCCAATCAGACGCTTTTTCCTTCGTCCAGGAAATTGTGTTGTACTTCGGACTTCGCACGTGCTGTTTTCGGGCGAATGTCTGCCACGAACAGAATTTCGTACGAAACAAAGACTGTTTTTAATTCTGGAGGCTTTGGGTGGTACCAGACACGTGTGCGAGCAGTGCTAGACGCCTAGACGCATCTTTTTGGTACCAGTGGTACTTGCAGTACACGTGGCAACAATCGGCAAATATGATTGAAGATTTTTTTTGAAGAAATGCAGTTTCGCACTTGTTTATTGTTCGACACGTGGTATTTTCATGTCCTACAATTTCTCGTAGGAACTCTATCATTTTCTTATTACTACGTAATAATTGGTGGTAGCCATAGGCCCATAATTCCATACTATTTCCAAGACTTTTACTGCCACACTTTAAAATTTGAATCGTGCGAAGGCCTTTGGTGCGGACTGCACGTTCCATCATTAGTACTAATTAGTAATTGGATTTTAAAAACACTAATTCGTTCGCGACTATTTTTTGCCAATACTTACAAAACAGTGTCAGCAAGTGGAGTACAAGTTACCACGTTTCCTCGTAAACTTAGTATTATATTTTATAATTTTGAATTAACACTAATAAATCCACATACGCTAATAAGTAATAACGATGGCACTCAGCCAGGTTAGGTTCGGTTCATGTCGGTTCGGCTCAACGTCTCTTTGATCTGAACCGAACTAAACGGTGTAAAACCCAGTTTAGAAATTCCCAGCCAAAACGAACCGTAAAATTTTGCTGAACCAAGTATTGTCACATTCTTCTGTACGTAAACAAGCATTTTCCATTCGTACGAAAAAAACGTACAAATCGAAAAAAGAGAAAAACTCCATCGTATATTTTAAACGACGAGCAATCCGATTCGGCGTCGTATGCAATAACGCCAACGCAAGTGTACATTCTATTGGTCAAGTTTTTTGTTTAGTACGAAAAGTGCGAGCTGGTCCTTAACGTTTCCCGGAAACGGCGGCTGCCTGCTTCAATGGAACTTAGCCCTAATCTGTAATCGGACGACCGCGTCGGAGTTTGCTGCATATTATATCGCCGGCTGAATCCCTACAGAAGTTCTCTGAAATACGACAAAGAATCTGTACTATTCTATAAGCTCTGATTCCCTCAAATCCATGTACCGAAGTACCGATTCTTTCTGGCGGACAATCTCCTGTACCGGAACCTTGTAAGTAGCATTTCCAGTGCAACTGTTGGCATTCTCGCTGAAATTTTTCAGATTCTCCGTACAAAAAAAAGTACAAATAGTCATCTATACAAACACTTAACTAAAACCCGACTAGCTTCTTCGCTAAATAAAGAAAAAAACAAAATCTAATCGCTAAAAACGCTTCGCCGACTTTCCTTTCCTCCTGCAATCATTCTTTTTAACCTAATACTTAGAACTCAAGAACTTCAAATCTCGTGTGACCACCAGTCTCATGTCCGTCCGTACCAATTCAATGTGACGCTACAAACTAAAATGGCTAAGGGAAATTTCGCAATAGGACAGATAATCGACATTGCTGTCGGTATATCGAGTGTCGGCCTTGTCCGATTGAAAAAAAGATATGATGACAAGGCCTTGGTTCTTATTGGCGCAGGAGCTCTTCTTATTATACAAGCAGCGACACACTTAACTGTATTAGGTATAAGAGAGACTTTGGAGAAAGGCAGTAATTGAAACTTATGAAACTGAACTGAAACTGAAACTGAAACCATAACTGGCATTGGAATTGGAATTGGAATTGGAATTGGAATTGAAAGATAGCCGAAATGAAAAAAATATGTTAGAGAAAAAGCTTAACTTTGTTGAAACATGTTCCGATAGACTAGGTTGAAATAGGACTTTTAGTTGTAATTCTTAGTTTGTCCTTGATGTTTAATTATTTCGTGATGTTTAATTATCACAAATAGGTTTTAATAGATCACAATTGAAAAATTTGTGAGGTAGCCAGGATTGGAGACCGAGTTTTGTTTAGTGCAGAACTAGAACACATAGAAATGACAATATTTTGATTTATGTTAAAGTTGACTATTCAAAAACACACTATCTGAAAACAATGTTGTGCGTTCTTGAAAGATTGTTGGAATACATAAAATCATATTTGTGCACCTTAAAAGCGTTAAGCTAAATGTTAATTTGTGCAAATGTTTTGTGCACCTTGAAATTTAAAACAAGAATTTAGATATGGAAATTTTTGAGTCTTGATATTTAAAGCGAGAATTTGAATATTGGACTATTTGGAATTATGGTATTAAAAACACATCATGCCCTTCACATGGAATGCCCGATGTAAAAATTGATCAACATTTCCTGGGAAAAAAACTTGGGCATATGACGGACTACAAAGTCAATTTAGAACTTAAAACTTCCTTACAAACAAATTTTGGCCATTTCACACAAAAAAGCATCAATAGGGAACATCGAGACAGAATTTAACTCAGATAAATTAATGAAATTCACAAAAATGATAATCTTAACAAATGAGTTGTGCTTAAAAAAAAAAATGGATGATAACTTTTTTTAAAAAGTAAAAAAAAACAGAAACAAAAATAATTATGTGATATGTGTTGTTAACCGTCTTTTGGAGTCGGTTATGTTAACGGTCATCTGGCATCGATTCTATGTGTACTTTTTTTCTTGTAATGGTCTATTTAACATCGGTCCCCTAAGACTTTTCATTTAAGTCCTATACGTTTATCTTTTTGTTGTCGTGACATCCTACGCATCTATTTGTTGGTTTCACCTGAATTACTATCTTTGGTAGTGTAATTATAATTTTCTATTTTGTCGGTCCCCTTAATTACTTTTTTTTGGTCGTGTAATTGTAGTTTCTATTCCACTAGCTGCCCAGATCCACGTGGTTGATTTAGGTATCCCTTAAGCTGTACATTGCCGCCCTAAATCAATCCTTTAGAATCTATAAAATATTTATTAGAATCTAGATTAGGATCTAGTCGTTACAGCACAGGAAAACTGCAGTTAGACTCCACAGTAATTAACACTGTGTGATTTGGATATAAGAGACCTTTCTCAGTTGAAGAAATTATCCCAAATTCAATTCAATTTATCACATCTATGCATTGATCTTTCTCTTGTGTATGATTTCATGGCGTCACCCAATCCACCTCTAATATGTATGTCCAGGTCAAAAGAAAAAGAAGAGTGGGAGAGGATAAAAAGAGAACAGAGAGAGAGAAACGAAAAAGAATAACAAGAGATTAAAGAGAAATTTAATGAAAGACAAAAAAACTGAGTGAAAATGGAGAGGAAGAAAGAAAAAAAGAAAAAATGGCCAAAAAAAAGGAAAAAAGGAAACAAAAATGACATAAAATGAAAGAGAGGATAAGATAGAATATAAAAGAGAGAGAAAGGGAGAGGGAGAAAGAAAGAACTAAAATAAAATATTGACATTGTACTAGCAATTTAATTTCACAAACCTTTTCCGTAGACTTGTTGTAAAAAAAGTCGTTCGGAAAAACAAGTAAAGTCAATTAAATTATTAGCCCATAGTAAATTTGGCAATTTAAAAAAAAAAGTTGACAGTGTAGCAAGAGACACTGCAAATAATCGAAAAATGTTTTTCCTCTGTCCCACATTACATCGCGATGACGTCAACAAATTTGGTTGTTGATTCCATAATAAGTTCCATGGGAGATTTGTTATAGGTCATTTAGCATCCGTTCTCTGCCTTTTACTTGACTTCCTACGTACACATCCTTTACGCGCCGGTTCCTTTCGTCCTTTACATTTTGTCCTACCTAACTTTCATCTTCTCTATGTTTGATCCACAGTCAATTATTATCTTTGGTCGTATCCTCGTACATTTATTCTCAATACAGTCCTCTGGATCTACTTCATTAATTTAGGCCTCCATACTTTGTAAATTGCCGCCCTAAATTAATCCATTACAATCCAGAATACATTCATTAGAATTTAGACGATGATATTTCTGGACACTAAAGCGCACTTATATTCTATGGTAATTAGCAAAGTGTGATTTTTAAAAAAGGGAATTATCTCATTTGAAGAAATCATCCCAAATTCAATTTTATTATATCAACGCAATGATATTTTCTATTTTGTGTATGACTTTATGGCGTCCGCCAATCAACCTTCAATTATGTTTCTTTTTCGGAGAACGAAGTAATTTGTGCTCCGTTTCCAAAAAAAATCAAAAGTAGTAAGAGGTGAATTGTAGGGGTGTCCCCATGTAATCGATACTTGAAGAAGTACTTTGGATTTTAGTGAAGATTCTCCATACAGCTTTGAAGAGCCTCCCAGTGTGCGAAAATAAAATCGGAATTTTGAAATGTGGCAATTGTAGACATGGGGACAACTTGCGATGATTTAAGACGACTATGAAACTTTTGAAAATTAGTGATGTCTACAAAAACAACGACGATTGTAGACGTCTCTTTTTTTGTGACATTGTGACGTCATGCTCAGTTATGACAACGTCAACATCAATAATTTGAAGAACTTTCAGCCATTGGTTCTTGATTTCGTTTTTTCAACTTTTCTCGACTTGCCATAAAATTATACCTAAAGGTACTCAACATAATTATTTGTCAATGATCTTTCATTTCATATCACTGTCGCCGTGTCTCATTCTGAAAAGTGTGAGATAAAAGCGATAGTGTGAGAGGGAAAGGGAGAGGCAACGACAACATAAAATTATGCAAAGGACCCATGAATGAATGTATGGGTCCGAGGTCCCCGCAATTATTTTTTCCGTATATGCGCGTGACGCGCATGGAGAAATTAAGCGAGCACTCTACCCCGTCCTAAATTTTTCCACTCGTGTGGCGCGTGCATGGATCGTTTGTCATTCGTTGTTCGGGTGGTACTCAAACAAAAATCACCTCGCGAAGTGAATTTTGATGAAAAATATTTTATTTCCAATAACGCGATGCAACAAAAATGTATGAAAAGCCTAAAAGGAAAGAAAGAAAGCAAGTACAACAAAAGCAAACTATTGAAACACTATAAACTAACCTAGACGCTAAAGCCTCAAACTACGCCCAGCTAAAGATCAAAACTATGGATATCGTCTATATGCGCCGTCTATTTTTGATAAAGTTTTTGATGAGCTGGATTCTCTTGCCCTGGGGTTTAAAAGATAAAAAAACCAAAATGAGTTCACAAGACGACAAACATGGAGTACATCCAAAGTATCGAACTGACGTTCATTGTATTGTGGAAAAAATGTTTTTTTGTACGACATTATTTTTTTGTACGACATTATTTTTTTGTACGGCAATAGATTTTATGGTTAGTGACTGATAGCCTGTTCCCACCAGAGCATTTGTAACTTTTTGCCCATTCCGATGATTTTCCGAAAACTCATCAGAAATCGGGTCTTGTTCATACCGAGATTTTGGGTTTTTCTCCGATTGAAGGTGTCTTGTGACACGTCACACGCTTTGACGTCATAAAATAAAGGCGCGAAAACAAACCTGCAGATTTTCAAACTTAGGGTGTGTCCCCATGTACTTGTAACTTAGCGAAATTACTTTGTATTTTAGCGCGGATCCGCCGGACCCGGTGTTCAAGTGTCCCTATGTCTGTAAGGACGAAATCGTAACTTACGCTTGTGACGACTGTATACGTCGACAAGGGTAAGGTGGGGAGGGGGAGAGTGATGGTATGGGAGGTGTGTGGTGCAGGGGTAAGGGTCTCATCTAAGATGTCCAAACGAGGCCGAACACATTCTAAAGAAGATGGTGAAGGGGATCACGACGCCAGCCGCTTTTGAGGGGCCATAGTAGAAAAAATTTAGAGGATGTCGAGCGTGCATGCTCTCTCGCGCTATGTAAGGGCGAAATTTGCCCAAAAAGCTCCTTTTGGTGAACTCGATGAGGTTAGAAAAGAGTGAAATAAAAGAGGATCTTTGGATGCCAACTAGAAAGTAGCCGGAAAACTCGGCGGCCAGCGACAAGCACACGGAATTTGACGTTGGAAAATGAAGAGAAAAACTGGAAAAAAAAACGAATCAAGGCGGCCGATGCCGACAAGTACCGTGGGCGCCACAAAAAATAGGAGAGTTCACAAGCTAACTTGTAAAGAACAATACAGGTTGTACTGAAGACTGGTGGTTGGACGCAATATTTGGCGCTAGTTAGGAGATGGGAAGGTCAAAAAAACCCTAGTGGGAAACCATGACCGAAGCTTATTGAAGGTTGACGACTAAAATGCAATTCTTTCAAATACGAGCTGAGCTTGAACTAAGAAATTAGTAAGTGGAAAATCTCAATGTTTGACTAATGGCACGCAAAATTGGGCGGCCAAGATGACAGAAGGTAGCCTGAAAACGTAAGAAAGAAATCGGCCGAAATCGGCGGTCGACGGTTAAAAAGAAATTCCTTGAAATACGAGCTGAGCATGACATAAAATATTAGTAAGTGGAAAAATCTTCATACCTACTTAATGGCATGCCAAATTGGGCGGCCAAGATGGTAAAAGATGGCTTGCAAAGGTAAAAATAAAATCAGCCGAAACTGGCGGACCCGATTTACACAAAAGAAGAGGAAATCGGTCGAAACTGGCGGACCCGATTTACAGAAAACAAGACAGTCAATGGGGTTGATTTTCCTCCCAATAGAAAGGTTTTGAAAAATACGTTCTTTAGAGTATCCGCACACCAAATTTGACGTCGGATACACGAAAAGAGGGTCACAAAACCCTAAAAGAAAGCCATGGCCGAAGCTTCTGGAAGGGCAATAAGGGAAGTATTCCGTTACAACTAGCATATTTTCCGAAAACTCATCGGAAACTGGGTCTTGTTCATACCTAAATTTTGGATTTTTTCTCCGATTGAAGGTGTTTTTTGACACGTCACACGCTTTGACGTCATCAAAAAAAGACGCGAAAACAAACCTACAGATTTTCAAACTTACTAATCAGATCGCACGCTTTGACGTCATTAGAACGACGACGGTGGTTCAAAGTCCTGCAGCTTTTTCGCGCGATTACAACGAAATAGCCGTTCGGATGTTGTTTTTGCTACGTCAGCTTTTCGGGTTACCGTTGGCCTGTTTCACAGAAATACGCTACTTTAACCCGACTTCAATATCCCCCAATATTTTGAGGAAGTTAGTTTGTACGGTTTTCCGAAAATTTCTGAAAACAAAAAAGTAGGTGCTCGGAAATCCGTACATTATTCGAACACCCGCCTGTTGCGGAAGTGAAATTTTCTCCGGTGGGAACAGGCTATGAATTTTGGGGAAAACGACAGAAAAAAGTCGATACTTCAATACATGGGGACACCCGTTAAGACAGCGAAAACTAGGACTTTAGCGACAAAATGTTGAGATAGGCCGAATCAAAGTCTCGTCATATTCTTTTGTACGTAAAAAGTATTTCCCGTTAGTACGAAAAAAATTTACAAATCAAAATAGGGTAAAACTCCGTCGTAAATTTTAAACGACGAGCAATCCGTTTCGGCGTCGTGTGCATTAACGCCAAAACACGAGTAAATTCTATTGGTCCAATTTTTTGTTTGGGACCGAAAAGTGCGCGCTGGTCATTGACGTTTCCCGGAACCGGCGGCTGCCTGCTTCAATGGAACTTAACCCTAATCTGTAATCGGACTACCGCGTCGGAGTTTGCTACATATTATATCGCCGGCTGAATCCCTACAAAGTGCCCAGAACATGAAAAAGAATCTGTACTATTCTAGAAACTCTCACACTCTCCAAACTATGTACCAAAGTACCGATTCTTTTCTGGCAGACAATCTCCTGTACCGGAACCTTTGTAAGTAGCATTTCCAGTGCAACTGTTGGCATTCTCGCTGAAACTTTTCAGATTCTCTGTACAGAAAAAAGAGTACAAATAGTGATTTACAAACATCATTAACAAACAGTCGACAAAAAATCCAACAAGCTTCTTCTTCCTCGACCATCCCATAGCTAAAAACGCTTCTCCAACTTTCCTTTCTTACTATAATCATTCTTGTTTAACCTATTACCTAGAACTCAAAAACTTTACCCAATCTCGTGTGACTACCAGTCTTGTGTCCTTCCGTACCAATTCTGCGTGACGCTACAAACTAAAATGGCCGAGGGGAATAATGCAGTTGAACATATATGCGCCGTTGCTTTCGGTATCGTCTCATATGTCGGCCTTGTTCATTTGGTCAAGAGATGCGATGACAAGGACTTGGTTTTTATTACCACAGTAGCTGTCCTTGTGCAAGTAGCAAGCTTAAATGTACTACATATAAGAAAGGCTTTGGAGAAAGGCAGTTAGTGAAACTCATGAAACTGAACTGAAACTGGAACTGGAACTGGGATTGGAATTGGAATTGGAATTGAAAGGTAGCTGAAATGAAAAAAATGTGTTAGGGATAAAGCTTAACTGTTATTTTTCCGATAGATTAACATATTGAAACACGTTCCGATGGACTTGGCTGAAATAGGATTTTTTAGTTATAATTCTTAGTTGTTCCTTGACTTTTAGTTATTTCGTGATGTTTAATTAACACAACCAAGTAGTTTTTAAAAGACGAGAATTGAAAAGGCTGTGAGGTAGTCAGTATTGGAGACCTAGTTTTGTTTAGTGCAAAACTAGAACACATAAAAATTACAAACTTTTAATTAATGTTAGAGTTGACTATTAAAAAACACACCATCTGAGAACAATGTTGTGAGTTCTTGAAAATTTGTTGGAATACATAAAATGATGTTTGTGCTCCTTAAAAGTGGAAAGTCGATTATTATTTTGTGCAAATCTTTCTTTACACTTCTTGACTTTGAAAACCAGGATTTAAATATGGAACTTTTTGAATCTTGACATTTGAAGCCAGAATTTGCACATAGAACTTTCTGGAGTTAATTTATTAAAAACACATCATGCCCTTCACATGGAATGCCCAATGTAAGAATGGATCAACATTTTTTGGGAGGAAAACTTGGAATATGAAGCAATAGAAAGTAAATTTAAAACTTCCTTAAAACCAGATTTTGGCCATTTCACACAAAAAAAGCATCGATAGGGAAAATCAAAACAGAAGGTAACTAAAATCAGATATTAAATTTGTACTAGCAATTTCATTTCACAAGCCTTTTTTGTAGCCTTATAGTGATGTAAAAAAAGCTGTTTGGAAAAACAAGTAAAGTCAACTAAATTCTTAGTCCACAGTAAATTTAGCCAATCTAAAAAATAAAGTTGACGGTATAGCAAGCGACAGTGCAAATAATCGAAAGCTATTTTTTCCTTTGTCCCACATGACATCACGATGATGTCACCAATTTTGGCCATTGCTTCCATAATAAGTTCCATGGGATATTTATTTTTCGGAGTACCAAGTAGTTTGTGCCCCGTGCCGTACTCTTTCTAAATACCAAGACAGCTAAACTACTAGAAGTTTAGCGACAAAATGTTGAGAAAGAATGAAAGAATTTTTTGGACAGATATAAAATATTGCTTGCCTTGGTGAAAATCAAAGGCACCGTATTTCAAAAATAAACGTCTGAAAAGTGAGAAATGTAAAGAAAAATAAAAAAATAAAAAATGAAAAGAATTTGAACGAATTGTCAATCATGCTGATCGGATGATCTGTGAGCTTTAGAAATTCGACCCCAAAATTGTCTCCACGTGATGTTAATTTCATCCATACCTTCCAAATTCCATTCCCAAATCTTTCTTTCCGAAAAGAAGTTTACTGAAATAATGTACCCAAATACTCAAGCCATGGTACTTGGCAACGGAGAAACCCTCATATTGCGATACTGAATAAGATGAGGCAAATCTTGGTCACTCCACTTTCCCGACCAGCCTCCATCAAGAACAAA
>JBBHKE010002326.1:0-30732 GCA_037447655.1 Zygnema cylindricum
TTTTGTACGGTACCTTAATTAACGTCAAGGAAAAATTAAAATCATGTATCCTATTTGAGGAAAAAAATCAAAATTTTAAGAACCCAAATTAGTGTCGTTGACACTAATAACGATACGCGGTGTACTGCCATGGCGTCGGTATTGGCGTCTTCCTTGAATTTTCGCATTCAAATATGTTGAAGTATTTATGGCGGCTTCTTTTCGAAAATTTAAAGAAGACGACCGTACACATTTTGAACTTACGGTGCTCAAATAGTGTGACGCCGCAAAGTCTCTTTTTGGAAATGTCCGTAGACGTGACGATAAATTTCCGTACATTGCTGTGTAGATTCTTATCAGTTTACTGAACAGAAAGTACCGATACGTGCATCGAATCTTTTCGTCAATTTTCGTACAGTTACCGTAAATATTCGTACTGTTACCGTAATTTGGTTATATGTTGCCGTAAATTTCCAGTTCCAGTTTATAGTAGACGTTTTTTTGCGATTTTTGAAAAGTCACGTACAATACGAAGAAACTGGATAAAAGGAAAAAATCGCGCGTATTGAACAACTAGGCAAAACTTCAAAATTTCAACCCGACTTCATACTTTATTACTTTATATATGAGAAGGTCAGAATCTACAGTATTACAGGAATCAGTATTCCGGTGCACGTTCAGAATATCGGCCGTATCGGTTTCAATACTGCTTTGACGATACACAACTTTTCGTTATTAGGGTTAATGTTTTTTCGTCTCTTAAAACATATTTTCTCCGTACACACATGTCGGATTGTGAATCTGACGGTTTCGATTGAAAGGTGAGATTCTCAGCTTTCGATTGGCGGTTTTAGATTGAAAATCGGAAAGGTGTGTACGGAGATAAGATGTTTTTAGTGGCAAAAAATTATAGTAACCCTAAAAGCGATGCGCGGTGTACACTGTACACTTATAGCGGACCAAAAGGCGCTACACCGTGTATCGCTATTAGGGTTAATAAATTTTTCGCCACTTAAACCATCTTTTTTCCGTACACACTTGTCAGATTTCCAATTTGAGACCGCCAATTTGTTGCATTCACACCGGAAATGGATGATGAATGAGATGAGGAAACGAATGTCCTTTGGTTTTGTTAGGACGTGAATCGCCTTTGACGTCATCTCACGTCAACTAAAACGTCGCGATGTGGTTCATGCTGCCGTACGATTAAACATCGAATGACTCAAATCCGTCCGTACCAAGCCATCGTTTTTGACATTTTTTTACGTTTTATTTTACATGATTGTTTCGTCAAAATTACAAAAAAAAAAAAACTTTACATTTTTTTACGTTCGATTCTAGTTGATTTTGATTGGTTATTCGTTTATGGGTTACCATTTTAGAAAATTTCGTACAGTACGGATGAATCATTCAAGATGCGACTTCATATTTTTTCAAAGTCGGATTTCTGCATTCCGAAAAGGGTTCTCGGAAAATGAGATGACTTACCACATTTGTCAAGTTTTGACGCACTTGACCATACGTTTATGTCCGTCGCTACGCTCCAAAAAGGTTGACAGCCGAGCAGTCAATCAGTTTGGCGCCTCTATTTTTGTTTTTTTGCGAAATGAATGGTACGAGATCATTCATTTCCTCATCTCATTCATCATCCATTTCCGGTGTGAATGCAGCAATTGAAAGCTAAGAGCCTTACCTTTCAATCGCAACCGTTAGATCCACAATCCGACATGTGTGTACGGAGAAAATATGTTTTAAGAGATCAAAAAATATCAACACTAATAGCTATTCACAGTGTACTGTATGCTTCGTGAGAGTCAAACGATAAATTTTGGAGTGTGATACAGTTGTAAACGTGCGTTAATTTACTGATCTAAAAGTCGGATTGGCACATGTCACAACACGTGTATTTTCTTCCGTGGTGTGAATTCAAATTTTAAATTTTCAGTGTTGTTTGTCGGGAAATTTTTTGAATATTGCACCTCGATAAGATAAGGAAAAGAAAAAAGAAAAAAATAGGAGAAACCAAATTTTAACCCTAGCCGTCCATAACCACTCATTACTCTTGTCGTATGTTACATTGTTGGAATAACATAACATAATTGGTCAAAGTGTTTTTTGAGGGGGAAGTCTTATATCGTTTTGTTGTACCAAATATTTTTTCTTTACAATTGGTGGTTCAAAAGTAGGTGAAAGTAGGCGCATACAATATGCCTGTTGTATGCAAAACATACAATTTGACCTTAAGACACATATTGTATTCGGACCTATTCGGACCAATTAAAACATTGGACCAAAAATTAGACCAATTAAAATATTCAGACCAAAAAAAAATATTTACACCATCAAATTCGGACGATCGAACAGTCATTGATCAAAGTAGCGATCTAAGAAGATCAAATGAAAAGCCCATAACACAACTTACAATAAAGGCGCCGACCAAAGGCCTACCATAATAACGCCTACTTTTGAACTATGGGCAGCTTACTCTAAGGGTACATCCCCATGTATTAAAGTACATACTTTGTAATTCTGTGTGCCCCATTGAATCACAGAATTCATGAAGCCTTTAGATAGATTTTAGTTAGCCCTCCTTCTATTAGGATCACTGCTACCTAAGCAGGCAAATGGACAATCAACCTACACCCCTGTGTAGTCTGGACTCCCCTTAGTCCACAGCAAAAAAAAAATATCTCAAAATGCCCAACCAGGCGATTGATTATTAAGTGGCAAAGATGCAAATATTTATATAAGCTTGTTGGGAGAGAGGCGGCTACCTCCTCAATCCTCTAAGTCCTAAACCCCTCTCACAACCCCTATCTACTGATGTACGAACCAATCAGAAGACTGTACAGTATAGAAAGTTACTAAGGTCGATGTACTTTTTGTACGGCCTGTGTACGACAAGACCATGGAGTGGACATCGATCTCCTTCGGACTCGTTCTCATGTTCTCCGGGATTTCCTCTACTCAATGATACCTTGCCATGTGTCGCCAGGTCATGTCACGTCCAAAAACCGCCAAGGCGACCATTCACGGATCTCGACGATGATGCGTGCCGTCGGATCTAAACCAACTTCAAATGCTCACCGTTCAAAAACATTTGTATTGTGCGTACTAAAAGTCAACTAGTTTCTATATCCGCACTTTGTTATTCCGTCAATCGGATTAATGATCTAGCTAATGTTCAAATAGAAATCAAACCCTTTGTATCCTAACGGACTACAACGACAGACCGGTAAGAGCTGACGGCTACGCCTCACTCTGCCGGTCGGAGGTTCGAGTCCTTCCAGACTGAACCTTTTTGTTGAGAGTGACTTAGGTCACTCTTTAGTCCTGCCTATGAAGCTAAGGCAGCCATGGCTCCACAGGCCTCTCTCTCTCCTTTAGTGACTACAACAAACATGGGGGCTAGAGAGAGAAGGTGGAGGCAGGTTGATTGTGCTTTTTTTTTAGCTATTTTAACTAATGAAGACCTAAAAAATACCTCCCCTAAATTTAGTGATTTCAACACTCTCTTTATTTTCTAGTCTAATTTTAGTTTCTCTTTTAAGCCACACTTTTCTCTACAGTATTTTAACTTGGGAGAGGGCATAGGTTTTGTTATCATATAAGCCACCATTTCCCCATCACCCCTATACACCAAATTCACAAAAAAAAAATCAACCTTTTCCCACACAAAGCTCAGTCTTATTTCTATATGCTTAGCCTTGAAACGATGTTTTAGATTGGCTGCAATTGCAATTGCAGCCTGAATATCACAAAACACTTCATGCACTCCCTTCTTCATATACCCCAGTTCTTGTAATAAAGACTTGACCCACATCAGCTTTTTCATGGCATAACAAGGGGCCATGTTCTCAGCCTCCTTAGTGGACTGAGCAACCACCTTTTGTTTTTTGCTACTCCAACAGCAAGCACCTTCCCCCACATATAACACATACCCAAAAGTGCATCTTCTCATAGGTGCATCCCCATAACTGGCATCACTCCAAGTAGTGATGTCAGTGTGCTCCCCTTCCAAATGCAACCATAAATCCATAGTTCCCACCATGTATCTCATAACTCTCTTGGCTGCCTCCCAATCTCTCTTCCTTGGATCATTAAGACTCCTTCTGAGGACTCCAACTGCTGCTGCTATGTCTGGTCTGGTACAATTCATAAAGTAGATTAAACTTCCTACAACTTGTTTGTAAGGAATAGACTTCATAAACTGTCTTTCTTCTGGACTCATTCGATTATCTAAGATTATCACTCCTCCTTCTACATTCCCATCACTTACTTTCTTCAAATCCATGGGAGTGGTACAACCGTTTGCCTTTTCCATCTGGAATTTCTCAAGCATATTTCCTATAGCTTCTTTCTGAGTTAGTCTGATAATCCTCTTCTCCCTATCTCTTTCCATTTGAATTCCCAATATGTATTTTGCCTCTCCTAAATCCTTCATGTGAAATCTGCTTCTAAAATCTTTCTTTAGCTTATTGATCTTTTCCATAGACCTACTTTACACCAGCAAATCATCCACATAAATTGCAATGAAAATAACACCATTCTCATCCTCAAACATGTAAATAGAATGATTATAACTTATCCGGATATATCCTAGACTGGTGAGAAACTCATCTAGTTTCTTATTCCATTGTCTGGGAGCATGCTTTAGTCCATATAAGGGCTTTATGAGTCTGCAGACTTTGCTCTTCTCTCCCTCCTCTACAAATCCCTCTGGTTGCCGCATGAAGATTTTTTCCTCTAGTTCACTGTTGAGGAAGGCGATTTTAATATCCATCTGGTGTATTTCCATGTCTTCCGATGCCGCTAGACTAAGGAGAATCCTTACAGATGGGAATCGAACCACCGGAGCAAAAGTCTCCTCATAATATATTCCATTTTTTTGAGTTAACCCCTTTGCTACCAACCGAGCCTTATATCTCTCAATGGTATTATCTTGTTTCAGTTTTAGTTTAAACACCCATTTGCACCCAATGGGTTTTCTGTATGGAGGACAGTCCACTAGCTCCCAAGTATTAGCTTCCATGATTGAAGCCATCTCATCATTTATGGCTTTGACCCATCTATCTTTCTCCGGACTGTCCATTGCCTCTGAGTATGATTGAGGCTCATGTGGGTGAGATAGCTTTGTTACCTTGTGAGCAGCCTGTTTATCTTGTAGTCGTTTGCTTCTCCTTTGTCTTCCCTCAAAGTCAGAAGCTGGAATGGAGGGAAGTCTTGGATTCCTCTGTATTGTCTTATCAACTCCCCAATCCATGGAAACCGGTCCCGGCTCATCTTCCTCTTTCTCCTCAGAGTGTATAAAAATATTAGGAGTTTCCGGTATTTCTCCCCCATCTTAGATCTCCCCTGAATCTGCAATCATCTTTTCACTTGTGTCCCTCCTGGGAAGATGTGAGTCCTCCTCACTCTCGGACTCAAAACTGATTCTTTTTTTCTTAGTGTATTTGAAGGGATTGAATGACTTTCCTTCATCCATGACAACTTAATGCTTTACCAGAATGATATCTTGTTTAGCTAAGTCATAGACTCTAAATCCTTTGACATCCTCATCATATCCCACAAAATATCATGGTTTTCCCTTAGCATCTAGTTTCCAATTTTTCTTATCTGTGTCTAGATTGTAAACTTGACTATCGAATACTTTCAAGTGAGAAATATCCGGTTTCTTTCCAACCTATCTCTCATAAGGTGTCATTCCTTTAATGGCTGTAGTGAGGACTCTATTCTTGATGTAGTTAGCACATTTCATGGCTTCTGCCCAAAATCTTCTTCCTATTTTCTTGTTAGCCAACATAATACATACACTATCTCGCAAAGTCTGGTTTAACCTCTCATCTACCCCATTTTGTTGTGGATTATTTGGTATAGTTTTCTGATGCTGAACTTCCTCATCTTTCAAGTATTTCTCAAACTGGTTAGAGGTGTACTCTCCTCTATTATCACTCCTTAGTCGCTTAATGGGTGTTACGTGCAACATCTCACTCCAGGCTTTGTATTTTTTAAAGTACTTTGGTGTTTCACACTTTGTTTTTAGGAAATAGACTCTAGAATATCTGGACCAATCATCAGTAATTGTCAGCATATACCTTTTTCCCCCTAGCGAAGGTACTCTTGTTGGTCCCAGATATCCGTGTGGACCAGATCTAGTACTTTCTCATCTCTATATGTGGGAGTTTTGGGAAAGGGCACCTTGTGAGCCTTACCTTGGGCACAGCCACTACAACCATCCATCATTTCATCATCCCCAAACTGAATGCCTTTTACTACACCAAGCTTCTTTATTTCCCTCAACCTATCAAAATGCACATGCCCCAACCGCTTATGCGAGATCATCAAGCTCGGGACACCACGATAGTAAGCACTTTTCTTTCCATTACTTAGGTCAAGCCTAAACATTCCTTGGCTACCCTTATCTGCTTTGAAGTAGACTTTATCTCCATACTTAGCTGTAAAGACTCCCTTTCTAGTGAAGGTATCAAAGTCCTTGTCATCTAATACAAAAGTAGACACAAGATTTTTACTCAACTAAGGAATGTAGAGTATATCTGAAAAAGTGAGTATAGAAGTCTTACCCTCCACTAAGACTTTCAAATCTACCGAGCCCACTAGATCTGTATTAACTATTCTCCCATCCCTATACTCTTTTTCTTCAGTAGGGATATTTCTTAGCTTACTGAAGAGGTACTTGTCATGACACATATGCATGGATGCACCTAAATTGATGATCCATTCTTCCTGTGGAGCTTCTCGAATGGCTCGAAGAGCACACTTCTGTTTCCGAGGGATCTCCTTCTCCTCAAGATTCTCGTCAAGAAGAAGCTCGCCATCCTCCTCCTCAAATGACTCGTCCTCGGTCTCTCTTTTTACTCGTGTGACCACAAGTGCATTCTTATTTCCGAAAGAACCCCCTCCACGGGTTTCTTGAAGCCTCAACTGCGATAACTTGGTGCAATCAGCTATGAAGTATCCCGACTTTTTGCATAAATGACAAAGACCCTTTGGAGGCCTAGATTCTCTGGATAAGTATTTTTCCCCTTTAAAGCCGTTGTACGCCTTCTTCGGATCCTTCCCCCACCGTGTTGTTATATAACCACCGTTGCAGGCGGAGAACCAGCAGTAGAAGTGAAAGTAGACATGAAAAACAACAGAAACTATCAAAGTACCTACTCAACAACCAACTTAGAACTAACACAAAATCTGACTCAAAAATCCAATAATTTGAAAAGTACGCCGGCCATATGAAACATAATGCGACAGACCGCATTTATTAAATGTGACGCCGCCGGTACGGAGCGTCGTATTTGACACGCGACATTTATGACGAAGTACGTGATTTCGGTACGGACAAGATTTGTATGGTACGGATTGTTTGACAAGTGATTCGTGGTACACGTGGAAGGCGGATGGCGTCAGCCGATTTTTTAAGGGACCACATTGTTTTTATGACACATTATCTAGTGGACCGTACATATGCGATGTCGGTTCACTACGTGGACTTATCGACAAGTGACTAAGCAAGTTGTCACTTATGACGCGGATTTTTGGATGCGTCGGTGTAAATATTTGAAGCATCAATGTTTTGTCTTATTTGAATTAATGATTTAGTGTTGATTAAAATAGTTATATTTTACGTGATTAATGAGGATATCGACACTTTAATTTATGTGTCGTATTTGCAGACAAGTGTACGCTTACGATTGCTTGACTTTCAGGTGTACGCTTACGATTAGTTTTATTTAATGACAGTTATGTAATTTACGTTGGTTATTTTGACACTTAGTGATTTGTTAACAGCTCACAAGTGTATATATAGGTTTGAGCTTCATTAGAATAATAATCAATGCTGGTTAGTAAAGTGGGGACCGAAGATGTAGACTTTTAGGGTTGCCGATTAGGTCATGCATTTGAGTAATATGTTTATTGATATACTTTTGTTGATTTAATGTTTATGTGAGATTATACTTTGATTATACTCTTTTGTTATTATTTATTTATGTTGTTTTATATATACTTGATATGCATTTGTCCTAGGGTTTGTTTATGTCGATTATTCCATCAAACCTTAGATGTTGTCATAGGGTTTATTTATGTTGATTATTCCATAAAACCCTAAATGTTGTTGTATGTTAAATGGAGGATGCATTTCAAATGATTGTTCATTGGCCTAGCTTCGCTTAGCTTCTTGCATGATAGTTTGGGTCGCTTCTGCGGTCTATTTTAGACCAAAGAACAACATGGTGTACCTCGAGTAGTCATCTGTAAATGTGACCATATAGTGGACCCCTCTAGCCGAAGCCACTTGCGAAGGACCGAGAACATCATAATGGATGAGTTGCAGAACTTTTTCCGATCTATGGTCCTATTCCTGGGGAAATGGCAATTTGTGGATCTTGCCAAGTGAACAACCATCACATGTTTTTATAGGATGAGATGTGAGAGAGACTCCATCAACTTTTCCCGAATTCACCATTTTCTTTAGACTATCATAATTCATGTGTCCTAATCTCTTATGCCATAACTCATTATCAGATTCGACACTGGAGTAGAGAGCATCATTTTCCTTATATTCAGCCATGTCCATCCGGTACATTTTGCTAGCATCTCTAGTTCTTGTTAGTGCGACTTTCCTTTTCTTGCTAACAACTTGCCTCCCTCTTTTCAAAACAACTTCAAAGCCTTTACTCTCCACTAATGATGTAGAAAAAAGATTTTTCTTAAAATCTAGAACATACAAAACATTGTGAAGGATACTCTCTACCGACTTCCCCCCTACATCTACTAGTTATGATACATCACCCTGAGCTAAGGTTTGAAAACTCATGCCGCATGCATAGTAGATACTCTTTGGAGATGTTTGTTGCAGATTCGTAAAAGCCGCCTTGTTCCAACACATGTGGGTAGACGCTCCAGTGTCCATGATCCATAGTGCATCCTTTGGACCCTTCGTGGCAGGCGCCATAGCAAGTTATTGCGCCTCCTCTAGCTCATTGAAGCTGAGAGACTCATCTATATCGGTTGCAGAACCTGAAAAAAGAGCATTTCCACGGGAAGGATTTCGAGAAAAACCTTTGTGATACTGACTCTGTTGCCAACCTGGCTTCTATAAACCTGTCTCATTAGCCTTCTTCAATTAAGGACAGTACTTGTATCCATGACCTTTCTCAGAACAATAGAAACAAGTAGTAGGATGTCCAAATCTCCCTCGCCTTCTTCATTTTCAGTCGAGACATGACCAAATTTTCTGAAATACAAAGAATTAGATTGTTCCTTACCATTGAGTTTTTTTTGCCCAAGTTGGATTTGTTCCATCAAAGGAGCCATCCAAGACCCCCAATAAGTCAGCAGTTTTAAACGACGATTCAACCATCGTCGCCCAGTACGCATACTTTTGGCCAATGAAGATAGGAATTATTGACGAAAGGCCCATAACCTGTTGTTCTACAACCACCGTTGCAGGTGGAGAACCAGCAGCAGTAGTGGAAGTTAACATTAAAAACTGCAGAAACTATCAAAGTACCTACTCAACAGCCAACTTAGAACTGACACAAAATTTGACTCACAAAGTCAATATGCTTCAAATTCATTATAGTGATATAAAATACAGTAAACTGACAATTCCCAAAATTGCAGCCTAAATGACCCAGTAAACCATAAGATATGATGTCTGGAAGTTTCCCAAAAACTGCCCTTAGAAAATCATATTCCCAAAACTGGATACTACAAAATTGGCTAAGTCCTAAGTTATCACACTAAAATACAAACTAATGTTATTCAGATATTTACAAACATTGAACCGTACACAAAACGTTCTAATCGTACACAAAACGTTCCAAATGCTTAGTCAGCGGTAGCCGCTAAAGTCCAGCCGAATGTGGTCGTGTAGTACGAAGCACATGAGTGCTTCGTCACTTGTGGTCCCACGTGAATCACGCCTCGTCACTTGCGGTCCCACGTGAATCGCGTCCGTCGACGTCTATGAAAATCAATGATCATAATTGACTTCCGAAATATCCGGACGTTTCTATTTAATGATCATAAAAATATTCCGTACCATATAATTCCAAAATATCTGTATGACTCCAAAAATAGCCGTACCATATATTTTCTGAGATATCTGGATCAGATTCCGTCCGTCTGATCTGGCGATTCCAATTGCCTGCTGCGTGACGCGTGTCGACGTCACGCGTGTCGACGTCACTCTATAAAACCTGTAGAGGTACAATACACTCTATTGTACTTTGCCTATTGTAACACTAATAAAGGTAAGTCTTATATACCGCTTTTGAGAAACTATTCTAAATATACTCTATTTACTAACTAAAGATTTCAAATCTCAACACACCGGTCCGTTCTAACAGCTGGAGCTTGAACGCTCTTACCTCCTTTACGGATCTCAATAGTGTTCTCCTGCACGAGTATCATTCAGACCACGGTGTTCAACTTCGAAGTGCTGTCATCCATTTCTTGCAATCGGTGCACTATGTTTTCTAACGCCTCAGGCAACTTAATGATGAGAGTGTTAAGTTTCATCTTCATTGTGCCTGTCCATCCGGCACTCTCCATCTTTATTTACAGGCAAGAGAGATCATTACAGTAATCTAACATCTTCCCTCTTTTGTAAGTATAACTCCCCAACCTTTGCTCAGCCAGCTAGAGCTCCTGAATGGAATATGCTCTATAGATCTCCACTAAAGTCATCCACAACTCCTCGGCCTTGAAGATGTGAAGATGAGAGGTCGCCAACGCTTGAGTGAGGTGCCTTAGAATGAAATGTTGTTTTTAATAAAGCTTTAGTCCTCTCTATGCCTCAACTGTGAGGGAGAGAGAGCTGTTCATGACTTAAGTTATTTTTGGTTGAGTTTGGTTCACTACTTACCAAAATTAGTGTGACAGTGAAGTTGGGAGTTCACGGTTCATTCACACTTGGGACACGCGTCGTCACTTGAGAGAAATGCGTGAGTATGTCCTCCGTGGACGTACGGAAATTCGGCAAGACCACGGGAATTCGTGAAGTCAATTCTACGGTCCCAAATCCTCTAATCGGACGGTTGACAGTCGCCGCCAACAAATACTGACGAGGCGAGACTAGATCACTATCACTTTACGTTGTCTGAACTTCGGTGTAAATATTTGGTAGAACAAAATTTTGTATGTAGTGAATTAGTTGTTTAGTGTTGAGAATGTGGTTTATGAGATACCTACAGTACACAGGTATACTCACAGTATTTGTTGTGTTAACATGTTAGATGTACGGCTGGAATGCCTCCGTACAGCTTAGTGTAGTTTCGGTGTATAGAAGTAGGACTTAGTGAATTTGATTCATTAGGAACAAATGATATGAAAACTCTACACACAGTTTTATGTAATTTCATTTCTGCATATCTCACAGATATGTAAGCGGAATTCATCGAAAATATGTGTGTGTGTGTTCCTTTGTATGTTATCTACACTGTGGTAAATTTTCAGGACCATTGGGGCGTTTTTTTGAAAGTTATAGTCTGTCAAAGTTTCTGTTCAGCCATCTGTATTTGTGGAAGCTTCCTCTTTTGATTTGTTATACGATGACTACTGCTGCATCTTCTTCATCTTCAGTGCCAGCAGTTGTCTCAGAACAATAGGTCACGGGCCCGCCTTCACGAATTCCGGTCTTTGATGGACGCGAATATCTGTATTGGGCAGATTTGGTTAAGTCTTACTTCAAGCAAGTGAAACTTATTGATGTGTTAAATGGATCACTAGCAGAATCTGATGCCACCTTTGATCAGAAAAATGACCAGGCTTTGCATTTAGTAAAGCTTATGATATCAAAAGAATTGCATATGACATATATTAATGTTACAAAAGGCATCATAATTGTGGGATGCATTGAAATCTTCTTATGTTAAAGTTACTAACCAGCATGAGATTATAACAGCTGGTCAGATCTATGAGTATAAGTACACAGGTGGTAGCATGGTGGAATACACTAATCGGTTTCGAATGTTACTGTCAGAAAATGTATGTTCTGGGGGGACTTTCTCCCCTTATCATCAGGCCATCATTCTCCTAAAAGGGCTTCCTAATGAATATAAAGGAGCCTCAGATGAAATGAAAAAAATGTCTAAACCTCTTTGGAATTTGCAAACAGCTATAGAGTTTATCTTGGCAAAAGAGGCTACTCAGACAGTTTTAGGATTTGGAAAACCAGCTGTAGCATTTACGGCTCTGTTTCAGAGGGAAAGTAGATATCAAGGGAATCAGTTTAATCCTCAGTTTAAGAAATGTGTTTATTGCTATACTGATGGTCACTCCTTCAGAGCTTGTCCTTTGTATATAAAAGCTCTTGAAACAGGTACCTTTCGGAAAGGATGGAGACACCGCGGACCTCCCATTTCCCAAAAACCTTCGAATAAAACTGTTGCATTTTCAGCGGAGGATACGGAATTGAAGAAGAAAACAACCGAGGAAACGACACCTGATGTGCTCAGTTTTCCAAAAACTGATGACAAAGAGTTCTTCGCTCTTGCCAAACTCGACATGATAGAAGGGGAAAAAGTCCTCGGATGGATAATGGATTCCGGCAGCTCTTCACACATGTGCTGGAACAAGTCTTGGTTTAAGGAGATGTCTTCTATTCCTTTACATCAGATCTTTTATGCTTGTGGCTATGCCGTTGAATCAAATGCCAAAGGAAACATAGATCTGGATTGTGTGATAGATGGAAAGGTTGTTAAGAGAACTTTGTATGATGTCTTGTATGTTCCAAAGTTTAAGAAAAATCTGTTTTCTACGTCTGTAGCTGAAAGCAAAGGCTTTGAGGTTCTCCAGAAAAATGGCAAGAAAATAGTGAACAAGAATGGAAGAGTAGCTCTAGTACGAACTAGAGGCCCAAACTTTTTGTGCCGCATGGACCTGGCTAATAAAATTGATTTTGCGTACTCCAGTGTCCTATGTGATAATGTTTTGTGGCATAAAAGACTTGGTCATGAGCATCATGAGAGACTTACTAAGATGATAAAGCATAACATGATAGAGGGAGTCAAGCTTCGTCAACAAGAGTCTCATGTGTGTGATGGTTGTGCTCTCGGAAAGCTTCACAAGCTTCCCATATCACAAGTTTCTGATCACCGAGCCACAGATGTTCTTGGTATTATTCACTCTGATGTTTTCGTCCCTTCTAAAGTTCCCTCTCTGGGTGGCAGCCGCTTCTTTGTCACCTTTACAGACGATTACTCCCGGTATAGTCGCATATACTTTATGAAGGAGAAGAGAGAAGTCTTCACTCACTTTAAGCACTACAAAATCTGGGCGGAGAAACTTCACAGCAAATCTATTCTTGCTTTGCGGACGGATAATGGTGGAGAGTATGTATCTCATGCCTTTGCTGATTTTTTGAAAGATAATGGCATCTCTCGTGAATTTACTGCTCCGTACACACCGGAACAATATGGTGTTGCCGAGAGACTTAATCGGACTTTGACTGAATGTGCTTGATCTATGATGGCCGATAAAGGTGTGGATCCAAAGTTTTGGGGGGAAGCTTTTCATTGTGCTTCCTACATCAAAAATAGAGTGGAAAACCCGGGCTGTTAGGGGTAAGAAACCTTATGAAGTTTGAACCGGCAAAAAGCCAAATGTTAATCATTTTAGAGTTTTTGGTAGCAAATGTTTTTTCTTGGATAATCTTCCTAATTGGAAGCTTAGTCCAAAATCTGTGCCTGGTGTCTTTTTAGGCTATGATGATGAATCTCCAGGTTATAGAGTGTATAATCCTCAGAGAGGATGCCTTCAAACAGCCATGAATATTTAGATTGAAGAAGAAAGTCAATCTGTTGACGTTTTTAGCATGGATGCAGCTGAAAGGAATGAGAAAATACAAGACTATATCATTCTTGAGCAGGTACCTTTTACTCCATCCTCTTCTACTTCTTCTACCTCTCTCCCAAATGCCTCTGGGCCGTCTAATACTCCTACTCGAGCTGCTCCTTCTGTCGATGCTACTCCCAATACAAGCCTTGTGCGGCAATCTAGGGAACCACCCGTTCCCGCATCAGATTTTCCGGGGGGAAGAAGGCAAAGCAGCCGCCTTCGAGGCGACCGAGTTGAGAGTGCCTTTTCTGCAAGCACAGGGGAGCCGCTTACTATTCATGAAGCTTTTTCCGTTCCTGAAAAGGATCATTGGATCTCGGTTGTAAATGAAGAGATAAAGTCAATTATGGAAGCCCAAACTTGGGAACTTGTGGAGCTCCCACCGAACAGGAAAGCTATCGGTTGTAAGTGGGTCTTCAAATTAAAATTGAATCCTGATAATACAATTGAGAGATATAAAGCTAGACTGGTTGCTAAGGGATTTAGCCAAAAGGAGGGAATTGACTATGAAGAGACCTTCTCTCTTGTGGTTCGCTTTCCTACTGTTAGAGTTTTGCTATCTCTTGCTGCAATAGAGGATATGGAGTTTTGCTATCTCTTGCTGCAATAGAGGATATGGAATTCCATCAGATGGATGTTAAGACAGCTTTCTTGCATGGTGATTTGGAGGAAGTACTTTATATGAAGCAGCCAGAGATTTATGCAGAAAAAGGGAAAGAAAATCTGGTCTGTAAACTGTTGAAGTCCCTTTATGGTCTGAAACAGGCTCCGAGGCAATAGAACCAGAAATTAGATGAGTTTTTAACCAATCTTTCAGTTCAGATCACTCAGTCTATGTAATACAAGGTGATCATGGAGTGATTTATGTGGCAGTTTATGTAGATGATTTGCTTCTGATTAGCACATCCATCAATGAGATTAATAAAATAAAATCAGCTTTGAATTCCCGGTTTGAAATGAAAGACTTGGGTGAGGCTAAGTATATTCTAGGAATTCAAGTAGAAAGAGACAAGAAACAGAAAATTATTTATTTAACTCAAAAGAAAGCAATCAAGAAAATGTTAGAAAAGTTTGGCATGTTAGACGCAAAGGGGAGTGCCACTCCTATGGAATTCAGGCAAAAATTGGAGGGCTCGGAAATGGATGGTGGTGTTTTGGTTGATGATTTCTTAGATTTAGGGGAGGCAGATTCTATGTCCTCCATTCCTTACAGGCAGATTGTCGGAAGCCTCATTTATTTCATGAACTGTACTCGTCCCGACATCTCAGCAGCGGTTGAAGCCTTGAGCCGAAGCCTACAAAATCCAAGGAAGTCGGACTATGAGGCAGCAAAGAGAGTTCTTCGTTATCTTGCAGGAACTCGAAATCTTAGACTCTCTCTCGGTGGAGGGGAAGTCAAAATTCATACATGGAGCGATGCCAGCTACGGAGATATGCCCAGCCGACGCTCCACCACTGGATACATTTTGAAGATCGGAAGTGGAACTTGTTGCTGGAGCAGCATACTTCAGAAGGTAACAGCTCAGTCTACCATGGAGGCTGAGTACATGGCTACCAGCTCGGCAGTTAAGTAGTTACTTTGGGTAAAGTCTCTTCTCCAAGAGCTTCTTTTTATGCACTCTGGACCACAGATAGTGTGGTGTGACAATCAGGCAGCAATCGCTATTGCATCTAATCCCAGTCATCACTTTAAGAGTAAGCACATAGATATCAAGCTACATTTTGTAAGAGAAAAGGTGATGGGAAAAGTCTTGAAATTGAGTTATTTATCGGATGAGCAAATGGTGGCTGATATGATGACGAAACCCTTACCTGCTCCCAAATTGAAGTTCTGTAGAGAGGCATGTGGACTGAGTGACTAGTAGAGTCTAAAGCTTTAGGGGAGTGTTGTTTTTAATAAAGCTTTAGTCCTCTCTATGCCTCAGCTGTGAGGGAGAGAGAGCTGTTCATGACTTAAGTTATTTTTGGTTGAGTTTGGTTCACTACTTACCAAAATTAGTGTGACAATGAAGTTGGGAGTTCACGGTTCATTCACACTTGGGACACGCGTCGTCACTTGAGAGAAATGCGTGAGTATGTCCTCCGTGGACATACGGAAATTCGGCAGGACCATGGGAATTCGTGAAGTCAATTCTACGGTCCCAAATCCTCTAATCGGACGGTTGACAGCCGCCGCCAACAAATACTGATGAGGCGAGACTAGATGTTGTCTGAACTTCGGTGTAAATGTTTGGTATAACAAAATTTTGTATGTAGTGAATTAGTTGTTTAGTGTTGAGAATGTGGTTTATGACATACCTTCAGTACACAGGTATACTCACAGTATTTGTTGTGTTAGAATGTTAGATGTACGGCTGGAATGCCTCCGTACAGCTTAGTGTATTTTCGGTGTATAGAAGTAGGACTTAGTGAATTTGATTCATTAGGAACAAATGATATGAAAACTGTACACTCAGTTTTATGTAATTTCATTTCTGCATATCTCACAGATGTGTAAGCGGAATTCATTGAAATTTTGTGTGTGTGTTCCTTTGTATGTTATATACACTGTGGTAAATTTTCAGTACCATTGGGGCGTTTTTCTGAAAGTTAAAGTCTGTCAAAGTTTCTGTTCAGCCATCGGTATTTGTGGAAGCTTCCTCTTTTGATTTGTTATACGATGACTACTGCTGCATCTTCTTCATCTTCAGTGCTACCAGTTGTCTCAGAACAACATGAAATGCGTGGCATTCATGTTGGTGTACTCCCACATTTGAATATCGTTTTCCGCGGTCTTCAGGACCACCACTACGGGTGCCGTAGCAATAGGAGTGAGAGGTGTCTCCTTTCCTTTCCCCTTTTCGGACACATTGCTATCCCCATTGCTTGTCTCCTCCGTTGGAGCAGATGCTGGTGTAGAGAACCTCACTCCACCAAACCTTGGTGGGGTCCCCTGAGATGTTTCACTTGTCCACTTAGGATACCCCAATATCGTTTTTCACACAATACCCTTGTCATCATGGCTTCGAGTAAATGAACCCTGATCCGTTGAAGATGGGCACCCTAGAGGGTGAGCCCATAACATGTAATTCTATGTCCCCCATTGAATCACATATTTTAGGAAGCCTTTAGATAGCTTTTGGCTAGCCCTCGTTCCATTAGGATCACTGGTACCTAAGCAAGCAAATGGACAATCTGACTACACCCTTGTGTAGTCTGGACTCCCCTAAGTCCAGAGCAAAAAAAAAATTCTCAAAATGCCCAACCATGCGATTGATTATCAAGTGGCAAATATTTCAATATTAATTCAAGCTTGTTGGGAGAGAGGCTGCTACCTCCTCAATCCTCTAAGTCCTAAACCCCTCTCACAACCCCTATCTAGTGATGTACGAACCAATCAGAAGACTGTACAGTATAGAAAGTTACTAAGGCCGATGTACTTTTTGTACGGCCTGTGTACGACAAGGCCATGGAGTGGACATCTGTCTCCTTCGGACTCGTTCTCATGTTCTCCCGGATTTCCTCTTCTCAATGATACCTGGCCACGTGTCGCCATGTCATGTCACTTCCAAAAATCGCCAAGGCGACCATTCACGGATCTCGACGATGATGCGGGCCGTCGAATCAAACCGACTTCAAATGCTCACCGTTCAAAAACAAATGTCCGGTACATTTGTTTTGTGCGTACTAAAAGTCAACTAATTTTTATGTCCGCACTTTGTTATTTCGTCAATCGGATTAATGATCTAGCTAATGATCAAATAGAAAACAAACCCTATGCATCCTAACGGACTACTATTACAGACCGGTAAGAGCTGACGGCTACGCCTCACTCTGCGGTAGCAGGTTCGAGTCCTGCCGGAGTCAACCTTTTTGTTGAGAGTGACTTAGGTCACTCTTTAGTCCTGCCTATGAAGTTGAGGCAGCCATGGCTCCACTGGCCTCTCTCTCTCGTTTAGTGACTGCAACAAGTATGGGGGCTAGAGAGAGAAGGTGGAGGCAGGTTGCCTGTGCTTTTCTTTTAGCTATTTTAACTAATTAATACCTAGAAAATACCTCCCCTAAATCTAGTGATTTCAACAGTAAAAGCACAAAAAATAGAATGCATATTTACTAGAATATACATAAATATATGAGAATGTACCTTAAAAACCCCCCAAAAGTCCCCCATAAATAACCTAACTAGGTACGGCAATATGCAGAGATTGTACGCTGTAAATGTACAAAAAATGTAAAACTGTTGTAGTGAAATATACGGGAATGTACGGTATTGTACCCCAAAAATCCTAAAACCCCCCTTTACGCAAAGGTATGTCGTAAAGCCACGGTTGCAAGGGTGGACGTTTAGGATGCCACGCAATGGCATGCGACATACCAAATCGTTTTAAAGAGTACGATGTGTCGTGCGATGCTTGAAAAAGTTTAGAAAAATACAGTGCGGCAAGATAGATTGTACACGTTGACTTCCGTCACGTGCATTGTCGACGTATACAATCGTCACAAAGTGAAGTAACAATTTCGAGGAGACACATAATGACACTTGAAATCTGGGTTTGCCGAATCCGCCAGATCCGTGCTAAAACACAAATTTAGTTCGCTAAGTTGCAAATACATAGGGTTGTACCCTAATTTGCGGCACAATCGTACGGATTGTACACTAAAATAGATGTTAGAATCTCGCTTCTAGTTTATGGTGTAAGTTGTCAAAAGGTTGACAACATCGCGGACCATCATGCCGTAGTTGAGAAATTGATGATTAGTAACAAAGGCAAGCGACGTGTTTTACGTATTCTACTGTCGCTTATTTGATATGACGTACACAATTTTGGGAAACTCCAAATCGCTTGTCCGGAAAAGGATACACGTGTATTCACAACTCCGCGTACACCCCTCCTAGCGGGCGAAGCTAAGTATACCAATCGTGTGCACCTTAGTAAGGATCTATCCCATTTGGTAATTGTAAAAGGGAATCCTGACTTACAATCTTATCAAGAAAAAAAATCATGTCCCATTACGCGACCAATCCTCATTATAACGAATGAACTATTATTGTTTCAAATGTTGAGGAATGTCTTGTTGCGTATGATTTGGTGCGAGATGCAAATGCAATTGTTTTAGTTGGCATTGAGGCGACCTAAGTACGGGAGCCCATGGGCATGCCACAGTCAGGGTTTTTCATATACTCCCTCCTCAGCCCCAGCTTAAGGGTCTTCGCAACCCTCAGGTTAACTTGGTTTTTCTCCATGGTATTGCAAGAACCTTTGGTGATGTGGTCCTCACGGATCCGGCTAGGACACATGTTTCATCTCGCGCGACTTTGCGTACAAGTGTGGCAGCTTGGGACGCAGCGACTACCAAAAAAAAAAATTACGCTCAACGAGAACCTTTTGCGGTGGAGATTTTTGATCTTTGGAAAAGTCATTCGACGACTTCCTCCGCCAGTCTATGCGAAAAATGTTTGATTTCAGGGGTTATAGGAGTCCTCCGCCAAGCCTGTTAGCTACCTTCTACCATTAATGTGTATCAATTTCCCTTCAACGAGCGCATGCTGTAGCCCTTTTTCGACAACACATAGTGGTAGATGATATGTGAGGTCTTCGAAATCTTAACTTGGTTGTGGGTAAATTCGTCTAAGGTTTTGTCTTTTATAGGTGGTCAACTTTGGTTTTCTTGTTTTGTATACTTATGTTTGTTAGTGTTGTTTTTTTTATTTTAATCTTTTAGACGCAGCTTACTTTATTGTGACTCCTACATTTTTTAAGTGTTTTGTTTTTTCGTTTTACCCCTTTTGTACACGTGGTTTTACCATCGAATGTTTTGCAATAAATACTATCAGTTGGTTATAAACAACCACATAAAATTATGGTACGAATGTTAGTCCATTGTTTTTAATTTAATTCAGGATTTTGGGTTGAAAAATTGCTCAATGGAATTTGATTGATAAGAGCGATTACCTGAAACAACAACGACCAATTTGTTTTGCTTTGAACATAGTTCATTTTTACCTTTTGTTTTTTTTTGTAATTGTTACACAACTGTTTTTTGAGTTGTAGTTCCATTTTAATATGGACTTACGTGCATTTAAATGTTTATGGTCGTATTTATCTTTAGTTGTAGAATTATTCATTCCTAGCCATGGTTTACCCATGGTGAGTACACCGCTCATTGTTTTAACGTTAAGTATTTATTGACGTTAATGGAAAATTATGATTAATAACACTAATTTACTGCAAAGAGGCATGGCATTTTGTAATCCATTTCCGATATACCCTAAAAAAACGAGGGAAATCTTCGATAGTGTAATTACTAGTGTTGTGCATCGGTAAAAAAATTATCGAGATAACACCGTTACCGATAGTTATCGGATATTGAACGGTCAGAGGTCCCGATATATCAATTCGAGACCAACAAATTCCATATTGACGATAACATAAAAAAAATAGTATGCATACAATAGTACTTTATAATATATTGTATTATATTATTGACTTTATATAGCGTGGTATGCCACATGTAAGAATTTGTTCCGTACGCTGTTTAACTGCAATTTATTATGAATAGCGCGGCACATAAACATTGACAAATCTAAAATAATAATTTGTAGTTCTAAAATTTTAGTACCGAAACGAAAAAAGTAAATTACATTGTAATTTTATAAAATCCAACTTTTTCGAAAACCAAACGAACAGACGAACAAAGCAGACGAACAAATATACCAGACTGCCCCCATTAACTGCCATTATAAAAGAATAACAGTCAAAAGGACATTCTGGAAGGGTTACCTATGTAAAATCCCCTTAAATTAAAAACAATGAAGGAAATATTTCGATTTTTTACCGAAATTGGGGGGAAGGGGGTCCGCGGTGCGTCTGGGAATAACACGTACAGTTGAGTGTACTAGGCGTACATTTATTTGTACGGTCCGTGCAGATATCGCGGATAGTTATCGATATAGGAGTTATCGCCGATAATAACCGATAAATATCGGGTATATATCGGCGATAACACCGATAGCGATATATCGTACTGATATATCGATTATCGGCTACCCGAAAAAAGGCCCATATCGGTTATCGGCAAATCCTTACCGATACACAACACTACATCGCGAATTGTTATTACTGTCAAGTTTAACTAGTGTTGAGGAAAATTTACCGTAATTGATGCTAATTGAGAATTTGAAATTAAATTAAAAAAAAGGTGTATTCTAATTTCGGCGTTTATGCTAATTTGGGAACAGCAAAAATGGAATATTCACCTTACGATTATATACATTAATATATGTATCCGTACATTTTTTTGAAATCGTACGCCGTCGCGAATTCAAAATATTCGTACATGCTATACTAGTTTACGTGTCAGACTAATCCCGTTTTTTTGAGCGCACGTTCCTACGTGCGCGTCTGATTTAGTTCTTTATTTGTAAATTTTCCCTTGAAAAGGTACATTTATGTACGGTCTGACATCGACCATTCACCATACTATTTAGATTTTATTGTACTTTCGGGCTTTACGCTATTTTGTACGGTACCTTAATTAACGTCCAAGGGAAAATAAAATCATGTATCCTATTTGAAAAACAAAATCAAAATTTTAAGAACCCAAATTAGTGACTTTGACACTAATATCGATTCGCGGTGTAGTAATTACTGTTGCGTGGTTCACACTTGGAAAAATGGGAAAACGATGTCATAAATTATGGGATCCGTACGCCAAATTTCATAAAATGACAAAAAACGCGGCGGTGACGGTTAGGACGGTCGGTTTCCACCGTTTTGGAGCGTAGCGGCGGACAAAAGATGCAGTTCTATGCGTCAAAACTCGACAGCTGCGAAAACCAGACTGCAACGATTTGTCATATGACGTCAGTGGTTTTAACATATTGGATGTCGTTGGGGTCGAAGCTAAATTCCAAATTTCCAATCATTGCGGCCAATGTTTCGCAGCCTGTTCAGTACAGTACTGACCGCGAATCGTAATTAGAGTAATGAAAAAATTAGAGTAAAAAAACCAAAAAAAACAATTAGAGTAATGAACTCTAACTTATGTGATAGAACTTTTTCACAGTCGAAGTTTACTCTAATTTATTTAAGTACTCTATATTGGGTTATGTCGGCGATAAATTTCCGCGCTGAAACTATAAACACTAAATTACGTGGTCGTACAAAATCTGTCAGTCCGTATAGTTTTGACGTAATTATGACGCTAGTATTATTCGTCGCGCTGAATGTCAGTTAACGTTCACACTGACGACGATGCTGTCGACGGACGAGAGTTATGCGAACGGCTTTTTTTCGATGTGATTAATTTTTCGTTTAGTCCGATTTCACGTGCGAGCGCGATTGTATTAAATCATTATTTGTACCTTTTTACTTAAAAAAGTACAGTTTTGCACGGTCGAACGTCGTCCGTACTCCACACTATTTAAAACGAACCTATATTACAATTCTGTTACGCTAATTAAACTTACCTAAATTAGAATAATGAAAAAATTAGAATCATTTACTCTATTTGATGTCGTAGAGTCGAAATTTCGAGCGACCGAATTAGAGTAATTTACTCTAATTACGATTCGCGGTGTACTGTTCAGAATGAGCCCTACTTTTAGCCTTTTTCTGACCGCTCATCGTTATTAGTGCTGAAGTTTTTTTGGCCACCTAAATCATAATTTCTTCGTGCACACTTGTCGGATTGTCAATCGGAGACCGCTAATAAGAAGGTGAGGATTTTACCTTCCCAAAAGAAACCGTCGGATTGATAATTCGACAAGTGTGCACGAAGAAAATATGTTTTCAGTGGCGAAAAAAACTTCAACACTAATAACGATGACCGGTGTACTTTGTTCAGTTTTTGTATGTTTCCGTGGGCACGTTATCAGCCACGCTACGTGACGTGTAGTAATTGTGGACCGTACAGTAGCGTCATTTACGACCGTTGGCATCCTGTTGCCACGTGGCACATGGTCCAACCACCCGCTGTTGACTATTGCGACTGGCCCTGAGACAGATGTGGACAACCCTAGATTTAGTGAGCCAATCTGTACTTCTGTACTTCTGTACCAGTCTCCCGTAAGTTGTCCTTTGTGTCGGGAAATTTTTCCTGGTGAAAAAAACGTTTTTTAGATAGAATAGGGTTTTAAACCCTGAACTTACCAAGTGAGAAAATACAAGAAAACCAGAAAAAATCCAGAAAATTGAGAAAATCCCCGGAAAAAACATCTTTATCGTATCTCATTTTTAGAAAATCAGTTAAAGTGATTTCTCAATGGTCGACAATTCTTTTTATTCAAAGCAAAACTAAGGATTTTTTTTTTCTGAAACTTCCCCATATACAATGATACGCACGTTTCAAAAATCGAATTTTCGGCGGATACTAACGGCCGTCAATAATTGGGGACTAACCTGCAATGGCCGTCTCAATTGTCAGAAAACATTACAGTACTGAGCTGTCTTGTCCGTACAAATATTTGCCAATTCCAGACAGAAAATTAGATTCGGTGTGTCCGCACCGAATATAGGGTTTGCCCGCATCTCCGCAATAAGTCCCTTTGGCGTTTTGTGTCACAATTCGTACAGTCAAGACCACTTCTGTCCGTACAGTCAAGGCCTCTTTTATACGTGCAGTCGAGACCACTTCTGTCTTTTTCTCAACATGGCGTACTATCATCTACCAATAATAGCATGTGACATACAGCAGTTCGACATCTGTACGAAAAAAAGTACACCGTGATCGGTCCGCAAGTACTGTCAAATCCAGTCGCCACAAACCGACACAGAATCCGATTTGTTGCCTTTTTCTCCAGATATATGACTCATTGTCCCTAGGAACTTCCAGAGGAAACTTTTTGACGCTTTTCTTCCCATGTGCGTCTGGGAGCCGTAAAAGTACAGTACGGCAGCGGCCTCTAAACCATCCCTTACTAGGTCCTCGTGAGCAGCTTTTTCGCCAATGGGCGCATTCATGAGCCTCACCTGGAAAGTACAGTTGCTTTCAACCACACTTAACTTATTTGTGGCCGTACGCCAATATATCTCACCTGCCGTACATTCCAGCTTGTTCGGGGGCAGCTGAACTTTCTGGAACGATCGTCTTCGTAAAAACGACAAAAACAATGACCTCATTAATGATATTGAGGGATGACCTAGCCGTGGCCGGCTGCCACGCTCCCATAAATTTCTGTCGTTTTAGCTAATGAAAAGTAGCTAGCGTGTACGGCAGAGCCTAAGTCACACCTACATGGCAGTTATATTTCCTTCCGGAACCGACAGACGCCCCAAAAATATATTTCGTACTTGACTCCGCTTGACCCGGCGAGAAATATTATCTTTTCCAGGAGCTCAACTAACGCCTCTATGTACTATCCTGTTGTACAAATCCAAAAAAAACGAAGAGCCCCGAATAGCGTGGCTGCAACTAGGCGACCGCCGTACTCAGAAAACTAAAAGAAGCACACGTGTCGATACAGAAACCAACGTGGCTGAAAGAATACACTATTTTTTCAAACCGAATGACGGTGAAGCGTCAAGTCTAGGCCTAGATGATGTCGATGACAGCCTGTCAATAGGTCATGCCAGAAAATCCCTGTCTGCCCGTAGATTCTTCAACTGCCCGGTGACGCTTTTGTGTTTCAACCGTTTCTCGCTGTTATTTGAATATTTTAAAATGTCAAAAATTCAAAATTGTATGACATTTTGAGCGCGTGTGTCTTTTTTTGTCTTCTTTGTAACTAGCCTTTGCATTCAAATTCGAAATTTAATAAAATTTTGAAATATTCGAGCATTTTTTGAGCATTTTAAATTATTCATGAGCACCCGTAGTGTAGATATACCAGAAAAAAAGAGACAAAATTAAACAAAATAGAAAACAAACATTTTATTAGATTCCTTTTCCAAAGCCTTTGTCTTTCACGCCTTTTAAAATCCCCAAAAACTCTACAAAAACCTTAACAAAACCCTAAGAAATACCTAGAGAGCACTAAAAAAACCTGCAATAACCCTAGAAGTCACAGAAAAGACAAGCTTCCGTACAGTTCTAAACCTAATTCCAAACCTAAACTATTTTTCCGAACCTTCTAGCAACATAACAACAATAATAAGTTGATAACAATAATAGTATTTAATAATTATAGTATTTTCCAAACATTCTTGCAACATAAATAGCCATAAAACATAAAATAATGAAAGCATAAAAAACTCCCTTAAGAAATAAAAATACTCCATCCAATGTCGTCCATTAATGCGGATCGTTTCACTACAGCTTTTGTCGCCTTGCTGCATTGTTGCCACGTGGCACTCACCTGGGGATACACTGGACCTATGGTGGCTTCAGACAGTGAGTTCATCTGTGCCCCTCCTTGCACGTGCGAACTACAAGTCACCCGTGCAGATTACATTCTCACACGTGTGGTATAAGCTACACTTGTGAATTACATATCGCACGTGTGAATGACATCTCAAACGTGCGGATTATTTCTCACACACGTGTGAAATACATTCATCGGTGCGAACTACGTCTCACACGTGCGAATTAGATCCTTTCAGTCGTAATTACGACTCGAGCAAAATCACATCTCACACGTGCGAACTATATCGCGCACGTTTGAATTACAATTTCAAACTTATGATTTTTTTTGAATTTCATCTCACACGTGCGAATTACAAATGACATATGTGAACCGTACCTCACACGTGTGGATTCAAACATCTTACGTGTACAGCTAGGCTACCTGAGGGGTACTTTCACACGTGGGTAGGAACACATTATGTACCGTAATTAGTGTGGTATTTTGAGGTTTTTTAGTCAATTTTTCCATTGTATCAAAAATCCTAATTGGTTGTGGTACAAGTCTAACAGATTAGATGCATTAAAAGCATTAAATTTTATTAGTAGTTTAATATCTTGTAAATGCAAATGCTAGCGAGTTAGTAATTGTATATGCTAACGTTAATCCACACTAAATACGTGTTAAATAGTTCTTAAATTTCTAAAATTAAGGCATCCTACATTTAATGCGTATTTTACTTTATACAATTGTTGATCATTCAGCCTAAAAATAATACCCTCAAATAAAACCTATTTGCGAAAAAATAAAAACATAAGAAATGTGGACCACAATTTTGGTGGGGAGTTTTTTCAAGGTTAGTGGGAATTACACCGTTTACCAGTATTAGTGTGGAAGTGTGGATGGAATTTGCAAACACGTTAGTGTAGTAAGGATCTCGATCCACACTTATTGGGGTATAATATTAGAAATTTTAATACAATGGAAGCAAAAAAAGGTCTTTAACACATTTCAACGCTATTGTTGCAAGTTTTTAATTGTATTGTCAATTTTTCCAAAATTCAATGTAATTTACACTAAATCAAGTTCATAAATAATGTGGACCATTTTTATTTGGTATTGAAAGGTATGGGTCAAATGGAAAGTATTTTGAAAGCTCACTGCTATTAGTGTGGATTATCTTAGGAAGGTTAACAACATACATCAAGTAAAAGATGCAAAATCCAACAAAAAAAAATAAAATAGTATTGAAATGATTAGTTAATGAGTAGTTAATTTTAACATTTTCTTTACACGTTAATGTTGATTAGTTAATGTTATTTCGTTAACTAAATTACATTACCTGTCCGTCCCAAATAATTTCCTTCTCATGTTATTTCACTTTTTGTAACAAATCTAGTTAAGTTTTTGGAGAAAGATGTTAAAAAAAAACCTAGTTAATAAATTTTAGGATCACACTAAGGTGTGCATTAGCATGTCTCCTGGAAAAGTTTCTTAAAGATAGAATAAATAGCATTTTCCTAAATAATTTTTTTTAACAACATTTTGTTAAATAACATTTCCTTAAAATGCATTTCTTAAATCACATTTTCTTAAATAACATTTTCTTAAACGACATTTTCTTAACTAGCATGTTCTTAAATATAATTTTCTTAGATGAAGTTCTTTATGGAAAGAATACTAATTCATCGATAAAATATTTATTCGCAGAGCTTGCATTGACAGCCTTCAGAAACGGAATTAAAAATCTTGAAGCAGTCCCACCACTTAACTGTACGGACACATATTTTATTTGCGACGACAGCGGTTATGTCACGCACATGTACGGTTTCCTTCTTTTCGTTTTTCTTTTATATTGTTGTTGGGTTTGTTTGTTCGTGCGTTGGGTTTGTTTAGATATTTGTTTGATAGTTTCTCTTTTCTTTTCTTACATCGTTCTTTTTGTATTCGACGGTTCTCTTTTTTTGTAGTTTTGGTTTGTTCAAGTGTTTGTTTCTCTGTTTGTTCTTTTGTTTTTTTCTTATTTTGTCTTTTGTTTTTTTATTTAATTTTTTTTGTTTGCTTGCTTGTCTCTCACTTTAGTTTTTTCCGTCTTTGAAGTTTCTGTGTTTCTTTCATAATTGTTTCCTTTACTTTTCCATTTGTTTATTTATTTGTGTGTTTACTTTTCTTTCTATTTCTCTGCTTTTTTCCCTTCTTTTCTTTTTGAATTATGGATATATTTTTTGGAATGTAGATGGCTTATGAATCGAACATTAAGGGGTATTATCGCACCCCAAATTGGGAACCTCACTCAACTCCAATTCATGTACGTGATTTTTATTTTTGGAATTTGAATTTTTGGGATATGGACCCTTTTGGGTTTTACAATTTTTGGCATTTTTAGCATTTTTGCAAATTTGTTTTTGGGAAATTTTTTGGACTTGGGATTTTTTGGAATTTGGAATTAGTGGGATGTTTAGCTGTTACCCTAATGTAGTATACGCTATCTTTAATACATTTATCCAAAATTAAATGGATTTTCACACTAATTTATGCTTTTTTTTAGCGCAAATTTCACCACTATTTACATCACCATTATTAGTGTGAATTGTAAAGCCAAATTTATGTTTATAAGCGATGCGAGTGCAAACTATATTTAATATATTTATCCCAAAACTAGATGGAATTCCACACGAATCTATGTTTTTTTATTGCACAAATTGAAATAATTCGATTTAAAGAGACATAAATTGCTTAATGCATAATTAACATTTTGTTTGTGATGAGATTTTTTGGGATAAATACGTTAACAATAATAGATACTTACACATTTATTTATGTTAACAATCCACACTAATAACGGTGATGTAAATAATGGTGATAATGATGTCTAATTTAGGACACTGGACACAAAATTGGTTTTGGGAATAAATACACTAAAGATAGTACGTATTTCCCACGTGTAGATTCGCTAATCAAACCCACACTAATAATGGTGATGTAATAATGGCGATGATGAAGGTTAATGTATAACATTGGAAATAAAAAAAGACATTTTTTTGTGATGAGGTTTTTTGGAGGACAAATAGGCTAAAGGTAGTTTGTCCAAACATCAATAATTACACACATAGAATTGGTAACTTAATCCACAAAAAAATTGGTGACATTGATGTTTTTCTTATGACATTGAACATAAAATGAAATTGGTTTCAGCGATAAATACACTAAAGATAGTACGTATTTACACATATAGATTTGGTAACTAAATCATCCACACTAAAAACGGTGATGTGAATGATGGTGTTATTAACTTATGACATTGGGCATTAGAAAAAGGCATTTCTTTATTTATTTACTTGTTTATTTATAATTTTTTATTTTTTTTTGGAACAGTTGGCTTCAAGACAATAATTTGAGTGGAGTTATTCCGCCATCGATCGGAAAATTGTCTCTCCTTCAAGAATTGTAAGATAGGATCCCTTTATTTTAATGCATTTTATATACTTTTGTTTTTTTTGTTTTCTTGTTTTCTGAGAATTTACTATTTATGGGGAGAGGGGGAGGGAGAGGGGGAGGAAAAAGGGTGGGAGAGAGGGAGAGGGAAAAATTTCTGAGAAGAAACTTTTGGGTTGGATGTGAAAAGGATTCTAAATAACAACAAATTAAATGGAACCATTCCAGTTTCTATTACTGGATTGACAAATCTCCAATTCTTGTAAGCACTTACTTTCTGTGATCCATAATTTTTTGTGTTTTTTCTTTTTTCATTTTTGTTGTTTTTTTTTGGTCATTTTTTGCTGTATTTTTGGGTCATTTTGTTGTTTTTTTATGTTTTTTGTTTTTTTTTGTTTTTTGTGAGAAACTATGTTATGGGAAATAGCATTTATGCCAAAAATAATGAAAGAGAGAAGAATAAAAACTCAATTTAAAATTAATTGAGTCGATAAACGAAAAAATAATCTGAGAATAATCGAAAAAGTAATCGAAAAAACATTATGAAATTTTATAAACCAAACCAAATTGGCACAATGTATATGGTTTAAGGTTTTTTTAGGGTTAAAAAACCCTTGAATTTTGGGGTTTATATGGGGTTTTAGGTATTTGAGTTATAACCAACTGACAGGAGGCATTCCGACATCCATCGGAGGAATGATTAATCTCTCCGATTTGTACGACCGTAGTTCTTTTGCCTTTTTCTCTCATAACAATGATTTTTATTGTTATCATTATCATTTTCTATTTTCTCTCTCTCTCCCTCTCCTACTCTCTCGCTCTCTCTCCCCCCCTCTCTCTCTCTCGCTCTCTCTCTCTCTGTTTGACAAATGAAAACGGTTTTTAGCGGTTTTTCCTTTTTACCTATGATTGTCTTTGCACAATAATTGTTGGAATATTGGTCTAAGCAATGGAGAGTAGGGGCGATGAAACAGACAACTAAACAACAACAAATTGAATGGAAGCATCCCAACATCGATCGGTCAAATGGAGTCTCTTTGGTTTCTGTAAGTCAATCTTCTGGAATTTTGGATGTTGAATGTTAATTGTTGAATATTTAATATTGAATGTTGAAAGCTGAATGTTGAATGTTGAATGTGAATTTTAATCTCGTCGTTAAACGAGAAATTTCTAATGTTAAATGTTGACTGTTGTTGTTGAATGTTCAATGTTGATTGCTGATTTTGAATGCTAGATGTTGAATGTTGAATGTTGATTCTGAATGTGCAATGTCTGATGCTGAGTGTTAAGTGCTGAATTTTGAATCTTTAATGTTGATGTAATGAATGTCAAATGTCCAATGTTTTGTGTTGAGTGACGTATTTTTATTTCCGAATGCTGGGTGGGAAATGTCAAATATCTTAATGTTTATTTGAAGTTTCTAAGCAGTGTGAGTCTAGAACATTGAATGTCGAGTTTTGCATCTTGAATATAGAATTTCATATTTTAAATGTTCAAAACTCGCAAATATTAAGCCTTGTGAAATTCGACTGCTATATGTTTAATGCTGTGTAAACCATTGAATGTTGAATCTAAAAATTTTAATTGCTGAATTTTGAATGTTAAACGTTAAAATGTTGAATGTTAAGAAATTATTGAAGTAATTTCAGAAAGAAAACGCTTAAATCGTTTGGCAATCCTAAAGTATGCATGACAAAAAAATAATGTTAAGAGTTTTGAAACATTATTCACATCCAATGCAAGGGCAAAAAAATCTCCAATTTCGATTCAAGATTTTTTATTTTTTTGATTTTCGAATAATTTTGCCAGTAAAAGAAAGTATCACAATTCAATAGAAAATTAAAAATGAAGGGGGGAGAGGGAAGGAAACAGATTTCTTAACGATAATTTATTGAGTGGAGCAATTCCTTCAACTATTGGAAACCTGACATCCCTTCAAGTTTTGTAAGTTACCAAAAAGTAAACAAAACAGTTCAGTTAATAAAGGTTTTGAATCATTATGTATCTAAATATGTTAAATGGGAAAAAAAATTGTGCTTAAAATGTTCTTAAAGATTCAATTTTTGACCCGTAAATAATTCAACTCTAAGTGATGCATGAAACAGTCGTATGTTTTAATTTATAGATTTTGAGGAAAGCATTTTCGGTTAAAGTTGTTGCATTATTTGAAGTCTCTCTCTCCCTCCCTCTCCCTCCCCCTC
>JBBHKE010002327.1:0-16405 GCA_037447655.1 Zygnema cylindricum
CTCGTGATAGGATCGAATGTGTTTTTTGGCCCGTGTCAGGTGTATTATATAGACCCATTTGCCATACTACGTTGTTAGTTGTAAAATAGGCTGTAGTTTTGTTAAGGTTTTTCAAGTGAAAGGCAGAAACTAGTCTCTGTTTTCGTGCTTTTTGGACTTGTTTCTGTTTAATTTAAGAATTCAGTTTTACAAGGAAACGATTCATCTGATGATTTCATGGGTGAAGACCTATGTGTTTTACAGTTCGTCACATTTCTGCCTGACTGTATTTCCCTCAGGTCCCAAAAATTCCTTGCACCAATTTTCTAACAGTGCACCGTAAATCGCTTTTGGCACTGACTTCATAATTCTATTTCCTGTCCAAATGTTGTGGAATGCAGCAAGCATCAGCGTCAAGATCAAAACAGTCAGTTGTCATTGACGATAAACAACCGGGTCCAAATTGATGTCATTAACGCTAATAGTGATTCACAGCGTACTATCCTATATTATATTTAAAAAATGGGTGACTTTATTATAAAGCGCGATGGTAAACCATCCGAGTCCATGGGAACAAAAGGAAGTAGCATTGCAAAAACTGAAAAGCTACATGTGGGGAATGTACAGAGCCATGTACTGTGTCTTCTATGTTATTTGCGAACTGCATAACTGTGCTGCTTTGTCTTCTTTGAATGTGGCAATTGTGAGCTCCATGTAGTTGTACTCTGTTTACACGTAGAATTTTGTCTCTTATAACATGCAAACATAAGTTTTACGGAAAATCCTTCCACTTTCCCACGTCACTGATCATACATAGAATGGTCCATGAATGGAATACAGAATGGGATATTTAATGTGTGAGGGATGCAACTAGACGTGCAGCGACCCTCACACGCACGTCTAGGGTGAGGGTCGACGCTCTTCCTATTAGCAAAGGGTGGATTGCACTAAATAGTGTTTTTAGTGATGATTTTTCTTTGTTTTTAACCTTCTGTCATGTTTATAATTTGTGTAAGTTGATCCCTAGCCTTGAATGGTCGTCAATAGTGTTTCCATTCAGTCATGCTTTGTTTTTGATGGTTTACCCAAAGCGAGTAATGCAATCGAATTCTTTTCAATAATAGTTTTTTTTTTTTTTCTCATTAGTATGGAGTCGCGTGACAAGAGTCTCCTCAGCTACCAAGTGACAGCTTGTCACGTAGTTCTTCATGTGCTAGAGCTTTCTCAACCGTCAATGCACATCCCTCTCTTGCCACGAAGTTCTAATTGTTCGATTCACTTAAAGATCGGCTTTTGTTAGCCTTGATGTCAGCCTTGTTGTCAGTACACCGCTAATCGTTATTAGTGTTAATAACACTAATTTTGACGCGGCTTTTTTCGGCCCAAAATCATAAATTAGTGTTGTTAACATTAAAATAGAATTAACGCTAATATGGAAAGTATTTATTTAGTGTTAACCGTTTTATATTACGTTCGTCGAAATTAGTGTGATGTACGAAGAAGCTCGTTTATGTACATCGCGTCGTCGTGACATCTCAATTTTACAACATTAAGTGCGCTTCGCATGTAAATTAAATTTCAGTACCAATTAGCTGCCGGAAAGAGCGGAACATTACGAAGTATAAAGCATAAAATAGCGTTAATTTTACTCTAATTTACATCTTTCGTACGATTTCCAAACCGCGCAGGTACGTATTTCGGCGAAAGCTGTCAGTCACAGTAGAGGGTCACGTGATCACGTCCAACGAGCGGGATGGAGGTCAGCAGTCCATGAAGGATTATCTTTTTCGAAGGAAGACAATCTCTGGAATTGACTGACTTTAGCATAGTACACCTGAACGTGAAATAGTATCGATGACAGCTCAGCGTACACCGTACGAAGTCGACACACAAATTGGTGTTAAGTGCCAAATTTATGTTAATGCTTTTTTTTTTTGGGACACAAAATCACAAATTAAGCGTTATTAACACTAAATTACCGTTTACGCTAAATTTTTTCTACACTAATAACGATTAGCGGTGTAGTACAGCACAGCGTGAATCGGTGTTTTAGTGATACTTTTGCCACTCAAAACATCTTTTTCCCGTGCACACCTGTCGGACTGTTCATCCGATGGTTGCGATTGAAAGACGATATTCTTACCTTCCGATTTACGGTCGCCAATCGAGAATCGGACAAGCTGCACGAGTGCCGAGTGGCCAAAAAAACATCGACACTAACAGCGATACCCATGTACTGTTTCTACTGCTTGTTACTTTTTGCTGCGTCATAGCCAAAAGGTTTTACTTACCGATGTTGGATTTGGATTTTGGACTCCAATATTGAAACAAACAAGCTTGCAGCTTACCGCAGGTCTTATAGCGCGTCAGCTAAGGATGAAAATTGACTCTTGGCTTGAAAGCAGCCTGTCACGTGGCAGTTGCTTTTTCCAGGTTAGTGGCATTTTCTTTGCTCACAAAGGGATCATCATGCATCTCAGCAGTCCAAAGGTTCTGTTTGTGTAAGCTAAAAGCACGAGAGTGGATAAAGAGGTATAACGAGTTTTATGAAAAAAGCGTGAGGAACAAATTCTTCTGGACATACAAACAATTAGTAATACCATTTTCAGATTTCGGATTACGGAGGAAGAAAGAACCCTGGGAACCTTGTTGTGAGACAGCCTCTGCTGAAATTTTTTGTGCGATCTTGCGGTGTTAGCGAGATAAAGGCTTTAACTGTGCCTGGTTTGTTTGTCTATTGAATCCGTGGACATCTGCTATGGACACTGCTACTTCACAACGACCAAGCTCTCTTTCTACGGCAGGAGGAGCTCCAGTTACTTTGGAGAGGCCAGTAAACATTGACGATCTTGGCGACCACATGAAAAAACCACGTAAATGGACTAAGCTGAGAAATTATTTTTGAGCCACTAGCTTTGACTGGGTTGCCAGATTGCCGAATGGTTGTATTGCAGATTGTTTTAAATAAAGAGCTATTGATTTTTTATGTTTTCAGACATTATATGATGGCATCTGCTTTTATGTCATGAATTCTATCAAAAATCCATCATTGATTATTGATTCATAAATGAGGATCTTCCTATTTTTATGTTGTGTATATTACTTTTTGCTCGTGTTGTTGATCATGAAGTCACATTTTTTATGGATCCATTGTGGCAGCATTGTGCAATTATTTTTTGTTCTTGGTATCGTTGATTTAGAAGGCAGTATCATTGGATTTCGTTTGTGGTAACTTTTGTAGGATTTCTTACCGTAACTCCATTTGGCAGATGTTCCACGTGCAAAGGAAGCCGTTGATAGGGATCATCCCCATGGTTCCGAAGGGCATGCGACAAATGACCTCACAGTTCTTCAACAGCATGTTGCATATTTCGATAGAAACCACGACGGGCTTATTTACCCGTGGGAGACTTTTGCCGGTCAGGAGTTGGTTTAGGAATATCGCATCCTCTCCTCTGTCTCCTATCCTGTGCTTGTCTTTTTCAAAGCATACTCTTTACTTCTATTCATTGAGTCAACTTAACTCTATCGGAGAATATGTTGGTATCTATGATAAAAGCAACATGACCTATTGAATAAAAGTGGTTAGTCGTTTTTGTATCTGGTATGTTGAAGTTTTGGACTGTTTGGCGGATGTAACCAGGCTTCTATGCAGCGGGATTCAATGCTTTGATATCACTTATCGGAACCTTTATTGTGCATGCCTCCTTCAGTTGGATGACTCAAGATGTAAGGATTCTCGGGAAATAACTGTCCTCAAAGCCTCAACTTGTTCGTTTCGATGAACATGATTGGCATTATTTTCTTTGCCAAGTTGGAATTTTCGTATGCCAATTTTGTGTTTCTCAAATAAAGCATGCAAAAACAAGAATTTCATTTTTTAGATTTCTCATGGGAATTTTTCATGTGCAGGGTTGGCTTCCAGACCCATTTTTCAGTATTATCATCCGAAACATTCACAAGGGGAAACACGGCAGTGACCAGAAAGTTTACGACAACGAGGGCAGGTGAAGTAATGGCAGTTGTACAAAGTCAAAGCCTACTGATGAGGCCAAGCTATTTACCTAGTGTTTACTTTGTCTTGAGGATTTGCGACCATTTTTCTCCCTTGAAGGATTGTTTGTAAGGACTTTGACATACAGCAAGATCTTACAAGACAATGGCAGATGGTATACACCATATGTTGTTATTAGCGTTAATATTTTTTTCCCCAATTAAGTAAACTTTATTTTTGCACACATGTCTGCTTTCCGCTTGGAGACCGGCAATCGGATGGTAAGGATCTTACTTTTCCATTTCTGGGCACAAAAAAAAGCTGATTTAAATGGCAAAAAGAACATTTTTGCTCATAACAATACACGGTGTACCTCACTGTCTTTCTTACCTTGTCAAAATTATTTTGTGTGTTTGGCAGATTTTCACCGGCAGCATTTGAAGCAATGTTTTCCAAGTTTGATAAGGGTAACAAAGGCGCTCTCTCCTTCTGGGAGATCCTTCACATGACAGAAGCACAACGCGAGGTTTTTGATTTTTTTGGCTGGTATGTAAACATTTGTTTGTTTGATGTACTGATCTAGTGATGCTTTCATGTAGTGCAATCCTGCGGTTGGGTTCGTTATTTTTGTGTGTATTATTTTCTCCTCTCTTTTTTTGGTTTTCATTTTCGCCTGTATCGTTTCGCCAATAATTCATCATTCATTTATATACTCCTTATGTTTTTTCTTTTCAGCCAGTTCCTTTTCGCCAATAACGGCATTTTTCAATTATGTCTCTTCACGTTTTTGGTATTCGTTTTTCGCTGTATTTTTTTGCCAATACGTTCATTATTCAATTATCTTATTTTCTCTTTTGGTATGCATATTTTGCTGATATTATTTTGCCAGAAACTTCATTTTCTACTGGTTTGTCCTTATTCTTTTGGTTTTCATTTTTCCCTGACATTGTTTTGCCAAACAACTTCATTGTTCTTTTGTGTTAACTCTACAGGACGGCCGGGAAATTAGAGTGGTTTGCCACTTGGCTTCTTTTGGCAGATAATCGAGGTTTTGTGAGCAAAGAGGCTATTCGTGGGGTGTATGACGGTACATCCTTTGAACAAATGGAGAGGAAGTATCGAAAAAAACATGTTTGATATTCTTTTGACGTTTGGGATAGGAATAGATACTTCCCTACTTTCGCAATACACCAGTTTGCTAGGATACATTGAAGAAGCAATACAGTATGGCAAGTTTTTGAATACTTTTGAAATTTCTTCCATGGCGTGGTTTCAATGGTTTTCTTTGAGAGGACAAATGGAGTATGTTTGAGAATGTTCTATGTTAGATTTACCTTAGAAGTCAACTGAGAATGCTAGATTCAAGAATGTAAATTGTTTTTTTCTGGAATATCGGATTTAAGTGTACTGATGTTTACTTCAAGTATGCTGAATTTGTGAGGTATTTGATGCTGACTTTCTACTTAAACCTACTATTCTTCATGTGTTTTTGTTTCTTCCATGTTCTTTGGCAACCCTACAATTTTTCATGTGTTTTTGGTTTTTCCATGTTGTTCGACACTCTTCTCCTGCAATAGTCCAAATTCTCCGTTTTGTTTGGCAAACCTTATATAATAACTTCAAATTCTGTTTTAGATGTTATGTAATAAATTTGACGCTTTGTTTTTGGAATTGTTTGATAAGTTCTGTCAGATGTTGCAGAGTTTATTCTCTCCAAAATGTAAGAATCGTTGTCATGTCAAGCTGCCGCAAAATTGTGTGATTTGCCCAAAATGGTATTCTTCCACAAAATGAGAGCATAAATTCTTGTAAAGGTACCCACATAACCTTGGCATTAAATTGTTCTCATACTATACATACAAAATATTATTTTATCATCGCTTTGAAGTTAGCTTGTCAATTGAATGCCTATCGAACTTATTAAACTCATACTGGTGGTGGTCAGCATGACAAGTTATGTATCAAGAACTACTATATACTTTTTGTGTTCACGTTGCTTTCTTTGTTTTATATTGCCCTCCCTTTTGTACCCCTGGACTCAGATGGACCATCGCGCTTTTTAACTCAAATCTGCTCTCACTATATACGTTTGTTATTTCCATTATAAACCCGTTTTACCTCTCTGAAGAGACTAGCAACTCTTATTGCCTCTTTAGAGAGAAACTGCCGGCGTCTAACATGATTGGAAAAGAAAACTTCACGAGTTCCAAAGTATCACGTGTGAATGTGTATCTTTTATTGTCAAGTCTGTACAAAATATACACTTATTCTCACAATCACTCACTATGGGTGAGATTAAGCTATCTAAAAAAATGAAAAAATCTGTAAATTCCTTCTTTAACACAAGATTCTATGCTCTTTCTTATTGATTTTATATAACTGGGTATTATTGAATGAACAAAGTATATGTGCAAAACCGCTAAAGAAACGATTTAACACAAGATTCTATGCTCTTTCTTATTGATTTTATATAACTGCGTATTATTGAATGAACAAAATATATGTGCAAAACCGCTAAAGAAACGATTACGACTCAAATCAAAACTTCGACCATTTTAACTATCTATCAAAAAATAGTATCAAAAAATAGTATAAAAACTTACTTTTGATGGTCTTTCTGATACATTCTCTCATTACACCGATGATCACGGGCCGAAATTTCAATCTTTCCTTTCGCATTTTCAAGAAGTTCTTTTGCTGCCTGAAGTGTTCGCACTGCGCTTTCTTTGAACCACGTTACATTTTGCTTATCCATAAAAATTTTCTTTACCTTTCCATAACCGTACTTGATATAAACTGAAACTGGATCCGTTAAAATAGGATCATCAGGAGGATATACTTTACTCAGCGAGCTTTCGGCGATTGACATATTTACTCCGATATATTGTATACCAAGGTCCATGGACGGATTCCCATAATATGTGGCAGAAGGCCAAACTGTAGCCAATGGGATGAGCTGTCGGCCCAACAAATAGAAAACATCAGCAAAAAAGAGGAAGGGATTAAAGGGATTTAAGCTGAAAAAGGGATAAATTGTACAAGAATCTCCATTTCTGGTTAACTTTTTGACTCGAACTTCTCACTGTCAATATTGCACATAAAAAAAATCAAAACTTCAAATAGAAGTCAACTATTGTCATTCTTTATGAATATTCCTTTGTTTGTCATTGCTGCAGGCTTATTAATTTCAAAAAGAAAAAAAAAAACTTTCTCTGTAGCCTACACCAAAAAAATCCTCTTTTAACTTACAAATCAAAACATTTTCATAACCCACCGAGATTAAAATGAAAGAAACAATATAAATAAACCGAACAAAACCAGCCACACCAAACAAAAAGTTGGTTAGTTCACATTCCCATGTTCGTTCCAAACTGTTTCCATGTTCCATCCTTACCTGTATAAAAACAGTTCCTGGTCGCAAAAAGACAAAATGACTCATTGCCGCTCCGTGCACTCCAAGCATGACATTTGTCTCTTGGAGAGCGTGCCATATGTATGGAAGAGGCTTATAATGATCCGGTTCAATTGTTCTCACTATAAAACCCAAATCCTGGGCCCACAAAATAACTTCGTCGATATTTACAAGGACACGAGATCCTCGACGGACGATGATAGTGAGGATAGGATCACATCCAGTCGTTGTTCGTTTGGACTTATGCGTCTCAAATGGTTGAAATGGAAAAGGGAAGCGACGGTATGCACGGGACAAAATTTTCTGTAATATTTGGTGGACAATGGATAGGATTAGAAGAAGATACAGTAAGAGTGGAAATTGTAGTTGGGAGAGGGGAGAGGAGGAGAGCATTGAGAGAGAGAGGGGAAAGCAAAAAGGGACGAGATATGAGAGGAAAAGTGAGCAGATAGGAAAGAGAGACAAGGAGAGGAGGAGAGGCAAAGAGGAGACACGAATTGAGAAATGGAATCAAGAAAAAAAAAAAAAAAAAAAACCGATATCCGATGAGGGGCCTAGAAAGAAAGGGACAAAGAGAGAAAGAACAACAAATTAAGGGCACTGCCAATTTTTTTTACAAAACCATAACAAACACATAACTGTCATTTGATTTTTTTCTGTTTACCTGGAAATCTTGCATCGTCTCTCCGTTTGGCATTTTCTTGGGGTCAATAACAAACTCGTCATGTGACACTTGTCCCACGATTGCTTCAGGAAAACAATTGACCTTTTTGGACTTTCCCAAAAGCAAAGGCTCATAATTCGACATTTGGGAAATCACACTCTTATATTTTCGGAGCCACCCATAATGCCATTCAGCAATAGCAAAAATGACTTCCCCATTAAATCTTTTTGCTGTTATGTACAAAGGAACAAGACCTACACACACACAAACACAGAAAATAACAATGAGACAATATGGATAAAGGTAAGACAAAAGTTGACATGCTTCTTCAAGTTTTTATAGAATTCTCTAAACTGTTGTCAATCTTTCCAGTTCAAATGTTTGTTTTTTTAATTCTTTTGCATCATTGCCCATGTTGTAAGTTCATGTATTATCATGATGAATGTTTGCTACAACATCTTACAGTCAGCCATCTACTTGATCCTTCTATATCCTGTGTACTTTTACTAAACTCACCATCAGCAAACTCATGGTACAAATTTCCAGTGTACCCTCCCGTCGTAAAAACCACAACTGGGACATTATGTCGCACCTCACAATGAAGAGTGACATGTGACCCATTTTCAGCCAATCCTGGAACGACACCTGGCACTCTTTTAAAAAGCTCCCAGTGCTTTTCAGAATCCAATCGATTCCCGTCAACATCATACAAAACATCCTCTTGTTGCTGTACCCATGGAAAGCTCGAATTCTTTGTTTCTTTTTTGCTGTCCAATTCACTTTCTGGCTTAGGAGGTTTGAAGTCGGCATCTTTTGGTGCATCCACACTAAGTACAGTGAACTCCGGTAATTTTTCCGAAACATAAGGATCGCCTTTTCTTGTGTACGGTTTGATCTTTTCCAGTCCTCTTCGAGTATTCACATTCTGTGCGTAAAGTACAAAAAGATTGTATCGTTGATCCAATCGCACATCACCTTTCACCAGGCAATAATCCGACCGCCGATCAGTTCGAACACACTCAAAGCTTTCGTCTTTTGATGGATTGCCAGCTGGTGAAGAGCCACCATTTAGCAAACGCCGATCTATACGATTCACCTCAAGCTTGTCGGGTGAATTCACATGAATGTCCTCTCTTAAATCCACCTGAACATTGTTTTTAGAATTCACCTGAATGTTTTTTGTTGGGTGCACTTGAAAGTTGTTTGTTGAGTCCACCTTGAGGTTGGAAGTTGTGGAACTGACCGCAGTATCTGTCCCAACTGAAACCAACTCCGTTTGCCAATCAGTTGGACGATTGTAGGGATACTTGAAGGGCTATTCCTGTAGCTGAAATTCTCAAAACATGCAAGTGAACGCTGCACAGTTCCGTTCCAAAAATTCTTCTTAGGCTCTAATGGGTGATATGGGGCACAGTTTGCATTTCATCAAGTTTCAAAAAAAAAAAAATCTTTTTTTCAAATGGATAGGCTATGTCAATTGGTCAAAAGTTCACAAAAAAACACTGTACATTGCTAGTATCACACCAATTCTAAATGCTGAAGTACCTTTTGCCTTCACCAACATTAGTGTGGTCCACATGACCATTTTTTTCATACAGGCGTAGGAACCATACATATTTAAAGTGTTGTTAGTTTCGGAATCGAAACTGGACATAACGAAGGATGCCATTTTGCCTCACATTGTAAGATATGTTCCATTTTCTCTCTCCTCAGCTTACATCTCTTGACTACTTCGTTAGCAACTCTCTCATTTCCTCCTATACCCTGCCCCATTTAGACCTAGAGAGGCGTAGAAGTGACGCATGAAAGTGTGACGGCTCACAGAGAATAAACCCTAACAGCATTCTCGGACCCAAACAGAACTCTAAATCCGTACCTTCTGAACGGTGCACCTTTCGAGGACCAAACTTTTGCCTACTTGAAGAATGCCACGTGGCATTCCAGCAGGCTCCAACGAACAGCAGCAGACAAATAGACAACAACCACGATGGACACGTCCGCCTTCTGCCGCGCAGAAAAGACAATTCTCCACGATGACGTGAGCCAGGAAATGCCATCATTGGGACAGGTGGCAGCAACGTAGGCCGACGCCAATGCCTTTTTCTAGTGACGTCACAAACTGCGAGATACGCTTATACTCTTTCTTGGATATGAGAAAGCTTTCTACAGTAAAATTGGAGTAAGATATACAGAAGCATTGGAAAAGTGTTCTTTAAGAGACACCATATATTTTTCCATTAGGAGAAAGAAAAACTTTAACTTAGGATCGTTACTATGTCCACTGTTAAACCATTGCCATAGCAATGGCGGAATCCATGGTACAATTGAGTCAAACAGAACTCTTTATGCCACATGAAAGAAAGAAATTGGGAGAGTTAAAGAAGGAAGATGCGTACGAACGTGGCATTCGAAGACGTACGGACGGCAGGCCGTACGTACTACCGCACTTTAAGTGCTGTCAGCTGAAAACATGACATGTAACAGAACCTTCCAAAATTCAAACGAGTGTGCTTCAAATTTAAAGTTAACCAACGGTTGTAATTCAGTTTCGAGCATAGTTCAAATTTCAAATGTGCGAAACCGACGGAGGAGATCCGCAGGAGACGATGACGACGGTCGACGAGAGTCACGCCGGCGGCGCGATCCCGACGAAGGACGACAACGCCCACCGTTATTACCGTCAAACAGAAATTAGCGTAGCTGCTATTTTTAATGTACTTAACGCTATTTTGTGTTTGGGCGTCGAGGAAAAAGAAAATCAATACTAATTTGGCACTTAAACGCCAGTTTGTGTGCTTACTTTGTAGCGTGTACTTTGAGCTACAACCTCTAGTTTTGTAGTTAAATTAACTAAGGAAGCAATAAAATTAAACCATAAAAAGCTTTATTTTAATAAAAAACCACCTAAAATGGTACTAACCTATAACAGAGAACAATAAATTAAGAAAACTGTTATGTAAATGAGAGTTTAGCTAATCAGTACTTAAACTTTCATTTAGCTTGTAATCCACCAAAAGCAAATGAAGGATTTCATTCTTTGTATATTTTTATAAGTTTTTCTCATCAAAATTTCTACACGATACCAAAAAAAAAAACGATATACTATAATAAACGCAACTGTATTGTGGGTGTGTTAATTTGGCGTCATTTGTTGGGTGGGGTATTTGTGGGGTTTAGTAATCGTACGAAACATACTAATTAGAGAAAAACTTAAAACATTTTAGGTTATTTTACGACAGTATGTGATTTAAAGACGTGCTTTTCTTTATTATTATAAAATGCTCGCACTAATTACGGCGAGTAAAAACTTTTTAAATTTAATCGACATGCGAACCTCATTTGGCCTTGTCAACACAGTGCAAAGCGAGCGTCTTGGACGAACACAAACTTGTCATATATAAGACTACTTTTTTCGAACATAATATATACTTGTTAACACTAAATAAAAAGTTTCCGAATTAGTGTTAATTAAATTTCAATGGTACTAGCATTAATTTATGATGTTGGGCCAAAAATAGCCGCGACAAAAAAATTGTCATTAACACTAAAAGCGATGGGCCGTGTACTACAATGATTGGTCCGACACATTTTGAATTGCCGCAAGGATTCGTCATTAGGCCAGGTGTACTTGCCTTAGTTGACGATGTAAAACATCTCGGCTGAGCGGCGCTATAGGATTAATAGGCGCTCTGCGACGGGCAATGTTAAAGCGCTTCAATTTTTGGTAAGAACAAACTGATAATTATTATCACCTAAAAAAAAAAAAATATTAAGAAAACAAAACGTTAGTTGTCATTGTTAATGCGGTATTATTCAGCCTATTACTCTCGATCGTCATCATGTTATAACTTATGTTACAGTTAATTAGTCAGGCCATTCGTAAGTAATAGCTCGTTACAAGTTTATGCAAATAATTGTACACGCCTTAACATATGATATGATTTATTTATTTTATAAAAATCAATACATTCATCACTTTATCACATCCAGGTGACCCATAAAAAGCCCCATGGTCAAATGTAATCTAATGTAGTTTATCAAACTTAAGTTTTTCAGTAATAATTCAGTAATAGCAATGGGCAACGCACTGTTTTGTAGTGTCTGTTGGACTCGGGTCGTCTATTTTCTATTTTTCAAATCATCGTCAATATAATTCAATACATATTTTAGACAGAATTTAGTGTGGACACCAACAATGACGTATGTGTGTACGAGTTTTCTTATATACGAAGGACTACCATAAGTGAATTCACAACGAGTTTGGTCCATGCTAAGGTCTTTTCACATGATCTTTTTTTGCAACATTCTGCGGTAATGTATTTCCTGCCGCTTGCGTCAACTTTTGCCAGATTATTAGTACGATGGTGGAATATAAAACTTTACCTATCGATTAAAAGTCCCCAAGCAGAAAATGGGCATGTGCCCACACAAAATTTGATTTAAGTGGCGAAAATAACATTAATGTTAATAAGCTACGAATGGTATAGTTCCCGAAATTCCTATATTCGATTGAACACTAGATTCTATGCCATGCAGTAGAGGAGTTTAAAGGTCAATACGTTTTAATTGGATACATGCATTGAACCTCCATAATTCAAATACACTGATGATGTTTCTTTGGATTAACAAAATTTATAAGCGTCATAGTTACATCAATGCATGACACAAAATAGCTCAAAAAAGTAGTCAATATATGGCAGAAGCCTGATCAATGAAATCAAAACAATCTCCAATTCTGCAATACAAACACCAAATGCTTAAAACAAATGACACTTTGAAGAAACTTTCACCTCCATTTCTTACACAACCAGCAAAACAACAGAGCAGTTTTCGGCAAAGGAACGGCCTTCACAAACAGAAAAACATATTTCTTATCTTACAAAAACAATTCGTAGAGAAAAAAAACCTGTCTTGGGGTACAGTGTTTATGGTTGTGTTCTTAACTTTTTCTTTTTCTTCATTTAAAATCATTTGTCTCTATATTTTGCTTTACACTTGCATCTCCGGGACTATTCAATTTTTTCAGCTTCAATCCTTTTTCTCCACTTTCTTTCCTTTCTTTTTTCTTTTCCTTCACATTAGGAGTGCTTGAAGGTAAAGGTACTTGTTGAGGAGAAGTTGACCTCTTGACATTTTTCAGTTTTGGTCCATTTTCTCTTTTCAACTTCGCCACATTTAAAGTGCCAGAAGATAAAGCTGCTATGTTGTCCACTGCCGTTGACTTTTTAGAGGTTGTTGACTTTTTAAAGGATGTACTTTCAACATTGCCAGAGGACTGAAAAATGAACACCAAAAAATAAGTTCCCTTTTTAGCTTCAACTTTTACACAATTTTCCAAAACAATCGTTTGTCTCATTTCACTCCGTCAGCATCAACAGCTCATTAGATATGTACAATTGACATTTTACATATATATATATTCATTCTACACTCACCCATTCAGTATTTTGACACAAGAAAGACACAAAATGCTAGCGAAAAAAAAAAAACATTATCACATGCTTGCAATAAAAAACGTAAATCCTCACACCATCTTAAACATTTTGCCATAATCTCACAAAATGATTTATTTGGGCCAACAAGAATATCTAAAGTCGTAACATGAAAAGCCACCCACCTTCAGTAATAAAGCCTTCTTTCTCGCACTTTGTCTTTGCCGGCCTTTACTTTGCTTCACCTTCTTTTCCTTACTGGTCTGAAACCCACTTGCCCTCACACAGAAAACCGTTTCATTTCCCAAAGAAAGGATCAACATTAATGATGTTTCAGAAATCCGATAAGTGGTAATTCGTAGTGTAGGCCTCAATATTTGTTCAAAACGCTGCAGGTCAGTAGTGTAGCGCCATCTTTTTCAGTGTAGTGTGCTGCTGCTTTTTGCGATACACTGTTGGAAAAGCGATACAATACACTACATTAAAGTATATATATTACTGTTTTCCTACGTTCTATGCAATGCAGAAGTTACAGAAGCAATTTTGCTACGTTACGTATTCACGTATTCTGTGACAGATTGGGCGTCCAACATTGGATGAACACTCATCCAACAAAAAGGAAGAAGCGTTTAAGACTGTTACACTAAATTCCATAAAGCGTAGAATGTACACTCTACAACTTATCTCGATTGTTGGCAATGTACTAAAATTTTAGAAGTTTCGGTAATCCAATGTGATTATTGCAGGATCTTTTTTTTGTACCCTACTACATTTTTTTTGTTCTTTTTGAGGTCTGTATTGAATATCCCAGCCTGTTTATGCCCCTGAATTGAATAGAGTCATTTTTCTGCGATACTCATCACTACTAACAACACTTATTGACACAAAAATAATAAAAACTGTTAAAAACAAGCAAAACGAAAAGCACTCCAATTGTCCACAATGACTCCAGAAAGCCGAAAAGCGAAAAAAAACAAAAAGTATACTCTCGCGTCCTTCAACATAAAGTTGATCAACAAAAATAACTAAAACAATCTGAAAATTCAAAAACAAGAGAAAAGCTAGGCATTACCGATGTGGTGGCAAGAATTCGAGTCATACGTTCTGTGTGGGTTTCCATTTGCTCCTCTTCCTCACCGTCACTATTGATGAAAAGTAGTAATCGTCCTTCCGCAAGTTTTTTCAAGGAACGAGAATGACCCTGAATCACAAAAAAATCCAGATGAGATTTCCAACAGATCCCAAAAAGAGCAAAAACAACACAACCCAAGAAACCAAAAACATATGCAAAAAAAAAAATGCCTAATTAAGAATAAGGAAAACAAAACTTACAATTGTCGGATTCTAACAGAGTTTCTACTTCCTATTAGCACTAGATAACTCAGGTATGCCCCAACATTGGAGCGTTAACTCGGGTATTGCATCAACATTGGAGCGTATTAAATTTGTCAATCCATAAATTTATAATTGAAAATAGACACTCAAAGCTTTCCAATGAGATATTGTTACATGCACTGTTTGAATTGGAATCATGGTCCCTAAGTGGGGCAAAGAAATAAGGTTATCTAAGCTTCTATATTCCGATTAGGTTGCCCAGGGTTCCACGGGCTATATTTGCTGTCAAGAAAGAGTTCATCCCGACTCTTTGTCCTGACTTTTACTTCGAGTAAACTAAGCAATAAACGGGTTTCCATACAAAATCGCAAAATAATTACTCGTAATAACACAGGACACTAAGTCTTAATATAAGTTAAAACAACACTTGATTTGAACAGTAATCGTGGGCATAGAAGAACAAACCGACCTTAGAATCCAAGTGTGCCTCCATAGATTGTTCCGAAAGACAAATAATTTTCGGACAGACTCTACATTTGAGAACTTTCCCTTCTTTCCCTTTAGATACTACAGCATATTCTTCTGATAAGCTCTCCTTCGCCCCCTCCTCCTTCTTCTCTGCCTCGTCCTCATCCACAGCATCAGCCCACTGACTGCGATAATTTTCTGATTTTTCTTTTCTCTTTCTCTTCTTACTCTCTCCAAACAGAGGTTGACTTTTGTCAACTAATCTATCCTCTCCCTCTTTACCCAAGTCATCGCTAGAGTTGTCTAATTTTTCTGAATCCTCCTCGCCTTCGTCCTCATCATCTGTCTCTTCTGCAATTTTCAAATAGAACAAGGTTGGGATAGAAGTTATAAAACAGAAAGGAGCACATTTGTAAGTAGGATGAATTGAGCTTTAGTATACCACAATTTCGAAGTGTTTTCAGCTTCATGTCAAAAATAGTTAACACACCTAGCCCTAAATCAGAATATCTATATTCACTTTCCCATGAGTAACTCGATTAAAGTTTGGTTGAAAAGAAAAAACGAATGAACAAAATAGTCGAAAAAAAAGTTTATTTACTCAGGGAAGAAGTCATACTAACAAGAATTAGCATTCTGTTGTCATAATCCAAAAAAATCTGAATGGGATTAATTTAAAAGCGCTCAAGGCTTTCATCCCTTCAAAAGAAAAAAATGGGACTCGAGATGTCTCAAATCTGGCAAGTCAAAATGTTTAGAAATTATGCTGCTCCAAAATTTGTAAACGAATCAAAAGGAAATAAGTCTTTTTTTTTTTTTACATTATCGTTTAACTCTATGAACACACCTTGGGACAAAAATAATCTTCAAATGACCAAAAAAAGAATTGCTTACCTTGCTCGACATTTCTGTCTTTTTCTTCATTATCATCTGAATCATGGCCGTCCTCGGTAATCCCTTCTGAATTCTCTCCTCCATCACTCCCATCTGGATACAGAATAGACAATTGAGACTAAGTTTGCAATTGAGCAACACATCAAATGCCTCATTAACCATAAAGTACAAACCTCTTAGAAATAGTTTTCATTCTGATTAAAAATTACAGATAAAATAAAATTTCC
>JBBHKE010002329.1:0-14648 GCA_037447655.1 Zygnema cylindricum
ATGTAGCTATTTCCCCCCGAAAAAAAAAAAAAAAAAAGTAAGAGAATGTGCTCTATAGTACCGTACTGTACCTTTCTGTACAGTATATATCCGTACTGTACCATTTCGTACGATACCGCTCCGAATGGAGCCGTACCGTACCGTACCGTAAAACCAATGAATTGATGAAAAATCAAATCGGGAATAGCAACAAAACGATTTGGCCTTTTCTGATCAACTTCGGAGGCAAAAATAAAATGACTATTGTGAAAAATCTCTCAAGTCCTGTTTTGGCAACTTTACATGCTTCCTAAAAAATCCACAACCCTTTATTTTACTTAATGATTTTTTTTTCTTGAAAACGGCCGGAAAACGCGCGAATGTTAGCCTTTTGCTGTCAGTACCAAATTCTGTACTTTTTCCGGAAATGGTACGGATTTTGGAAATAGTAACGATTTTGGAAATAGTACCGACTTTGGAAATAGAACCGATTTTGGAAATAGTACCGATTTTGGGAATAGTATGGATTTTGGAAATAGTACGGATTTTGTAAATAGTAACGATTTTGGAAATAGTACGGATTTTGGAAATAGTACCGTTTTTGGAAAAAGTACCGATTTTGGAAATAGTACGGATTTTGGAAATAGTATTGAATTTGGAAAAAGTACTGAATTTGGAAGTAGTCCTGATTTTGGAAAAAGTACTGATACCACCAACCACCCGGAGGCCCCCTCCCCACCAACCCCGGAGGCAAAAAAAAAATGACTGTGAAAAATCGCTCAACTCCTGTTTTGGCAACTTTACATGCTTCTTAAAAAATCCAAAACCTTTTATTTTAGTTAATGATTTTTTTTTTCTTGAAAACGGCCAAAAAATGCGCGAATGTTAGGGTATTTTCGCATGTAACCGAAACTTAGTCTTGTTACTTTGTTTTTTAGCGAAGATTCTCCGTACAGCTTTCAGAGCATTCGGATGTAAACGTAAATAACTTGTCACTTAAAAAAGTGACTTGCGTAGACGTGTACGAAACATTGTGACCGATGAAGTGGTACACAAAATGAAGCGAAACTTCCACTCAGTTTCAATTTGAGGCGTTTCTCCGCACGCTGTACAATTTTTGTGACTTCGTAACATCCGTACGCCACATTGTCGACGTGTCGAAACCCAAAAATACCTTTCGCTGTCGCACAGAAATGCGGTTTCCTTTTTTGTCTTCCCACTTGCCGACAGGTGGTCAATGTTTTTCATACGCCGTATGTGTGAAGACACGTGTATTTGAGAGAGACGGCCCTTGTACGGTAGTCAGCGTACAAAAAACAGTACGCACAGCTGGAAACGTGCAGTGGGGTTGTTTTTTCGGTACTCTGCGTACAAAACCATAAAAAAAATCTGACACGTGCGACGGCATCTCTCTATTCGCTTACCTTTTCGGACTATATTTAAAATCACCTCGCGAGGTGATTTGAAATAAAGTTTTATCATGTGATGGAAGGACGCGAAAATGGGTCGAAATGCGCTAAACGACAAAATGCATCGCGCTAGACGACATACCACTGTACGTATAAAGTTTCACGGTAATGCAACTTGTACGGTGATAATTTCTCTTTTTTGGTACGGCCGCTGATTTTCACGTTTTTTTCTAAGTTACGTAGGAAAACGACACGAAATAACTGTAACTTTAGCACATGCGAAAGTACCCTAAGAACGTAACGTACGTTACATGTGTGACGATTGTATACGTCGACAATACCAGTGACCGTTGTCAACGTCTACAATCTGTGTTGTCGGACGTTATTTTTTGGAACTGCTTGTGTGACGTCACATGTCTTGCCGTGACATTGTAGACGTACCGCCTTCCACCTTGTACCGTTTCACGTTAGAAGAAGTTGCGCTTTGCGTTTGCGTCTCCTGTCCGGTCGACATGAAATGGCATCGGAATTTCAAGACCCCTGTAAAAAAAAAATATGTACTGGACGAAAACGGACAAAACCAAACAAATTGTGTAATTTTCTTTGTTGTATTATATACAAACGGACAAAACATAGCGACTTCCGTACTTTCCTTTGTCTTTAAAAATTGTGTGAAATACTTCGAAAATTACGGCACGCGCGAATATGTGTTCCTATTTGTTTACATAAAATCCCTAGTTTTAAAACACATCGCGCATGTGTTTTAAAGATAAGGTTGAAGATGACGTTTTTCGTCGTCGAAGTGGGTCGAAAAACACAAGACGACAAATTTTCGTACATCCTAAGTTCGAGGGTGACGCAAATTGTACTCTACAAATTTGCGATTCCTTCGTCCGGTTGGAACTTAGGTAGTACGACGCTAAGTTTTACAGAAAAACGACAGAAAAAAACCCTTATGCACATGGGGACACACCCTTAGTGTTAATGTTTTTTTCGTCGCGTAAAACATCTTTTCTCCGTACACACGTATTGGATTGTGGATCTGACGGTTGCGAATGAAAGTTAAAATTCTCAACTTCTTAATGGCGGGTTCAAATTGAAAATCGGACAGGTGTGTACGGAGAAAAGACGTTTGGAAATATAATTAACACTAATAGCGATACACGGTGAACCAAAGTAACCCAGAAATTCCCCATATAAATAATAAGGCGGTCGATCACCCTGATCTACGCGCTATTTAAAATTGTAGACTAGTTTTTTTTTGCGCGCTTTCATCTCATTTTCTACTATTTTATTTCCTTCCATGTTTCATCTTACGCAGCCTTTTTCTTTTCCATCCTCGTTGACGGGCGCTTTTTGTCCCAACTTTCCCACTTTTTGCCTTCTCGCTTTTTTCCTCTCTTCCACACCTCCTTTTTTATTATTATTCCTTCTCCTCCTCTCCTTTTTTCTCATTCCTCTCTCATGCAAATGCTCAAAAAATCGCATATAGTATGTTGAATTCATCTTTCTATTTTCCTCTCTTTCAACAAATCGTATTAAATATGTGAATTTATCTTTCTATACGCCTCTTCTTCAACGCAAATTTGCTCTTCTTCTCTCCTCTCCGCTCCTCACTTATGCCTCTTGTTCCACATCTTTCCCCTCAAATACCATATGACAATGGTGTTTTACTTACACGATTCTTTCTCTCCCTCTCCTTGTCATTCACCTCCCTCCCTCCCTCCTTTCCTACCTTTCTTTTAGATTTCTTCTATTAGTTTTAGGCGCTCACCCTAGCCCTGCCGAGGGTTAGGGTAGATAAACCTGAAACATAAACTGGGAAGGGGTGACTTATGTGCCTCACAAGGGTTTAGAAATGGGAGAAGGAATAGATGTAGACAATAGATGAGGTAGGTTTAAGCAGCTTTGAATAGGATTATAAAAGTAGGAATTACAAGTGTCACTGTGAACATTTCTCTATCAAATAAAGTTGGACTTCGACTCCTATGACTAAAGGTATAATCTCTGTGGTCTCTCTGTACAATGTGTTTTTATAAATTGAATAAAACAACTTGGAATAGGATTATAAAAGTAGGAATTACAAGTGTCACTGTGGACATTTCTCTATCTAATAAAGCTGGACTTCTCCTCCTATGACTAAAGGTCTAATCTCTGTGGTCTCTCTGTACAATGTGTTTCTATGAATTGAATAAAACACAAATGCCTAAACAAATTGCTATCATGTGATGTGTGAGAGAGATAAGCTCTTCCTATGAAAAGATCTCTATTTGTATGTGTGTGCACTCCTATCCAATGATGAATGTGCACTCGTGTGGTCTAATAACTACATGCTAAAAAATACAATGTCAGCCGTCGGTGGTCGCGCCCAAAACGCGTCACTATTTTCGCCAAAAAATGTATGTCGTGGAATCGTCCCTCGACTCCGTACAATTCGATCTTGCCGTCCGTATAATATCGACGCTCCAATATCCGTACATAATATCGACAAAGATCGTCCAAAATCAACACTCCCACTTAAGCTCGTGTCGCGCTCCTCGATTTCGTCGAATCGGTAATTTGTGGTCAGCGCTTTAATGGTACACCAACAAACGCTACTAGCGTATTGAACGCTAATTCGGTCTTGCTTTTTTTCTCAAATTCTCAAATAGAATTATCTATACTATTTAAAAAAACCCTAATTTCTAATTAGATTAAACGATTTCTTTAAAAAATTTCAAATTTCTAATTAGCGTAAATCACTGTAATTATTCCTATACGCTAAAGAAACATGTATGCTAATAGGGATTGGGGGTGTACTGTACCTGTACCCTGCAAAATTTGTGATTTCGTTAGTATCAAAAGCATAGTTTAAAAGTAGGTGAAAGTAGGCACATACAATATATTATATGGAAAACATATTATATGACTCTAAGACCCCATATTGTATTCAAACCTATTCGGACCAATTAAAACATTCGGACCAAAAATTGAACTAATTAAAATATTCGGACCAAAAAAAATATTTACACCATCAGATTCGAACAATCGGACGGTCGCTGATCAAAATAGCGATCTAAGAAGATCACATGAAAAGCCCATAACACAATTTACGATAAAGGCGCCTTACGAAAGGTATACCATAAAAACGCCTACTTTTGAACTATGATCAAAAGATTTTGTTTTGCGTAGGACCTGTGGTCCATAGAATCCGTGTCGTTCTTTCATGGACCGTAGCAATTTGTTTGTCGTACAAGGGAATTGCTCCGCTGGCGACCGCGTCCCTTGTTATTGACTCCCCGACTAGATTACTTGACGTGTAATCTTTTTCGATCGTGCGATCCTCCAAACCCAAGATACGTAATATCTTTGATGAATTTTGGTCATCGATTTCACTATCGCGAGGTGAATCAATTTAATCGTCGTGAAGCGTCGCAGTATCAAATCTCCGTCGCTCAGGAAACTCTGATCTTTCGATGCTCGATATTGTGGTCGCGATGACGTCGCTCGAGATGTGTGATAGTATTTTTTGTTCGCGAAGCATCGCGTGATGAATTGTCGTCTCTCGACCAATTTCGATCGTTCGATGCTTCAACGTGTGGACGCGATGACGTCGCTCAAAATGTGCGACAATACTTTTTGTTCGCGCCATCGTCGCTCGCTCACAAAGGTATCTATACCGCCTTTTTCGCATCCATATAGTGGGAGGCGCTCACGGTACATTGTACAGTTAGGCTTCAAAAACATTTTTCCTCCAAATTCTTTTAAGTCCTTATCCTCTCTGCCATAATGTAAGATATCATAGCTTTGACTCCCCCTATCGTTTAGATTGCAATGACCTGAAGTGGTTTTTTGATTTAGGCTTCCCCTCTCCTCTACCCTGTCTACCCACTTTTCCCCTCTTAATCCTTCTATCATGAAATTTTTAAAGGTTTTAGGTTTTACAAAATCTTTCCCCTTTTTCCCATCAACGGCTTCTGCTACGCCTTCTATGTGGACACTTTCCTCTCGCGTAGATATGAGGTTTCTCTTTGCTTGTCTCGCAAATTTTTGAAGTGAGAATGACTTTGTTTCTTCTTGATGAGGTTGAGATGTTGAATTTTCGATCTCCAACTTTTCTTTTCCTGCTACATGAGAAGAGATATTGGTTCCTACCTCCGCTACAGCTCCTAGAATTTGTTATTTATTATAGAATCCCCCTTCAAACTTAGATGTTAATTTCACTTTTTGGACTCCTTCTAACCCATTCACGCCTTCCGCTATGATTTGTCTTTGTAGGTTTTCTTCCATGGGCTGCATGACCGACTGGATTTCGGCCGTTGCCCCAATCATGGAGGATGGAGACTTAGCAAGGCTGATTGTCCTTCCAAATTTTGGTAAGTCTCCTTTCTCCCTCCTTTGAGATTTTCCACTGCCTAATCTATTGTTGTTTAAGGTTAGCAATACCTCCTTGTAGGTCCATAGAATTTTTTTTGCCTGAATTTTTGACATGTTGTCTTCCTAATCTATTGTTGTTTAGGGTTAGCAATACCTCCTTGTAGGTCAATAGAATTTTCTTTGCCTGAATTTCTGACATGTTGTCTTCTTGTGCAGATTAGACCGCTTTCTTTGATGGATTGGACCTCATTTGAGGGTCGAACATTGTGTGCACTCCCACTATTGCCTGATTCTCGGCTCCCTCTCTATGAGTTCCGCTTAGAGTGTCCACTTTTTCCACTTTTTGCAGGCATTACTTTTCTGCGGAGATGCCTAGGAGAGATTGAGGGGTTAATGTCATTTTTAAGAGTTTTGTGGAAGTTTATATTTTTGAGGTTCTTTTTTTTCTTGCAAATGCTTTTTCTCTTTTGGTTTCTATGATGAGAGTATCTGATTCTTCATTTTCTCCTCTTTTGTTTGTAGACTTTCCATCGTTTCCGTTGACTTGAAGACATACGATGTCCTCCTTGCTGGAGGTCTTGGTGGTGGATGTGATTGCTCCTGCATTTTGCTTGCATCTTGGTTCCTCCTCGCTCGATTTTCTTGATGGTGAGTTCCCACTTGCCCCCGTTTTTTGCCTTGCTCAACTATCTATGTGTGATAGTCTTTGAGCTCTCAGCATTTGAGTCTAGTTCAAATTTTTGTTTTTTTACAACTACCTTAGATTTGTATCTCTCAATGTTAGCCTCTAATTTGATCTCATTTGTGTAAGTTTCAGTTTTTGTAAGCTCTAACACTTGTCTCCATGGTATGTTTGTTTATATATTGGGAAATTTTAACACCTCTCCCCATGGTTTTGCAAGATCTACGTCCACTTCGACACTTTGGTCTTTTCCACCGGTGGCATACGTGATGGCGAGTGATGAGGCGACCTAGGAATTTTGATTCTCTGACGTTGGTGCGGGACTCATAGGACTTTTGGTCGACAACCCCATTTTTGGTAAGAGTTTGACTTTCCTGCTCTCTTTGTGTTCAATGCATTCTGTTATGATGTTCTCTATGCTCCCACTTGTGATTGACTTGGCGAACATCTTATCATCTTTTTTTTCTGTCTCACCTCTACCTGTATTGAGCTTTTTTTCTAGTGATAGACTTGGCGAGCATCCTATCATCTTTTTTTTCTGTCTCACCTCTACCTATATTGAAGACACCTCTACCTATATTGAGCTTTCTTTCTGGTGATTATACCTTGTCTCCTGTCATTACCTTCTTGCCGCTCAATGTGATCCCATGTGTTATCTTCTTGGTTGGATTTTGCTTTTCACTTTTTTGTCGATATCCAATTTGCAGATCGACGTATCTCTCTCTGCCCCTCTATGTGATCCCATGTGTTACCTTCTTGGTTGGATTTATCTTCTGACCTCTTTGTCGGTTTCCAATTTGCAGATCGATGTTTCTTCCATTGTCGGTGCTGCACCTTTGCTTGATCGCCTGACCGATTACTGTAGGCCTTTGGCTACATATTTACTGTGAGCTCCCCACGCTTCCGCGGACTGCCTCACCATGAGATCAGTAAGTTTTTATGCGTTTGCCTGTGGGTGCTCTTTAAATGTTTTCTATCTGTGGATCGATTTTGTACCTGGAACTGAACTGCCTTTTTTGACTCTTCCTTTGATTTGTCCGATTTCAGCTTCAACTTTTTCTGTTACTTCTTTTGACTTACTTGTCCTTACTTCGGCTTGGCTTTCCTTCTGGCAAGTCGTTGTGTTACGATCCAGTCGTGAGGGTTGAATCTAGGTTGAAATCTGAATGTGGAGGTGGAGTCTGAGAGATCACATCAGTATGCGACTTTTGGAACCAGCGAATTTGCGCATCGCTGATCACTCGACCATTCCTATGTGAGTGTCTCCCATTCTCTCTTCTTTCTTTGTCCCTTTCACTTTTGCGATCTCCTGCAGTGTTTTGAGGTACCTGCAGTAAGTTAGATCTGAGCATAAACTCTGCTTTCTTGCTCTTTGTTTGATGACTGACTACTTAGTGTTTTGAGGTACCTGCAGTAAGTTAGATCTGAGCATAAACTCTGCTTTCTTGCTCTTTGTTTGATGATTGACTACTTATCGTTCCATCTGAGCATAAACTCTACTTTTTTGCTCTTTGTTTGATGACTGACTACTTATCGTTCCAGATTTGCTTTGGAATGCCTTGGGTCATTGTTCATCAATTTCTGTTCGGTGCTGATTTTTCTCCCGCTGTCTTGTAGATTTGTCGACTGCACCTTTTTGACTTGGTTGTAGCTGTCTTTGGTTGTGGCCTCGCTGCCGCGGACGTTTTCCTCTCTTTTTGCAACATGTTAGAAAATTTTTGCACCCTTTTTTTGGTAAGCTATTCCTCCTGGATTTGTCGTGATTTGCCTCATGGAGTTTGGGTCGCAACTTCTTTTGTTTGTCGTAGATTCTTGTTGACGTTTGGATTTGCCTCGTTCAGTTGTCTTGTCGCCTTGGCTATCTCCATTCCCTGTGTGCAAGTTTTGTACCTGCATGAAGTTAGGCTCCTCTTTTTGATCTGGGCGAGCCTCCTCCTTCATATGATTGTCACCTGATTGTGACTGTCTAACCTTGCCTTCTCCTTTTGTTCCACTTGCGGCCTTCTCCATTTGTTCCACTTGTAGGTGAAGTGTCAGAGCCATCAGAGTTTGTGTCTATTTTTGACACGTTTGTGGTGCTCGATTCGATTTCCAGCAAGATCTCCACCACTTTGCTCCACTCCCAGTGTTTCGAGTTTTGCTCCTCCAATTAGGTGAAGACATTTGTGAACTGTTTTGGTAGGGAGAGGATTAACCAACAAATTTGCGTGGCCACTAAGAAAACTAGGCCAACTGTCTTTACTTGGTCTAGTGGGTTAGAATAACGAGTGATATATGATTTAGTGGATGCTCCATCTTGATAGGATGTTTGGAGGATCATCTTGGTTAGCTCGGTCCTCTTAGACCATGTGGGTGTGATATGCTCCTATGTGCTTTTGACTCCTATGTGCTTTTGACTGAGTTGTGATGGTTTTTCGCACTTCGAGAGCTCTCTGTTGCTTTCCATGTTGTCTCCTCCATCCTCTTTGACCATGCCGTATTTCTGACATGATGCTTCATTTTCTCCCTTTGGGAGAATGTCTCGTCTTAATTGGCCTCGGATGAAACCGTTCTGATCCCCTTTTCTATTTGCTGCCTTTGCAGTCTCTGTAGGAATCTGAAGAGAAGTCGCCCTTGGACTCACTGACTGGATTCGCCTGCGCTCAACTCTTCTTCTCCAAAAGACTCTGAAGACACACGGGGCACCACTATTACGGAGGGCCCATAACCTATTAGTTTTAGGCGCTCACCGTAGCCCCTGGCCGAGGGTTAGGGTAGATAAACCTGAAACATACACTTGGAAGGGGTTTCGTTATGTGCCTCACAAGGGTTTCGAGATGGGAGAAGGAATAGATGTAGACAATAGATGAGGCAGGTTTAGGCAGTTTTGAATAGGATTATAAAAGTAGGACTTACAAGTGTCACTGTGGACATTTCTCTATCTAATAAAGTTGGACTCCTCCTCTTATGACTAAAGGTCTAATCTATGTGGTCCCTCTGTACAATGTGTTTCTATGAATTGAACAAAACACCATTGCCTAAACAAATCTCTCTCACACATCACATGATAACAATTTGTTTAGGCAATGGTGTTTTATTCAATTCATAGAAACACATTGTACAGAGGGACCACATAGATAAGACCTTTAGTCATAGGAGGAGGAGTCCATCTTTATTAGATAGAGAAATGTCCACAGTGACACTTGTAATTCTTACTTTTATAATCCTATTTAAAGCTGCCTAAACCTGCCTCATCTATTGTCTACATCTATTCCTTCTCCCATCTCGAAACTGTTGTGAGGCACATAACGACACCCCTTCCCAGTGTATGTTTCAGGTTTATCTCCCTCCCTCCCTCCCTCTCTCCCTCCATCCCTCCCTTTTAGTTTTCTTCACCTCTATCTTACTTTGTTTCTTTGTTTTATGTGCGTTTTTCTGTCTCTTTCTCTTTTTCAAATTCAACTCTCTGTTTACCTTCTCTCTCTCTCTCTCCCTCTCTATCCCCTCTCTGGCTTTTTTTTTAAAAGAGGGGTAGAGCCAAGGTAAACGAGAGAGAGACAGGGAAGGTGAGGGAGGGACAAAGGGAATGTGAGGGAGAAAGAAAGAGAAAGTAAGGGATAAGGAAAGCGAAGGCAAGGGAGGGAGAAGCAGAAGTCGAGGGAAAAGAGAGAGTGGAGGTAGAGGGGAGAGGGGAGAGGGGAGAGGGGAGATGGGGAGATGGGGAGACAAAACATTAAGCTGAGAGAGAGAGAGAGGGAGAGCGAGAGGGAAGGTGAGCGAAGGGGAGAGGGTTAGTTAGGGAGAGGAGAGGGAAAAGGAGCGGGAGAGGGAAGGTGAAGAAGAGGGAGAGGGAAAGTTTCAACTCTATCCCTTGTTCTTTTGTTTTATCGCTCTAACTCTTTCTTTTAAAGAGGGGTAGAGAGAAGGTAAACGAGAGAGACAGGGAAGGTGAGAGAGAGGCAGAAATAATTCGAGGGAGAAAGAAAGAGAAAGTAAGGGATGAGGAAAGCGAAGGTGAGGGAGTGAGAAACGGAAGTTGAGGGAAAAAGAGAGTGGGGGTAAAGGGGGGAGGGAAGATGGGGAAGAAGAAAGGAAGCTGAGGGAGAGGGAGCAAGAAGGTGAGCGAAAAGGGGAGGGATAGCAAGGGAGAAGGAAAGGGAAGGTCAAGGAGAGGGAGAGGGAAGGTAAGGGAGAAGAGTAGGTAAGTCAAAGAGGGAAAAATGGAAGGTGTAGAAGCGAGAGAGGGGATAGTAACGGAGAATGAAAGTGCAAGTTGGGGGGAGGGGGGAGATAGAGTGAAAGTAAAGAAGAAGAATTGATGGGCTTTTACTCACCCACTTCTTTCTCTCTCTCTCTCCTTACCTCTCAACTCCCACCTCCAGAGGATTATTGTCATTCAGTTGTCATCTAGCTTTTATGGAAACATTCGCAATTTACCGAAGGTACCTCGTCAGTCTAGCCCTCCCTCCCTCCCTCCCTCCAGCCTTCCCTTCCTCGCTCTTTCCCTCCCACCCTCCAGTTTTCCCTGCCTCCCTCCAGCCTTCCCTTCCTCGCTCTTTCCCTCCCTCCTTCCAGCCTTCCCTTCCTCGCTCTTTCTCTCCCTCCCTCCAGCCTTCCCTCCCTCCCTCCAGTTTTCCCTCCCTTTTTTTTTGGGACATCTCTAGTGTTACCGTAACTGTCGTGTGTTTTTCAATCCCTCACAAACTTCCAAATTGTACTCTTCAAAAGGCAAGCTAAGGGGGGGGGGGGGGGGGGGAGGGGTAAATGGAAAAGAGGGATAGATGGCAAGGGTGATTCACTTACACACTTTTCAAAAGGAGTTTTACTCTCACTCTTTTTTCTCCCTCTCACTACATAAATACTCCCTAAAATTTCAATTAAATATTACTATACGAAAAATTGTCATCATTTCCCTATTTTCCAAATCCAAAAATATGATGGTACATAAAGATTTTTTCTAGACACAAGTAATGTCAGTTCCCGTTTCCAAAGGGATCCTTGTTATACGATTTTTTTTTCGGCTTTTTGTCTTTGTTTTTTTTGTTTTTTCTTTTTTTATTGTTATTACTGATGTAGTTTGATACCCAATCGGAGGTTTCCAAAATAGTAAGAAATGTTTTTTATTAAGTGGCAATGAAGTTTTTTCACGAACTATAGAAGGTATCTCCTATATGAGTAGGATTATTGGACGCCATAATAAAAGATAGAGAGAGTCAAAACATTTGGAATTTGTGTGATCGAGATTGATAATTTCATTATGAAACGAGATCCTTTTATACAAAGTGACAAAGTGCTAATTACTGTGGATAGTACTGTACTACGCTACACAAAGTAGATTTGTGCGGCTACATAAAGACTAAATCTATTAGACAAAGTTTACCGACGAAAATAAAAGGAAATAATAAGACCAAAAGTACAATTATAAGACTGCACTTGAATAAGTGGAGTACAGTTTTGTTCACGTAAGACAAATGAGACTATAGTGGGCGAGACCGTACTCGAATAAGTGGAGTACGGTTTTTGCTCTTGTAGGACAAAAGACTAAGTGGACGAGACCGTACTTGAATAAGTGGAGTGCGGTCTCGGTTGACTTAGGACGAAATGAGATTAAGGTGGACGTACGGAAACAGACCGGAAATCACCCTTAACACCCCCCCTCAAGCTTAAACTACAAAGGAGTAATTTAGATGAAAAATAAAGGGTAATTAGAAGAATTAGGACGAAGGCCGGAGGAGAAACGATACTGCTCAAAATGGGGGCGATGAAGAGCTTTGGTGAGAAAGTCAGCAACTTGATCCGCAGATTTCACATAGAGAAATTGAAGGGTTCCATCCTCAACACGCTCCCGAGAATATTGATATTGGATGTCGATGTGCTTGGTGCGCTTATGGTGAACAGGATTATTGATCAAAGCAAGGGCACCTTGAGAATCGGAGGAGATGGGATTGGGTCCGGGTGGAGGAAAACCAAGATTGGTGAGAAGGGTTCGAAGCCAAACAACTTCTTTAGCGGCATGGCAGGCAGCCATGTATTCGGCCTCAGCCCAAGAGCAAGCTGTAGTAGGTTGTTTCCTGCAAGACCAAGAGATAAGCCCATTTTCCAAGAAAAAACACGAGCCAATAGTACAACGGCGGGAGAGCTCATCTTGCGCCCAATCGGAGTCAACAAAGCCGATGAGGGCAGTAGAACCAGAAGAGGAGTAAGTGAGGCAAAAGGATTTAGTGCTTTGCAGATACCGAAAGACTCGTTTAGCAGCCACAACATGATCTGGAGAAGGCCTCTGAAGAAATTGACTAAGTTTCGTAACCGCCGTAGCAATATCTGGCTGAGTGGCTTGTATGGCATACATAAGAGCCCCCACTATGGAGCGGTAAGTGGCATGGAGGGGAGGGGCGAGGAGGGTGTCGATGGAGGGGACAAGAGGAGAATTAGCATCCAAGGGGGTGGAGATAGAGGAGCAATCGGTCATACCAAAACGATCAAAGAGATTAGAGATAAAGGTTTCTTGGGAGAGGCAAAGAGTCTTAGTGGAGCGATTTCGGAGGACTTGGATTCCAAGGTAGTATGTGAGTTCACATAGGTCACTCATGTCAAAATGACGTTGAAGAAGGAGTAAAACGGTGGAAATCTTAGAAAGAGACGGACCAACAAGGATGAGGTCATCAACAAAAATAGCAACGATGATTAAGGAAGCACCCGAGCCACGAGAATAGATGCTAAAGTCAGCGTCAATGCGAGTGAAGCCTTCTTTCTTCATAGTGGCATCGATAGTATGGTTCCAAACACGAGGAGATTGTTTCAAACCGTATATTGTTTTGATGAGGTGACAGACTAAGTGTTCAGAGCCAGGGGACACATACCCTTCAGGTTGCTGCATATAAATGTTTTTTGAGAGGACACCGTTCAAAAAGGCATTTTTTACGTCCATTTGATGAACATGGAAATCATGTTCAACAGCTAATGCAAGGAGAGCGCGAATCGACGTAAGACGAACAACTGGAGCATAAGTTTCAGTGAAATCTATACCTTCAATTTGTGAGAATCCCTTGGCCACCAATCGGGCTTTGTATTTGTCAACGGATCCGTCCACTTTTTGTTTAACGCGAAAAACCCACTTTGAACCGATAGCTTTGCGACCTGAAGGAAGAGGAACAAGATTCCAAGTGTTGTTGGATATGAGGGCGGAATACTCAGCGTCAACTGCACTTTTCCAAAGGTGAGAGTCAAGGCGTTTGAGAGCGGATTTGAGAGAGAGGGGAGTGGAGATTAGAGAGGCAGAGGGACCAGTTGAATAAGCGCAAGCAAGGGATGCATGACCCATGGTCTCAATGAGGCGAGACGGAGGGCCACGAGATCTGGTCGGGTATCGACGAGAAGTATCTGGGGGGACATCTGTGGGGGATAAAAGAGGGTGGGGATTTGAAAGGAGGGGAGGGGGAGGGAGTATAGTGGACGGAAGAGAGGAAAAGAGAGGATCGTCGTCATGGGTAAGGTGAGAGGACCAAGATGGGGAGGGAGAAGGATCATTTGAGATGAGTGACCTAGGTGAACTCATATACTACCTTGGAATCCAAGTCCTCCGAAATTGCTCCACTAAGACTCTTTGCCTCTCCCAAGAAACTTTTTTCTCTGATCTCCTTTATCGTTTTGGTATGACCGATTGCTCCTCTATCTCCACCCCCTTGGATGCTAATTCTCCTCTTGTCTGATTATTGTTAAGATTCCTAGAATCGGGGGATAGAACGGACGATCCCAATAAAGGGATTGATGAGCCGACCAGGATTTGAACCTGGGACCTTTCACTTAAGCTGCGAACGCACTACCACTGTGCCACCAGCTCGCATGTTACGCTGGTGGGTCCATTTTTATATAGGTTTTAGTGTTTCCGGATACCGAACGCACGTTTCACGTACGTCAACACCCAACCTCGAGAGGTAGCCGGTCATAATAGTCCATGTAAACCTGGTCTCCCTGGCTTTGATACCATGTTAAGATTCCTAGAATCGGCGGATAGAATGGAAGATCCCAATAAAAGGATTGATGAGCCGGCCAGGATGTCGAATTCCCTTTTCAGGGTCCAAGTTTTGGACCGGCCGAGTAGTTAGGAAAATAACCCTAGAAGGTAAGATAGGCGGCTAAGATCCTTAGAATTGTACCATAGTTTCGGTCCCTCTGGTCCAAATGTACCTGATAATACTGGCCGATGGAGAGCTCCAACCCACAACTGCATGCACTTTGCACGC
>JBBHKE010002329.1:14658-119708 GCA_037447655.1 Zygnema cylindricum
TCCTTACAATGGGACCAGGTTAATCCCTAAACAAGGGAAGGAGGAACACCAACGACAACAACAATGGACAAAAGATGGAGAAGATCTTCTGTCGTATCAGTGTCCAAATCCCTAATTGGACCAGGGTAACATTCCTTAGGGACAAAGGGTAACATTATTTAAGGAACAATGCGATAAAATCATTGTGGTTTGTTAATTACTTAGTTTATGGGGAGGGAAGAACTCCATTCTCTCAAAAAACCCTAAAAAACCCTAAAAAAAAAAAAAGGTGGCAAAGAAAAAAAATAAAATAAAAAAATCAGGGTGATTGGAAGTGAATGTTGGGCTGCAGCATGTTTGATAAAAAGGGGGATTGGAATATAGTGTGGATGGAGATAATAAGGAAAGTGAAAAAGTGGAGAGAGAGAGAAACATCGGGACCGTTAATTGGAAGATGTGACGTATTTTTGAGGAGGAAAGGAAACAACCAGTAGAAGTAGAAGAACATAATTTTTATGAAAAAAAGAGAATCTTAAGTGTTTGTACGGCCTTTTGGAAGTACCAAATAGTAACGATACCAATAGTCAGACATAAAAAAAATAAAATGTCTTACGGTTTTGCGAAAACGAAAAAAATCTACGAGGCATTCCAATTGGAAACAACAAAAAAAAAAAAACGATGAGCAGAAAACCGTATAATTGATACGAGTTTATTTTTTACGGGAAAAAATCAGGGAAACAACCGACTACTTTGATTTCCTTCAAAGAGAAATGTACTTTCCTGGTCCATCTCAGTCCATCCCCCTCAAATCTTAGAGATATTTTTTTTTTTTAGAGGATAGTCCAAAACAAAAAAGCATAAACACCATAGCATAAGACAAATAGTGACGTAAAAATCGCAACCAAATACGACAAAAAACAATTGGTGAAGACAAATACAAAGCCTGTGAGCAAACCCATCATCCAATTTAGATCTTTTTTATACTTTTTTGGGGATGCTCGACCACAATTTTGTTCTACAAAGTAGAAATTACAACAATTACAAATTAATAGCTCTAGGAGCACTAACAAAAAAGGATGAGATGAGAAACGATCGACGAATTAAGACGCCGTGTTTCAGTAACCGTGGCACAATAGTCTTACAAAACAAACATATAGTAGTTTTTTTACAAGATGTCCATCACCCCAAAAAAAAACGGGAGAGCGGACTTGTGAGGAAGAAAGTGGAAGCCCCGTTCAAGTGAGATGGAAGAAAACAACTTTACAGTGAAACGGAAATGAGCGACTTTATGGATGGGTAGCTTCGATTGGTATGAAAAGGAAAGAGGGGACGAGAAGGAATAGGAAGAAAAGACCGAGGAGTACGGAGTCTTCGAGGAATAAAAAGAGAGGGATCGAAGAGGAAGAAATAGATGTGGTTTGGAAGGAATGAGAAAGAGAGGTCGAGGAAGAAGCTGATGGAGGTGATCTATGGGAAAGGGTAAAATGGGTAAAATGGGTCGAAGAGGAAGGGGAAATGATGGATCTCATTGCAAAACTTGGTTGGGATCGACTCTTAAAAAAAAAAAAAAAAAAATTCTGACTCGATAAGGATTTCATTCAATATTTTTTAATTTTGTGTTGTCTTGTGGCTTATTTTCGTATTCGTACACACTTGACGTTGATATGTTATGTTTAACACTTTTTTACGTTTGTCGTTTTTCTATCATAATTTTCTACCACCAAAAAAAAAAAAAACCTTGATGACGAGGAAAGATGTGTCCAGACAAAACTGGAAAAGTTGTCTTCTTGAAAAAATTCCAGGGTAGTCGGATGTCCCGCGAGGGAAACTTTGTATCACTCTATAGGTATTCACTTGTCGTTTTGGTTTTCGTGATTATGTTTGTATTCTTAACATATGAGTTCTATAATGTCGTGATTATGTGATTACATCATGGAGAGAAAAAGACGAGGACGAAAAAATATTTTAGTAAGAATTATCACAAGACTGAAATCTATTCCAATAAAAACATAAAACAAAAGCGGGACAAAAGAAAAATAAACATAAAACATAAATACTTTCAATCAGTATACTTCTTCTTTCAAACATTGAAACAATACAAAGCTTAATTCTCCTAGTCTACAAAACTGGTAACCTTGTCACTACATAATGTAGTACTAGCCTCTCCAATAGGTGTCAACTCTCTAAAAGACTCCTCTCTAAACACAGTAACTACTAATTTTTCTATACCATATTTTACACTATCGAAGCTTGGCCTTTGAGTTTATATTTAGGCCAGTGAATGCACAAACAGGACTATCGTCCCAATCAAATTAATGGAAAAATATCCAAACTAAAATACGGATAACGTAAGTAATTTTTACAGATGGACTTATAATAGTTCGGTTATTACACCAGTCAACAATATGATGGCTGTGCCTTGAGAACAACTTCGAAGCCCAAAAAAAAAAAACAAAAAAAAAAAAAAAATTTACGTTTCTAATGGTCAGCAGTATACTCATACTTCAAGTAACGAACACATATAAATTCAAAATGTTAAAAAAAGCAAAAAAAAAAAAAACAGAATTTGGTGACAAGTGGGGTAAGATCCAGCCAGAAAAACATTTACCCATGATGTATGTAAAAAGCACAAGAACAGACAACTGACTGAGATTACAAGAAAATGGGACGACAACAAAAAAGAGGGAAAAACAGAGAGACAACAACAACATCAACCCTAAAAAGGCAAAAAACAAAAAAGACAAATGACAAGGAACAGCACCAAAAAGAGAGTAAACCAGGTCAATGACAAAAAAGAAAGAGAAACAACGAAACAACACAGAAGACAGAAAAACGGAGATAAAACAAAAAAGAGGGAAGAAAAAAAGAGAAGCTTTCATACTAGTCCAGATGGAAGCTGTGTCAAATCGTTTCCTTTATGAAGCATTTCAAGAAGCTGAAAAGTCTTCGATCCTGGGGCAGCACACACACTCAAAAAAAAAAGTTATAAAATTTTGAAAGCTCAAAATTCTATGAAATTCTTTAGGATAGATGAAATGTCTCAATCCCATCTTTCACCTTTCCTTTTGGACCTTTTCCTTTTGCAAGGTTGTTAGACTCCCAAGCAAAAAGAACCCCTCCAGTTTGTGAAAATTTCAATTCAGAGCAAAAATTCAAAATTCCGTCGACCGCTGAATGAAATCCCTTCACGCTTCAAATCCCTTCCCTTCCTTTCCCTTCCCTTCCATTCCCTTCTTCCTTCCTTTACCTTATATTTTTTGAAAACATTGCTTACGCCCATAAAAGCGATGATTAAAAGTTAAATTTTCCTACGAATCGAAATTCATTATTGAACCGAATCGGAGTCCGAGGGGATGGATCGGACGAACTATGGAACGTAGAAACGGAGGGAGAAAGAAGATGGTAAGGCGTAAATTTCTAATTGAAGTACCATTTTCTTGAAACAATTTTGAAGGAAAAAAAATGTAATATTAAAGGAAAAAATGTAGCATTGAAAGAAAAACATGTGACATTGAAGGAATACAATGGCTGTAATTTAGGTTTAAAACTCGAGTTGTCTTCTCATAAGAGGAACGAATCTTTCACTATCGACAAAATCATTCTTTAGAATAATACAAACGAAGTCTGAAATGATTTCATTCCAACTTTTGATTCCATTTTTTCTTCCTTTCCTTCCCCTCCTTCCTTCTCCCTCCATCCATTCCTCTTCCTTTATCCTCCTCATCTGAATCCGAACTGATCCGGATTCCCCTTTTTCCCTTTCCTTCGCACCTCCTTCTTCCCCTCCCCTCCAGCCACTCCTGAAACTCCTCTCGCTCTCTCGCACGTGCCACGTGGCCAGATTGAAATCCCGCACGTGCGATCATGACACGAGCCGCGGCTGCACCGACCTCTCCACCCAGCTCCTCCTCGCGATCCTCATCGCCACGTGGCAGTGAAGCATCGCCACGTGGCAGACTCTACTACTTTCGGGGGCCATCGTTTCCTGATAGGATAATTACAATAGTACAATATAGACGTATGAAATATGGCCTGACGTGGAGGGGTGAATCGTACAGTTCGAGGGTGAACACGTACGGTAATTTACCGCATACAGCCGTACAAGTCGTACGATTTACCCTCGGAATTAAGAAGTAGAAAGTTCGATAACAGTTTTGAAGTACGATCCACAGAGTTCAAATTCTTTTTCTTAAAGATGCGGACCATCGGACCGTCCAATACGACTAGACGGACGATTCAGATCGACGATTTAGAAGTTACGCAAAATTCAAATTTGCATGGAGTCGAAGTTTAGGCTTTTTACTGTTTTAGCGCACTGTACCGTAGTTCAAATTATCTTATGTCCGGAAATGTTTTAATCTCGACCGTCAAATATCTATTTGTGAATCTCGACCGTCAAATAGAACAGCAGTCAACAGCCGAGCGCACATATGTTCAAATTCAAACTTCAATGAATCAAACGTTTTGATTCAAAACGTTTAGTCAAAATCAAATAGTTCGAAGCAGCACACAGTAAAACATGTACAACACTAAATAGTCAAATAATGAAATAATCAAATAAAATAAGTCAAATTACGAAACCATATATAATATGGCAACGACTCAAGTAAAACTTTAAACTTGAACTATATATTGAACTGTCAGATTATGGCGTAATTTAATATGGCAGCACCTAGTAAAAATTGTACAAATACTGAACAGTCACTATATAGTTACTCCGTACCTCGTACGACTCCTCACTGCGGCCGTACAGATGACGAATCCTCTCTATATCGCCTAGTAAATCCCTTCCACTCGGTATCGCCCGTCGAACCGGCGTTCCCCTTCGATCCGAAACTCCTCCTCCTGGGTATTGTCCCATTCCCCATATGTTTTCGGGGTCCCGTGTTCAAACCCTGCTTATGTCTTATTTTCAATCCATACTTCTCATGAAAATGAGCGTTCCTTCTTTTGTGCATTCATGAAATAGTGTGTGAAACCAATATTGAACACGTCGGACACGACATCGAGGATTTTTTTAGCTTTTACGGTATGAACAGTTTGCTGATATACCGTCCGGTAGAACCGAACTGCCATATAACGGGTTACGAATCATCCCTGCCTAGTTGTCCCTTTAAAGGACAGGTGGCAAGAAGAGAAGCTGAGAATCCCCGTTGTTTGCTCAAGCCACAAATTGGGCCAGCTCCGACGCCGCCCTAGATCTGGGCGGCTTTGATATTATGAAGGAAAATAGCTATTGTAATGTAGATTTAGTATTCCTACTGGAATCGTCGGTGCTGGTGCAGTACTTTTTCTGAAATGTGCTCTGTGTATGGCAGTTCTTTCGTAGTCGCACATCCAATATCGTAATTGTATGACGTGGAAGACACGTACAAAAATTGTAATTTCGTCCCTCACAAAATTCACGACACGTGGGAGTACCATTGTGGTGCTTCTAACAAGAAGCTGCTTACGTGGGGATCAATATTGACAATTTTGTTTGGTCAGCAGAAATCAAGATCCACTATTTCGGTCAAGAAGTTTAAAGTCACGTTCAGGACACCACGTCCTGCCAGATTTTGTTTTGAACCGTCGATAATCTGTCACATAGACAGAACGCGGCCTTCACAAAATTTTGTTTTTACCACCCGCATCAAGCTGAAACTTTGACTTGGCGTTAATTCAAAGCGGATCCAAATTCGGGTGGATCAGATTCAGCCTTGCAATGCCATTCCGTACAAAGACGTGTACTGAAACGCCGGGACAGATGGACCTGCCTTCATTCAAATGATGCCATGTGGCCACGTATTCGGACTAGATACAAGGAAAGTGCCACGTCCGGGAACCAGCTAGGGTTTTAGGTTTGGATTCCAAAATCTAGGTCCCACGCTCCGCCCATATAAATTTGCTGCTGCAAATATCTGTAGTACTGTAGACAGTGGATGCCTTCACTGCTGAATCAAAAAGTCTTCCCTTTTTGCATGTACTTGCAAAACATTTACATGTTAAAAATATTTGCATAATAGTCACCTTTTACAAATATTCTTTTAATTGTCGCCTTTTACCTCTAAGTTCTGCTTGTTTCATTGGAACGGCAAAACTTAATTCTTATTTCATTCAAGGTTTAAATTAATTTTCTTAAGCATTTAAGTGAACAGTTTCAATTCTCTCCTTTTTCGCATTAGTGACCGCAAGCAATCTAAATTTAAAGCAGTTTTCTCTTTTACTTATTTTATTTTTGAGGTCACGTTTAACATCTCTTATTTCTCTGGTTACTACTTATTTGCTTTAGCGGGTTCCATCATAAAAGCCGTTTTTCATTCTGTTGCAATTTTTGTTTCTTTGTTATTTTGAGAAACCGGTTTGCGATTTTTTCTTTAAAAACCCAATCTGCAAAAGGTTTTTGGAGAAAAAAGATTTTTATTGAGCCATGGCTTTAATGGCTAGATCTGGCGTCGATAAACTGTATCAATCTCAAATCATGTTGAGACAAACAGAATCATTGACAAAAATGTCATCAATAGTTTCATTTCCGGACGAAAGAAAATTCTCCAGTTTAGACTGTGGCACTAGTTCTTCAGCTGAATTCTTCTCTAGATCCTCTCAATTTCAGAACAAGTCCACTGGCTCAAAGCATTTTTCGAAAAACAAACTTTGTAAACTGCGAAAAAAATCCTGCAATGCGAAGATTGCTGTAGAAGATAACATTGTAGAAACCAACCTGTCTAATACCTCGAATGTTAATCATAATAACTCACACCACTTAGAAATCCCTCAGTCTGATTATGCTCAATCCTCTTCTGTGAGTATGTCCAATCTGGCTGGTACCCCAAATTTTTCTCCTCCAAATTTTTCTTCACCAGATTTTTCTCCCCCAAATTTCTCGTTGGGAGAGCAGGGAAATGCAAGTTTGTCAAATGATTTAGTTGATTTGCAAGTCGTTATTTCGCCTCGTCGGAGATCTAATTCTCCTCCTCCTCGACCGAAGATAGTGTGGTTTGCAAAATCCGTGGAGGAAGAGCGAGAGATTTTAGATCTGGCAATGAATGGAGCCCTTGTAGGATTTGCTGGAGCAGTGGCCTTGACAAAAGTTGTGACAGTGGATCAAGACTATTGGAGGGTAAGAACTCCAAATTCTTTTATCTTTATTAGAGAATAAATGTTTTATCTTTGTTTTTGTTATCTTTGTTTCGTTTGATTCTACCTCTTCCTCTTCCTCTACCTCTTCTTCGCCTTCTCGCTCCCCTTCGCCCTCTCCCTCTCACTCTAACTAGTCAAGTGGCATGGATTCTAATAGTGGCTATTTTTTCTTCCCTGTTCCTTCCCTGAACAACTATTAAAACTGCCAAACATTATAAATCCGCCAAAAACCCTAAACTACCCAAAAACCTGAATCCCTGACACACTTTTTCTCCATTTCTGCAGGGCTGGACTTTGTTTGAAATTATTCGAAGCCTTCCTCGCGACAACTGGCTTGCCTATGAGGCTATGCTGACGACCAATCCAGTCTTGGCAAAAATGACGATTTCAGGCATTGTTTACACTTTGGGCGACTGGTCAGCTCAGGTATTGGACTGGATATATAATGTCTCCGATGAAGTTTTGGACTTTGTAAATCATCTTTTTGTTGGTGTTCCTGGGTCTTTTTTTAATTTTTGATTTGTCCAAGTGGTTTTTCTTTCTGCAAATTGTGGAAGTAGGGAAGTAGTGTGTTGTGATTTTTTCTCTTTCGAAATTGTCTGGTAGAGTTGTACTGAATTCTTTTTGCTTTTATGTTTCCTATTTTTGATTGGTATTTGACATTGGCGTCCTTTGCTAAGAGAGGTAGCCGCTTACATTCAAAATGACATGTAGTCTTATCATTTCTTTTCTGTTTTTGTGATTTCTTTTTCAGTGTTATGAAGGAAGACCATTTCTTGGGTTTGACCGTATGCGAATGGCTCGTTCTGGACTCGTCGGATTCTGTCTCCATGGATCTTTGTCTCACCATTATTATCACTTTTGTGAGGTACATTCACTTTGATGCCCTTTTTATTTGACACATTTTTGCTGTTTCCAATCTGGATATATAAACGGGTTTGTTTTTAAACTGCTCTTCCATAATCATTATTCATTGAAATGTTGCCAAAAATTCTTACACTGAGCTGGTTTGAACCTAAAGCTCCCTCAGATTTTGCCCCTGGGAAATATACAAGTATATGTATGTGTTTCTGGATCTGACACGTTTTTTTCCTTGTACCAGTGGTTATTTCCTTCACAGGAACCTTGGGTAGTTCCCATGAAGATTCTCTTTGACCAAACCATCTGGTCTGGAATTTGGAACTCCATCTACTACACAGCCTTGGGATTGTTACGATTTGAGAAGCCTTCCACCATTTGGAAGGAATTAAGAGCGACTTTTTTCCCTCTTTTGACGGTACAATCTCAAATACCTTGAATCAACTTCTGCTTTCCATTTCCCATCATCCACCGTGTTTTTTGCAGACAAACTTTAGGAGTCTTTTATTTTGTACAAGTTCAATCTGGGGGGAAAAATTATATGCAGAGTATCCTTGATGGGGGAAAAGAACAGAACTTGGAAACCTGGTCAGAAGGTTATTGACGGCTTTATTCTTTGCCTTTTCTGCATACAGGCTGGGTGGAAATTATGGCCATTTGCCCATTTGGTGACATATGGAGTTGTCCCGGTCGAGCAACGGGTTCTATGGGTGGATTCTGTTGAACTGATTTGGGTCGCAATTCTCTCTATGTAAGTTTTTTCTAATTGTTGCAGCTTTATTGATGAACATATAAAAGTGAACAGTCAGGAGTTGAATGTATTCTGAGCTTATCTGTTTCGATTAAAAGGTTGTTCCTCATTTGTTCAAAATGGTTTTCAATACTTCAACGATCAGGAAGGGGTTTTATATGTTTCTGGGCTGTTTCAGCAATAAATGATAGCATGAAAGTTGAAGCTTAAAAGCCTGATTTTAAGAGTGAAATAATACTGATTCTGATTGGTTTTAATGACTGTTTTTGCAGGATTTCCAATGAAAAAGCTGAAGAACGCAAAGAAGGAAATGAAGAAAAAGTGATTGGAAAGTCTGTCGCAAATTTTGAGGAGCTAAACAAAAAAGACCAGATTGTTTCTTAAAAATGATGATATCCTAAGATTGTTGATGAGGTAAATAGACATCTTTGTTAATTCTCCTAAAGAGAGGAGGGTTAGAGGGAGAGAGGAGGGAGTGAAGGACAGATTTGTGAATTTAGTTTTATGTTTCGCTTTACGATTTTGATTCATTAATGTTACGCAGTCTATTTTTCCTCCACACTTCTAAAATTTGAAGAGTTTTTTGGTCATAAATTATTTTCTTAAGCAAAACTCATAGTTCGATGTTTTTGCTGAAATTGTCTAAGATTCACACTTTCAAAAATTTGAACAGGGATTTGTTCTTAAGACAGTTTTTCCAGAGTGTAAAAAGTCGATCTACTATTTTACTGACAAAAAGTTTTTTTTTGTTTTTTTGTGCAGGATTACTATGTGACATGATATTGGATCAGAACAAGACAGAAAAATAATTTGACATCCGAAAAAAAAAATCTTTCTATCATAAAAACCATGTTTGCTAATGCAATAAAATTGGTGAATGGTATATCGGAAAAATATAGTATTTTTGACCAGCAGAATACTTTCTATGGTTTTGCAATGTTCCTTTTAAACCCTAAAAAAGTTGTTTTACAAAGTGAGAAGTTTTTTGTTCCATATCTGGAATTTTTTTCTCTCTTTGTTCTTTTCATCATTTCTTTTTTTTACATTTGTTCGAATACGATTCGTGAAACAAAATCCCCCTTTTTTTTTGGAGAAAGGAACTCAAAAGTTTTCCTTTTTTTTAGAGAAAAACATTTTGCAGCGAACAAATGTTTTTATTCCTTGTACAGTTTTTTTCTTTCCTTATGTAGGTCAAGCTCTTTGGAAGTAGAAGCTTAAGATTTTTAGCATATTGCTTTTTGTTTCTTAAGCAAATTTGTAAGCTATTTCGCAATTTATTATTGGAAAAAAAAAATGCGCATTTAAATATCTTCATACCTTTCTCTACTTGTTTGTGTGGAGTTTCGTATTGAGACTATCTTATTGTGTGCAAATTGCTCAGATTTTTTTTTTAACAAATTATAATATTTTAAACATGTGAAATGACAAAAAAAAAACGTTCAAAAAACTATTGTACATCTATAAATTGTGAAGAAGTGAAGCTGATTTTCTTGCTCAGACAGAATTCTGTCATGGAACACATTATAATTTAGTTTCTAGATTTGACTTTTACTTTTATTCCTTGATGTTTATCATCTGTGAAAAAAGAGGAGTAAATCACATTTATCATCCAATATGTTTGTCATTCAATCTGTCACATGTCATGTGACTATTCATGTTCGGTTGGTGACAATAATGCATACATAAGAATTGAATTTGTTTTTGATGTTTTGCATGCTTTTATTGCCCTAAATGTGTTAACAAAATGTTGAAAGCCTTTTTGTTCAGGTTAAACATATTTGTTAAACCGACGACTCATTATTCAGGTCAATATAGGTCAATAGTGGAAGGATTGTTTTGTATCATCGATTATCTTAAGATTTGAATATATCATCATGTGTCGAAGTAGGACATGTATTACAAATTTCAGTTATCGAAAATTAATTCTGCATTTTGTATTTGAAACATAATTGTGATAATTAAAACTGTTAAACTGATGGAAATGTCCTTCAAAAAAGTTAAAAATAAAAAAACTCTGGAAAGTGGAAACTTTTTCAATTGCTTGGCAAGTAGCTAGGGTATTACACTATTACCACTGTCAAAGTTCCACCCTCGTTCTTAGGGTAAATTGTTCAGTTTGTACAGATTTTTGAGTAATTTACTAATCTTACATGTCTAAATAAAAAAGTATGATTCACGCTCGATTGTTAGAAGTGTCGATGACATTAGTTCGATGCTCCTTAATTACGACCATTGAACCTGTAGTAGAATCAATAGTACAGTACACCGCCAATCGCTATTAGCGTGTAGGTTTCATTATCGTATACAAATAATTACCGTGGTGTACGCTATTTAAGAATTTGAAAATTTTGGAAAAAATCATACATTCTAATTGTTTGATTATGGTAATTTGGATCTTTGAAAAAACAAATGTCGGTCGCAAACATGCTTACACTAATATACGTTTCCGTACAAAATCTGACAAATCGTACACAAATCGTACATTCACACGGTCGAAACGCGGCTGTCGGACGAATATGTGCGAGCGGGATTTTTTACGACCTGGTTTTTTTTCCTTTTTAGAACGCACATTCTCATGCGTCCGCGATTACTAAAACTAATTTATTGTAATTTTTAACTTAAAAAGGTACATTTATGTACGGTCTGACACTGACCGTACACCACTCTATTTAAGAGACAACGTACTGAATATAACCCTAAATAGAATAAAGAAAAAAATAGAATAAACTACGCTATTTGAGAATAAAACAAAAAAAAAGCGGGACGGGATTAGCGTACACAACGCTAATAGCGATTGGCGGTGTACTAGTTTTTCATTTACCCCATCATGGTCACTGTTTAGTTAGGGTATGGCCCCATGTACTTGTATCTTAGCGAACTTTGTATTTTAGCGTGGATTTGGCGGACCCGGATTTCAGGTGTCTCTATGTGTTTACTCGAAATTGTTACTTAAGTTTGTGACGATTGTATACGACGACAACGCCCGTGACGACTGTCAACGTGTACAATCTATCTTGCCGCACCGTATTTTTCGAAACTTTTTGAAACGTCGCAAGACACATCGTAATTTTTGAAACGATTTGGCATGTCGCATGTCATTGCGTGACATCGTAGACGTACAGCCTTGCAGCCGTGGCTGTACGACATGCCTTTGCGTAAACATCGCCTATCCGGCCGCCATGACTTCACAGATTTTTCACCGTCGCAGATTTTTCAACTTTGCGTGAAATAGCACTGCAGGCTCGAGACCCCTTACAAAAAAAAAACCGTACAACGTGCATGCGGATTAAAACGAACAGCCTGAAACTTTTCACATGTGAGAATATGTTTTCCTATTTATGTAAACGGTTCTACTTTGGTTAAGGGCATAGTTCAAAAGTAGGCGTTTTTATGGTAGGCCTTTGGTCGGCGCATTTATCGTAAGTTGTGTTATGGGCTTTTCATGTGATCTTCTTAGATCGCTACTTTAATCAGTGACCGTCCGATCGTCCGAATCTGACGGTGTAAATAAAAGTTTTTGGTCTGAATGTTTTAATTGGTCCTAGTAGGTCCGAATACAATATGAGTCTTAATGTCATATTGTATGTTTTGCATACAATAGGCATATTGTATGGGCCTACTTTCACCTGCTTTTGAACTATGCTTAAGGGTGTTTGCCCATGTAACCGAAACTTTGAAATGTTACTTTGGATTTTAGCGCAGATTTTACGGTGTACTTTTCAAAGTGTTCCTATGTCAATCATTACTTGCGCCTTCATTACTTCAAATATGTGACAGTTGTAAACGTCTACAAAATGTGCGACACCCTACGATAGTACGAAACGAAATGTAGACGATTACGAAACTTCCTAAAATAAGTGACGTCTACAAAAACGGCGACGGTTGTAGACGTCGAGTTTTTTGTGACATTGTAGATGTTTAGGGTTTTGTGACATTGCGAAGTCATGCTACATTGTTACGTCATCAGCACGTAAACTTTCCGCCATGGCCTCCCGATTTCTTTTTCTTACCTTTTATCATTCGATATGCCATCAAATTGAGACAAAAAATATTAAAAAAAAAGCGAAAAAAATACCTTTCATTTGATACTATTATTGCTGGTTTTCATTAAGAGGTGAGAGAAAGAGGAGCGGTCGAATGAGAAATATAGGGCGAGACGAGGACGTCGTAAACTTTTGCAAAGGACCCATGAACGAAAGTGGAGGTCCGAGACACCTCAACGATTTTTTTCCGTACATGCTTGTCATTTTTGTACGTACATGCGCGTGACGAGCAGGGAAAAAAATAGCGTGTACTCTCCCTCTTTCAAAAAAATCAGAAGACGTTTAACGCGTGCAATACCGGCTTTCTATTCGTCGATAGGGTGTTATTTTGGTTAAAATCTGATCGCGATTTGATTCCAGTACAAGTGTGAAGATGAGCTGGCGTGACATAGAATTGGGTCGCGATGATAATAACGCCAAATTGACGCACTGTCTAAGTTCAAAGATGACGCAAAATGTACTTTGGTTCTTGCCCATTTTTCGTACGGCGAAAGATTTTCTCGTTGCAAGTCCCATTTTCTGTGAAAACGACGGGAAAAAACCCTTACTTGAATACATGGGCACACACCCTAAAACACATTGCCGATGTGGTTTATGATAAGTTTGAAGATGACGTGACAGTGGGTCGAAAAAATACAAGACGACAAATTTTTGTACATCCTAAGTTCGAGAATGACGCAAATTGTACTCTACAAATTTGCGATTTCTTCGTACGTTTTCAAGTTAGGCAGTACGGCGCAATGTTTGAAAGGAAAACGACAGAAAAAAACCCGAACTTATCCACATGGGGCCGTACCCTTAGTGTCAAATAACTGTAATTGAGCATAAAATAGTTTGATGAACGAGCCATAGGTCCGTACAATAATTTCTTATTATTCCGTACATAGCGAAGTATCATCTAACAGCGTCGACACGTGGAAGTGAGTGGCGTCGACATTCGAAACTTCCTTAGATTTGATTCACCCATGTTACTAAGCGCGACGTGACCGTCCGATCGCGAAAAATCGATTCTAATCGAACCGTTTATTCTAATTGACAAAACCGTCTGTCCGTCTGCTCGAACTTTTTCCACGTATGTGATCTTCTGCCTGTCATAGCGTGTTCCCACCGGGAAAAAAATAACTTCCGCCAGACGGGCGTTCGAATAATGTACGGATTTCCGAGCACCGACTTTTTTGTTTTCGGAAATTTTCGGAAAACCGTACAAACTAACTTCCTCAAAATATTGAGGGATATTGAAGTCGGGTTAAAGTACACCGCCAATCGCTATTAGCGTAGTGTATGCTAATTCCGTCCCGCTTTTTTTTGTTTTTATTCTCCAATAGCGTAGCTTATTCTATTTTTTTCTGTACGCCATTTAGGGATATTTTCCATGTACCGTACAAAACGGAAGTACGCCATCCTTTAAATAGTGTGATGTACGGTCAGAGTCAGACCGTACAAAAACGTACCTTTTTAAGTGAAAAAAGTACAATTCATTATGTTTAGTAGCCGCGGACGCATGAGAATGTGCGGTCTAAAAAGGGGATCAAATCGGGTTGTCAAATATCACGTTCGCATATATTCGTCCAACAACCGCGTTTCGACTGTGTGAACGTACGATTTGTGTACGATTTGTCAGATTTTGTACAAATACCTATATTAGTGTAAGCATGTTTGCGTCCGACATTTACTTTTTTCAAAGACCCAAATTAGAATTATTAAACAATTAGAATGTATGTTTTTTTTCAAAATTTTCAAATTCTTAATTAGCGTAAAACACGGTAATTATTCATATACGCTAAAGAAACTTCTACGCTAATAGCGATTGGCGGTGTAGCGTATTTATGTGAAACAGACCAACAGTAACCCGAAAAGCCGACGTAGCAAAAACAACATCCGAACGGCTATTTCGTTGTTTTCGCGCGTATTAGTAAATACTAGTAAGTTTGAAAAACCGCAGGTTTGTTTTCGCGCCTATGTTTGATGACGTCGAAACGTGTGACGTGTCATAGGACACCTTCAATCGGAGTTACGTGCCAAAATTTTGGTGTGAACAAGACCCGTTTTCCGATGAGTTTTAGGAAAATCATCGGAATGGGCAAAATGTTACAAATGCTCCGGTGGGAATAAGCTATGTCTTTGTTTTTGCGATTGCCTGCGTGAATGCCAAACAACCGGTTTTTTTCAAGCCATTTTTTCTTTTTTTTTGCCGAGGTTTCTTTTCTTTTGCCGAAGTTTTTTATTTTAACCGGGCAGTCATTCTACTTCTTTTTTCAATTTTTTGCCACAGGTGCCATGAGTTTCGCTATTCTTCCAACGTTTGTGATTGGTTGCGTGAGCGCCGGGCATTCAGTTTTTTTTTTTATGCCGCCACGGCCGTAAGTTTTCACGATTTTAGCACGACGCAGCAGTGAATCGCGCACCGTGAATCATAATTAGCGTTAATAAATTTTTCGCCACTGAAAACATCTTTCTCCGTACACACTTGTCGGATTTTCAAATTTGAGACCTCCAATTGGAAGCTGAGAATCTTACCTTTCAATCGCAACCGTCAGATACACAATCCGACATGTGTGTACGGAGAAAATATGTTTTAATGACGAAAAAAAGATTAACGCTAATTACGATTCACGGTTATATTATCAATGTAAAGAAACAAAATGTGTTATTAACTCTAGTTGAGGTTCAAGGGCCTAACGCCAACAAAATATCAACGCTAATTTAATAATCTATACATCTAACACTTATTTGAATACACATTCCGATATAGTGTCGCCGCTAAGCCTGCGTTCACATAGTCAAAGTTTGAACATGTGAGAACAAGTTCGCACTATTTTCCCTCGTTTTTACTACTTGGAATCAAATATGAGTGCACTTTCCCGTGTCAACGCCACTCACTTTCCCTTCTCAACGGCATTATCTACACTATACCGTGTATCATTATTAGTGCTGATATTTTTTTTCACCATTTAAAACACCTTTTCTCCGTACACAATTGTCCAATTTTCAATTTAAGACCGCCAATCGGAAGATGAGAATGTTAACTTTCAATCGCAACCGTCAGATCAAAAATCCGACAAGTGTGTACGGAGGAAAGATGTTTTAAATGGCGAAACAAACATTAACACTAATGACGATTCGCGGTGTAGCGTAAATGAAGAATTTAGGGGTGCCGAATATGTGTTATCAACATTAATACCAACTCAAGGTGTAGCAATAACAAGTTCGTGGGAAATAACGCGAACTTGTTCTCACATGTTCAAACGTCAACTATGTGAACGCAGCCTTCTTTTGAAATTGCACTGCCAAAATTGCACGACAAACAGAATCATCCACCTCGTACTCGAAACGTAAAATACTGTGCAAGTAACACTATTTGTGCATGGTCAATATTAAAGAAAAAAAAAAGAAAAATAGAAGCTGAATTCAATTGAACTGTAACATGAAAGGTTGTCGAGCGTTCCTGTATCTTCCCTCTTGCCCTAAAATCATTAATACCGTCAGTGAACATCTTTTATTACCAATTCACATATCCATTTTTCCGGAATAATCTAGAGCCCAGAAACAAATTTTTTACTGGACATTTATTGCAACCCTTTTTCACAATGTGTTATTCGATACTTTTTCTTAACAGATATGATACGATATATTATATTTCAACGACCAATGATCAAATAAAAAGAAGAAAAAAAAGAAGACAACGGCAAATAATAATACTGCACATCCTCACAAAAAGTAAACAAATATTTTGGCAAGAGTAAAGATGTAGTTTCTGGCACAGCAGACTTACTTCCAAATTAATGAATATCAGTCACAATTAAGAAAAGAAAAGAAAAGAAAAAATCCTTTTGTCAGCTAATTACGAAAAAAATGTTCACATTCAATAGTCAAATTACTTCTAAAAGCATGTGCCACATCAGTGTCCCATAGTATAAGAACCTTAATCTTCCCCCCCATACTAAACACTTTTTAAACAACTATTTCAGGTATATTACAACATTTCCAATTGACTATGTGCATTTAAACCATATTACAATTTTTTTTCCGATATTTTCCTGGGTTTTTTTCTGGGTTTTCATTCAATGTGAGTTTCAATTTTCAGGCAATAACTATAATGAGCATATAAATAACATCATTTTGACAACTTAGTAGAAAGTAATGAGAATAAAAGTAGCCTCATCCTCAAAAACCTTTCATCACAGTAGCAAAATTAGAAAAAAAAAGAAACAAATACAAAAAAAAAAACAAGAAAACTTTTAATTGCAACCCCCTACACATTGAAGAACTCCTAGAGTTTAAAATGATTACAAAATATGACATTCAAATTTTAACGAAACAATCTGTTTTCTGTTTTTTTCTGTCTAACCTACTTCGACTTTTATGTACAAGGAATTGTCCATCCCACATCCCTCCCCCCCCCCCCCCCCCCCCCCCACACCCCCACCCCAAAAAAAACCCTAAAAAAAAAAAAAAAAAGGAAACACGAAAATAGCAAGTACTGTACAAAATTGTATCTATGATCCTATCTCAGTAATGTCGTCGAATAATTGGAGCTTCTTTACTTCTCGTCCAATAATAATAACAATAAATGTTCTTCCAACAAAAATAATTTTCCAAGCCATTGTCAATTAAAATTTAAAAGACAATTTTCTCGAGGAAAACCAATTTTGTAAAGACTTTTCTTCCCATTTTTGGATATACAACATAAAAATCTATATACCCATCACCTCCATTTTTGGTATGACGGAGTCTTACTACTAACTATTGCGTAGATTTTTATATATTTACCCAATTATGAGGAAACCCAGGAGCTTATAATTGCTTCCCAAACAAATACTTTTATTCTTTGTACCACATTTCCGGACCATTGAAGTTGATAACTTTATAAATGGACCGCCGATATTGACAATTACAGAAATTATATCACATATCGAAACTTATCTGTAGGTACAAAACTTCGACTTTGTTATACCGATCATCTTCAAATTGAATCCTTTCTGATAAAAACGACTCAATTATACAAATCTTTTCAAGGTATAATCGTCTCGAGTAAAAGATAATCCCTGAGAACAGAGTAGTTAACAGAAAGTTTAACGAGGACGCAATCCTCGAGGTCCCCTTTTGCTACCTCTCTTTCCAAAGGAGGGAGTTGATGTGAGACCAAATTCTTCATCGTAATCCTCTAAGGCTCCTCTTCTACTGCCGGTAAGACTGAGAACAGCACGCTCATTTATGGTCATCTCCTTGTCCGGGACGTGACCTGATCAGAAACAGACAAGAAAACACATTATACAATGTAATCTCAATGGTACCAAAGAACAGAAAACCTCGGTCTCAAAAACATTTCCTTGAAAAGGCATTACAAGTTCCTCGAGAACTTAGTTCCCAAAAAAAAACAATTCCTTCAAAAAAAAAAACTCACCGAGTTTAGCTGCCCAGCTGTACGTTTTGTCAACTGCATCGTCAGCACTTGGAGTTGTCATTCCAGTCGAAGGATTTCCCAAACTGTACTCATAGGCCCCATCGAGACGACCATTTCCACAGCTGTCATAAAGCTTCCTCTCCACAAGAACCTTGTACTCAGCGTCTCGAGTGCGAATCTGTTTACCAGTAAACAGACCAGTAAGTTTCTTTGTAAAGATTAATTTCTAAACTTTTAGGATTTTCCGAAGAGAAATATATATCCACACCTGAAGGGTATCGAACGTGAATAAATAGCTTCACAATACCAGCTATTCACATGCTCAATAACCTTCATTGCCACATACATCTTTTTGTCTTCGATTACTGTGTGTCTTTACCAGTCTTAAAAATGTAAAAAAACTGGTTTCAGCATTCATTATCACTGTATTAGTATACAAAGGGGTAAAGTGACTTTACAAAGAGTTAAGAGTGGCTTTAAACTACGTAGATATAATGACCAACATAAAAAAAAAACATTTGACAAAAAAAAACAAATAATCGAAAAAACATAAGACATTCACATGCACACAACAAACAAATCTCACCTCCACATAAGGTCTCTTGCCATGAAGAAGAGCATCCACACTTCTATCTGTCTGCAAAAAAGAATCAAAACGAAGGTAGTTAGAATCACACAACAACATTGACCCCATTCTCTTTCGCTTTCCCATTTGGATTTTTTTCTTAATGGCATCTGTTCAGCTACACCGAACAGAACTTTCCTTCCTGATCCTGTACAATACTCAAATACAACCCCTCCAAGCAAACTCCAGGGAAAAAAAACCCCTGCCTTTACATAAAAGAATATGCTTGATGTGAGGACTGACCGACTACTATTCCTGGTCCATCTCGATAGGCACTACCTCGAAAAGTCTTATAATGTTTGAGGTTATACAAACCTCCTCGCAGAATCAAGTTACAATCCTGAAACATCACCTCATAGCATAACAAAACTTAAAAAATTATTCAGACATATCAGCTCTCTTACCGCATGTGCCACCCAGAAAGAACGCTCTCTCATTTCGATCAAAAGAGGAAAAGTCGGAGGGGCTTTCCTCTCCAATACACTCTTCTGGGTACCCCTAGCACGTGCCTCATCATCTCCAAGAGTAACAGTCTGTACACCACCGACCTGCCGAGCAAAAGGAAATCCGACACAGAAAACAATGTTATTCCTATTATGAATCATTTGCAGAGATGCATAAACACATCGTCGGTAAAGATAAAACATTCACATTCGCATTACCTTTACTCTTTGTTTGGAATAATTGCAAATCTGAACATAGAACCTTAAATGTCAACAGTAACATTTTTCCACTTTTAAGGGGATAACAACCGACACACGAAGCCCTACTCCGACAAAATCTCACCAAAAACGATAACCAAACGGAAATAAGAATGTTCAAAAACCCTAAAAAACCTTTAAAAGTTTTTCTTTACAAACTTACCAAGTCACATAATGTTGGGTTTTTTATCAGATTTTCCAGCATCTGACCATGGGCAGTCCCTACAAGCATCACTCCTCGCTCGGCAATAGTGCGACAGGCAAGGGCTTCAGCTTCTGTTCCAATTTCATCCACAATAACCACTTCTGGCATGTGATTTTCAACTGCTTCCACCATTATTTTGTGTTGAAGGGCGGGATCAGGAACTTGCATTCTTCGAGCTCCTCCAATTGCTGGATGTGGGACATCTCCATCCCCTCCAATCTCATTGCTAGTGTCCACAATTACCTACAAGAGAGAGGAAGACAGGGGGAGGAGGAGGAGATTAATATGACAATAGGTTAATTTAGGTCGAGTAGCTGCTCAAACTGCAAAAATAAGTAATTTATGACAAAGTTTCCAAAGCTGAACGCAGTAAGCAGTAGTCCAGCAATAGAGATGGTTGAGAGAAAAGGAGACAGAAAGGGAAGGAAAAAGGAGGGGGGGAAGATAATATAAACAGTATTAGTGGCATGGTCAAACATTTACTCCAGTTGCAAGGCCTATTCTAGAGTGGCAAAAATAAAGAAAATCTCACAAGACAGTTCGACAAAGATAAAAGATATGGACTGCATAAACAACATGGAAAATTACACTGCAAAAACAGCCATTAATCGCCAATCCAATTATTCTAGTCTAGCCTTTAAAATTCAGTGAGCAAGTTCTCAGCCTAAAATTTTGAACCAATAAAGAACACTCTGAAAACGCAATGTCTCCTAAAAACCAGAAAGAAAAAACATGAGCCGACATCCTATCAAAGTTCAGAGGAGAGACCCACCACTCGTTTATGAAAATCATCAGCCAAAACTCGCGCTATCTCTCGAATGACTGTCGTCTTCCCCACTCCAGGTCTGGAATAACAAAGTTGTCAAGGTTCAGAGCGAGGCATACAATTTTTCTTGGTCATAACCTAATTGCTGAAGGATAAACATAAGACAAAACTTTCACATGAAGCAATTTTCTTTTTTAATTTTCCATCTAATTAACAGTACATACAACTTTTTATCGTGGAAGAGATGCAATGGGAGCTTCACTTCAGTTGACGACATTCCAATACTAAACTACCGATGAAATCCATAAATTATTAAATAGTATAGCCATCACGTTACAACAACAGCAAAAAAAAAATAGCACAGAGAGGTAAACTTTACACTACAGCATATGAACAATATATTAACTAAGCATGACACCAAACCACCAACGTCACCCATTTATTCCTCATATTTCTACAGAGATAGAGACATTACCAAGCAGGACAAAAAACTAACAACGCCACTGATTTATTCCTCAACTTTCTGTAAAACACAGACAAAAACAGAGACAAAAAACACTAAAGAGAAAAAAAGACAATCAGGCATCAATAAGACTGACGAAATTATACCTGCCAAGAAACAGTAAACTTTGCCCTCCTCCCAGGACATCCCTGATCATGTCCACATGTCCCGTTACGGCTCGTCCTACTCGGCATGTGAGACCAACTATGGCACCTTTCCTGTTTCGAATGGCCGAGATTCTATGTAAAGTTCCTTCTACGCCTGCTCGATTGTCACCCCCAAATTCTCCAACAGAATCCTTTGCCGCCGCCAAATCCTCGCTCGTCACCTGCAATTTTACCACCTCTCATCCCAAATTAGGATATACTGGATTTACATTAAGATATACAGGATTCATATTAAGACATACTGGATTCATATGAATATAAACTGGATTAATAGTTGAGTATACTGGATACATATTAGGATATACCGGATTCATAGTTTCACTGCAAAGACATATGGGATTCAGAATGTACTCTCGCTCTTGCATTACACAAGAACCATTATCAAAAAGGTAAACAACAGTTACAACCCCTTCTAATGGAAAAACAATAAACAAAACAGGGTAGATCTACAAACTGGTACCATGACCTGAGTTGTTCTGCAATTATTGGTGTTAGATACATTAGACAACAAATTATACTTCCTGGCAACTAGCTTTTTTAATACCAACCTTCCAGGTTTCTGAGGTTCTTCGAAGCAAATGTTGAAAAAACCGCAAGACTCTCCTGAAAAAGGCTAATCATTTAACCTTTTTTGCCTGAGGTCATCTGCATTCGCAACTCCGTTTGCAGGCTTTTAGATTGGCTTATAGATTATCTGAGAACGCCAATCCGAAATAAAACTAGGGGCTAAAACATGCACCTCTTCATCTCTGAGATATTCACCACCACCATCCCCAAGAAAGCGAGCTTCGGGGCGTCGTCCCAGATCCAGTACAACCTGAAAAAACAGAAACCCACCCTTTATCCATTTTATTCTTTTTTAAAATGCTAGCTTAACCTATCTCTAATAAAATGAACAAAAAAAAAACTATACGCATGACTCTCCGTTTACAATACTCACATACCCCTTCATTTACAAAAAAAACACTGCTTTACTCTGAATGTTAATCCAACCTGTTCTACGTTTAACAATGCTTGAAGACATACTTAAAACAGGCTACCATAATAAAACGGTTAAGATGCAACAGAAAGAGAGAGAGGAGAGAGAGAGAGAGAGAGAGAGAGAGAGAGAGAGAGAGAGAGAGAGAGAGAGAGAGAGAGAGAGAGCATTTCCATCTGCATAGAGTTTCAGCAAACAAATTATGCATGTCACCTCCAAAAAAGTGTTAGTGTCATTTGTCATCAAAAGCGTGTACCTCTAACAACTCGCTCCGTCTGGAATGTTGCAACAGCTTGTCACGAAGGTCCTCAGGCAAACACTGTCAACAGAAACGTAAAAATTTCTTTAGTTACTGGTAACAATTACACTTTTCCGGAAATCAGTTAAGGATTAGGGGCAGTCTCTCAGTCTGAATTGAAAAAAAATCCATAAAAAAACAGCAGAATGAAAAAAGTTACCGAAGTTAATAAAACCAAAGTACGAAAAAAACAAAGTAAATAAAACCAGAGTCATGAATAAACCAATGTCGAATAAACCAATTTTCGATGGTTTAGTAAAAAAAGCAGCCTGAAGAACCAACCGTAGGTAAGAAAACAGAAATCGAATAAATCAAAGTCAATAAAACCGAAATAAGTTTGTTTTTGAGACAGTATCTATACCAAACATACCAGGCAATGCTGCCATAAAAAAAAACAAAGAGGACCATACATGATCAGCTGTTCACTAACATCAATTCATGCTGTCTACAGATCCCTAAAAATAAAATGTCAGGAAATTATAACTGAAACAAAGTCAACATGATTCATGTTTTGACAACATTAAAAAAAAATCTAAACAACATTCAAAAAAAAGCAAACGACCTTAAGAAATTCAGTCAAAGGAACAACGGAATAAATAGATCCAAGCCAGATGAATGTAAACGAGCAAAAGTAAACCAACAAAACTAGAAGTTTTAATTTATAATTTGAGTTAAGAAATTTGCAATTTAACTTGCAAAAAATCAGTAAATACCTGAAGTAATTGGTTTAAATCATCTTGAACCACGACAGCTCCTTCGTCGACGCATCCTTCCTCCGTTTCACAAATTGACTTTGTCGGAATGTTTTGATGAGCCAATAACATCCCTTCCTTCACCTTGAAATCCATAACTTGAGATCCAGACTCCAAACTTGAATCTGAATCTAGCTCCGAACCTAAATCCGAACCTGCTTTAACTTGTAAAGCATCTTGCCTAAACCTTCCTTGAGACGATACTCCAAACCTAGCATTGTTATAAATGAATACATCACGAGGTAAAAACTTGTCCTCGTTACGATATAATGTCTGTCGGTGTCGGGCAGTTTGCTGAGCATTTGAAACATTCAAAGACGAAGTTAAAGCTACAGCTTGGAAAAAAACTTTATTCAAGCCGGCTACATGTGCCATGATTTTACAGTTTCCGTTCAGTTTGCCACAGTTCAAAACTGGACTGGATGTTTACAGACAATTTGACTGGAAACAAATTACAGTACCAACTCAAAGATTTGATGGAATCTTAGAAAGTAAACTATAAGAAGATGTGAATTCGAGGAAGTGTAACAAAAAAAAAAATACAAGGTAAAGAATGTACAGTAAGAACTTAGTTATTAAATGTTATAATTGAAAAATGAACACTGCAGATTCTTGTCAGGGACGAAATAAATATGAACAACGAATGATAAGAAATGGTCACATAAACTTGACGTATGATAACTCAATAGCAGGAGCTACATCATCAAGTCAATGGAAAAAAAAAAACGGAATGCAAATGAGAGAGAGAGAAAGAGAGAACGAAAGAGAGAGGAAGGGATAGAGAAAGAGACAGCTTGAAATTGCTGGAAACAAGCTAGCAGTAGATCTTCGAATGCAAGCAGATGGTAAAAATTTCTGTAGGCGAGTAAATCTGAATTCTAAATAAGTACTCTGCGAAATGATATTGCAGACGGCTATAATTCAATTGTACAAAATTATAAATACAGTAATCATCTACACTCGACGCTTTTCGCTGTGAGCACTGAACAAAACAGCCCCTTCAAATCTCAGTTAACCGCCACATATACCGCTAGAATATTATTTTGATTTTATGAATCATAGGAGGATCATTGGTCTCCTGTTTAGATTCAGTATTTCATCATATAGCAGTATACTTAATATGTTATTTGATTCGACTTTGAAGAGCTTATTCTAAATTATATGTTTTAATAGCTGACTTGTTGGTTGCGAGAATAGCTTGAAATTGGCATGTTGTGTAGGAAATTTTAGATTTTTTATAGATGAGCCAAGAAGCGTCATTGGCTGTGATTCTTGCGGGGGCTAAAATATTCCTGAGAATAGAATCTGGAAATTTTTTAAAAAAGAACAGGTGGAGGTGAAATAACACCATAACTGTAAAACTGACAGTATCAGAAACATAGAAATGTAACAAATATGCTGGAAACCTGGAAGTTGGCAGTTAATGATGACAGGAACAGTGACTGCACACAGCAAAAGGATAATCCGTGTGCCGACGTGGTAGATCACGTGGTCTGCTCAATGTTGATGTGGCATAACAAGAGTGGATCAAAAAATAGGTCACATACGACTTGCATGGAGACTGGTGGAGCTGAAACGCGTCCTGCCGTAGTCGCAAAAAGAGATTTCATCGTCAACAAAACTACAATCTATGTGTCAGTTTCACCAATCATCATTTTCGCACGAGCGTTACTGCGCTGTAAATGACTAACATATTCTTTGTGCAACGGCAATTCCGTGACATTCAGGAATTGGCATAATAGGTCAATGACGTGGCATTCTGAGAATTCAGCACGACCACAAACATGACGCCCCTGTGTACTTTATCTGTAACAAGACTTACATAACGCAGAAGTTTCACATGTCACTGCGTTGGAATCTGGGAAAGACCGGGGGACACGTCATACCACATTTTGACGGTAGGTGCGCCAAATGGCAAGTGAATATTCTTTTACCAGACCTCTATCGAACGCCTCTGCTTGACAAGTGCCAGATATTGACCTAGATCTTGACTCTGTTCGTACATTTAGAAGGACGATCCAGACGTGGAACTTCCGGGACGAGCCGCGTCCACAGCTTTTTCTGTTTCTGGTAGGTCTCGTAGCCAGCGCTAACCTACGAAAAGATCTCTGTAAAAATCTTTTCCGAGATCCTTGGGATCACCACGACGACGTCACCTCAACTACAACTTTTTAAAATTTGAAATTTTGAATGACGAAAAAGCTCCGAAACTATGCGTTTGTTGACATCGTTGACTCGTTCACCCACAGCGTATTATTCTGCCAGATATTCCTTCTAATTTCAAAATAAATCTCAATGTAACAACCACATGAGGCCATGCACTGATGCAGACTGACATGCATTATAAGGTACGGTATGGTACGATACGGTATCTCCTATCATAGCAGCTTAGATTACGGAGGAGATGGTGACCGTCGGATTGTCTATGCACACACGTTGGCTCCGATATGTTTCCGCTATCAAAGCTACGCGTTTTCAGCATCCCCCTGCGATCTATCCGTACGAATAGTACAAATTGATACGCGTACATCGCTATCAATGATAATGTTTTTTACTACTTTCGACCTTTAAAATCATTTTTCTAAATGCACACTTGTCGAGTTGTGAATCGAACAATTGCGATGGCTCTTACCTCCTGATTGATGGACTCAAAAATGTAAATCAGGCATGTATGCACAGCGAAGGCTTCATTTAAATGTTAAAAAAAACATTAAATGGAAATTGAAAGTTCTTCGCTCTTGTGTTAACTTACTAGAGAATAATCACAAAAGCTACCCACATTGACATCAAGAAAATCACAAGGAATAACTATAGAGGCTACCAACAATACCTTTTAGCGAAATATAGAATGAAAAATTATAAATGTTCTCAAGATTGAGCTTAGGATAATTACAATGAATGGCTATAAATTTGCTATAAATTATTCTAGAAGATATACAATAATTGGCTTTCAATGCTACTATCGTTGATTCTATAAAATTTTGTTAGTTTTTAGCTTGGCTTCCCAAATTGGAATAGCATTTTGGAATCCTCCACCATAAAAAAGAATGTGATTATTCCCACAACTACCGGGTTAAAATTTTAATTGTTGCCGTAGGCGTTAAGAACTTTTGCATATTTTTAGATATTGTTTTGACGTTGTTTATGTTTTAGCACCCAAGCATCCTTGAACCTAGTGTTGTATATCGAGTAAAAAATTATCGCAATGAATTTGATATTCAATATATCGAATATCGAAAGGCCAGAGGGATCAATATATTGCTTCGGGAATTATCGCGATACATTTGGTGGGAAATGGATTTTTGTACATATTTAGTTCGGAAATATTGTACGGAAATGTAATTATATGGGCTCCATTGCCAACTCCAAGTTTATATAAACCCAAATGATTGACCCCTTGACAATCAGAACCCCATTACAACTTCACCCCTGTGAAATAAGATTTTATGTGTGCTCAGTTCCACCACATAATGCAAAGTTATAATATGAGTTTTGGATAACATTCCCCACTTTGACTTTCCCTTAGAAATGCAGCCACCCTGGCAGGCAAACACTCTGACCGACTACACCCTTGTGTAGCCTGGGGAGCTCGGTTCCACCACATAATGCAAAGTTAGAATATGAGTTTTGGATAACATTCCCCACTTTGACTTTCCCTTAGAAATACAGCCACCCTGACAGGCAAACACTCTGACCGACTACACCCTTGTGTAGCCTGGACTCCCCTGAGTCCGCAGCAAAAAGAATCTTTGAATTTGCTCCCCTGAACTGTAAGTTATGAGTGGTAAAAGATGACCTTTTTGTACAGGAGCTCTTTGGGAGAGAGGCGGTTACTTACTAAATTTTCTAAGTCCTATCTCTCTCTAAACTCTATCTACTGACGTACGGCACCACTCACATTACTGTGTCGTACATAAAAGTACATGTGCCGGTGTACTTTCTGTACGGCCATCGTACAACATAGCCAAAATGTCGACACATGTCATATCCGGATTTGTTCCCGTAATCTTCGGAGTTGCTGCAATCCAATGTTGACGCGCCACGTGTCCCTTGACATGGCGATGACCGTAAAACGCCAAAAGTACATATTCCGTGATCGCGGCGCTTATCGTTGCCGTCCAATCAAAACCATATATATTTCTAGCCGTTAAAAATAGACTCGCCGTATTTGTTTCGCGGTCGAAACAAATGCGCGGTATCCGTTTCATACAATACATAAAACCGTACTCCGTACTATCTAAAACTGTATCTATGCACTACGTATCAATTTCCCGTTTAAACGAATTAGTCTGCGTGTAACTATTTATATATTTGTCAAACTCCATGTATCCTAGCAGGATCCTAGACTTATGGATAAACTTACTACACTGCGGACGCTGCAAGTACCAAGATCAAATTCGATCCCTCAACCTCTCAGAATCTACCAAGTTTGGCCTTTCTATTCTTTGATGATAGCCAAACATGGCTCGATTGCCTTCCTATCCTCTTTGGACAACCTAGGGCGGCCATATTCTAACACCTCCTCCGGCCTTTAGTGATCAGGACAAGTGGGGGACTTGGAGAAGAGTTTTAGGCGCCTGGTCAACACCTCCTCCAAATTTTAGGATCAGCATAAGTGCAGTTTCCTTTCTATTCTCTTTGGATAGCCTAGGCAACCATGGCTCGATTGGCCTTCCTATCCTCTTTGGACAACCTAGGCAGCCATGGCTCTAACACCTCCTCCAGTCTTTAGTGACTGCGACAAGTGTGGGGACTTGAGAGAAGAGTTGCCTAGGCAGCCATGGCTGTAACACCTCCTCCAGTCTTTAGTGACTGCGACAAGTGTGGGGACTTAAGAGAAGAGTTAGAGGCAAGCTGTCAGTGTCTCCTTTTTGCCTTTTTTTTTACAATCTCTAGACCTAGAAAATACTTGAATTTCAACCGGAAACATTGTACGGAAGCTTTGATATCGCGGTATAAATTTATCGGCATATCGAGCCGCTTTATTGGCAAAAGATTATTGAATACCCAAAATTATGTACATGTCGAATATCGGCCAGGGGACCTCGATACACGACAATGCTTGAATCTATCCTTAAAACCTACGACTTTTGGGGAGTCAACTACCATCAATATTTGTATTAATGGCCGGAGTGAAGTGTCTAAAAATACTAATATCAGTTCACGTTGTAAAAAATCAGAGTACAAATCCTACTTTATATCGGCCCTACTGTAAATTATTGACAGAGCTTTCCATGGTTTCTACGACCTGATCCCCCTTACTTGTGCCCAAGTTAATGATTTACTAAATACCTAAAAAAAGAAAAAAAAATATATATATATATATATATATATATATATATATATATATATATATATATATATATATATATATATATAAATACATAAATCCCTTCCTTCTTCTAAATACCTTCCTTTGAGGTTGTTATTAGTAAACATTGAATTTAATTCGATGTTGAAAATGATTCGAAGGACGAATGCAAATTGTGAAATTGGAGCTACACCGTATAATTTTATTAGTGTAAATTTTTCTTTCACCACTTATGAGATATTTTCTCCCTTTAACGGATCGTTCATCCGACGGTTGCAATCGAAAGGCAAGCCTCTCACCTTTCGATTTGGGGTCTCCAATTGAAAATTGGACAAGTATGCACGGAGAAGAAATGATTTAAGTGGCGAAAAAAACCTTCACACTAATAGCGATACACTGCACTGATCCACGAAAAGAAAAGAAAAGAAACTACCACAATGAAGCAAGTCGTACAGAAATGTAGGGTAGTGATGGGTAACTCATAACCTGAAACCATAGCTGGTGAGGATTTGCCTTCACGTTTCATTCATAGTTTAAAAACTAGAAAGTAGTTACGATATCTATTTGATTTAAATGTCATTTTCAACGACAATTAAGTTTTGACTATATTTCGTGCGTGATACACAATTGAATATGGACGCGTACGATTAAGAGTTAAATAAACTGTAAAACCGTGAATGTTTACGACTCCGGTTCGGTTTCTACATTGGTAAGCTATTCTTTTAAACTACCCTATTGCGCAGGATTTTTGGTTCAGTTCATCTTTGAAGAAACTTATTCCAATGGCTATGACATGGAAAGCGAGGAAAACTTGAGGATGTTTTTGAAGGAGCTTTTGCAATTTTGAAACAACATCGAAAACAAAAATCGAATTTGTCATAGACATGATTGCCAAGTTGGCTATAGTCATGTAGCAACGACTCAATGTCATCACATGCATGACTTAATGGTTGATAATGGTCAACCATTATCAGTTGGATAGGTTTAGAAATTGCCAATAATAAGAAAAGGCTTATAGAAAATATCAATAATAAGTAGACTATATAGTGCATGCAATAATCCTGTAGAACTAAGCTGGTTTACTCCAAACAATTTAAACATCAGTGTAGAGTTGTCCTGTAAAGACTTATCTTCGCCCAATTGTCTTCCTCTACACTGCCCATCGCTATTACCGTAAAGGTATTATTAGTGCAAATGCAAAAATAGAGAATACAATAGTGTCTGGAACCATGGCACTGTCAGATTGTAGCTTACTCCCATAAATAGTATTAATAACACTTTTTGTTTTATTTCTGGTCAAAAGAAAGTCGCAACACACTAATAGTGTAGCAATTGTTCAATCTTTGACATGAAAAACACTTACAGATCAAAAGCCATTGACATAATCAGAAAGACATTACATAATACAAAAACACAATTACCAAAATTTTACATCAATTATTTTTAAACTGAAAACATTGGTCGCTTTTAGAGAGAGTTGTCAAAGATGTAATAACACCAATATCAAGCAAGGCCTCGCCTCCCCTTACATCTTTTCACCCTTTTTTCTTCTTTATTACCACCCACTCTAATCTCTTACTATTAGTCGAGAGACTTTGAGAGACTTCTATTCTCAGTTAAAATACTTTACAAAATTGACTGCTGAATCCTCCAAAAGTCGATTCTACACTTGAAAGTTTCACTGACACTATTTTGTGAAACAAATGTATTTATTACAAAAACAACAGAAGAACTTTTTCAAAATAAACCCAAACTTGCCGCACGAGTATTTTTCTCGCATGTCTCAGCTACCTAAATATTTCTGCTCGTAAACTTCCTTAAGTACTCGCCTACCAAAATAATAATGGTAAAAAGAATGCACGATATTTAATTATCCTAAAACATCATAAGCTTTTGCTCCAAAAACTTTCCCGTTTCTTCGTTATTACAAAAGAGTGTAACCAATGTTGTACACGCTAGTTTGAGAATATAGGGAAACCCGATTCCCAAATTGAAGCAGGAAAAAAAAAATGGAAAGGGGATAGTGATCACACAAGACCTCCGAGAATACCGTCTTTGTAAAAGTTTTTTTGAGTCTCCCTTTTTTAACAATTCAGTCCCACCACTCCCCAGGCCCAAGTAAGAAGCATCACACTAAAAGACAAAAGAAGAGCTTGTTGAGCAGAAAAAATGGACCCCTGGAGGAGAGCTCCTCCACCAATGGCTGCAAGACAAATGAAGCCAATTGCAGCTTCCAGGAGGAATACTCTGCAAAACGAAGACATGATGTAGTAGTATGAGTCGAGACATGATATAGTAATAAAAGTCAAGGCATATAGCAATAAAAGTCCATTGCAGCTTCCAGAGGAATACTCTGCAAAACGAAGATATAACACAGTAGTATAAGTCAAGCCATGAAATAGTAATAAAACTCGGGGTGATACAGTAATAAAAGTCAAGAAATGATAAAGTCGTATAAGTCAAGCCATGATAATAAAAGTCAAGGAATGTTAATAAAAGTGAAGGCATGAGGCTGCTTTAGCAGTTGGAGAACACCGAAAAAGCAGCAAGTGCTCTTCTTCATCTCATTTATTGTAGTTCGCTTGCAAAGATTGTGACATTTGACGTGCGTCTTCTCTTCTTTGTACCCTCCTCTTTGGAGCGAACCGGTTATCCGGGTTATAGTAATAAAAGTCAAGGCATTATACAGTGATATAGTAATAAAAGTCAAGACATAATATAGCAATAAAAGTCAATTGCAGCTTCCAGAAGGAAAACGCTCCAAAACCAAGACATGATATAGTAATATAACGTAAATGCTTCCTTGAATTTTGAAAGATGAGTCTAGACAAGATAAAGTAAGTCATCGAGATAGACCAGAGAAATTTGAAGCAGGAAAACGATAAAAAAAGGTATAAATAAGAAAGACCAAAATGCCTCAAAATGCCATGGGATTGAATATGGGATTCTGCGAGTTTTAAAGATAAATTGGCCCATGAGACAGTAGGGTGCAATTTATATTAAATGAGCCGTTTTGCAGATAGATTTTTCTTTCCATCAATATAAGGCGTCGAAAAACACCAGTAAACAAGGAATTGTGGCCACAGAGCAAACAAGAGGAAGATAAAATAACACCCTGAAGACAGAAGAAGAGAAATTCTCTCATCTGGGCATCAGAAGCTTACCTTTCTGCCAACTTCTTCTCGCTCTTCTTGCCCGACAAACACTTTGTCCCCTCTACCAAACTCCCTCCTGCCCGTTCAATATTCTTCTGTCTTCCTGACCACCTTTTCTCCTCAACACCCTTTAAAATATCTCCTGTTTCGTAAGATTGAGCAGCTCCAGTCTCTGTCAAAACTATCAAACTGTCTCCCTCTCTCCCCTTCCGAATATCCGATGATGATTCATTCCCTTCCCCATCTACTCTACCCAGTTTCTCTGTTACAGTCCAGGCCTTCGATGATGCAAGACCCCACAGTCCCGAAATTACAGCATGGAACCGTAGAGGACTGAGAGAGCTCACAAAAAGAGCACAACTCGGTAGTAAAGGAAACAGCCTGGCACATGGGACATGTCAGTGACAAATGTCACATCAGCCGTGTATACAAAATAATATTATGACTCACACTATTATTACTCTGGAACAAAATTAGCATATGTCTAAGAAAAAAATGAGGGGAATCACCAGCTGCCAGCAGGGACAAGTGTCACAAATTTAACGGTGGGAACAAAATTACACCACCTATCACTGATTTAGACTGGACCATAATTTAAGGCCACACTTTTCCAGGTCTACACAATGCATCATGGAGTTAAAAATAAAACTACAAAAAAAAGCAGAAAGGTGATCTGCTCGGATTTGTCTACATGCCTTAGTAAATCATACTAAGAGTCTGTCTACAGTAATTAATGTGACAGGCATTTTCAACACTTGTTCAACAAACAAATTCCATGGTTTCCTTTTTATGTCCCTGCAATGTCATATTTTAAGAACATTCATTGTTGATATGGATAACTTACTCACTGTACATTAGCTGACATCAAATAGTGTGGGTTTAGAACCAAGTCTTCGCAGGTAGATTAACACTAGAAGCGTAATTTTCTGGGAAACTAGGACAAGGTGGAGAACTATGTGCTTCAGAATCAGGTTCACTAGGCTTACCTCGGGGAGAATGCGAAAAAACAGGCAGGATGGAGGAGACCGAGAGAGAGGAGAGGCCAGTAGGGGACTGCCACGTGTTGTGGAAAAAGGACAGATAAAACCAACAAGAACCATGAAATGCTAGTCGCAATTGGGCGGACAAGACGACGAAGTCCAATATATATAGCAATCATATATAACTTATGGAGCCATCCTACTTTCTGCATCCATAAAGTCAGAAAAAGGTATTAACCAATTGTAAACGTTATTACTTTTTCATTTGATCGGTAACGCATCCACATTACTGGTAGCAATGCTTAGCTACAATTAAAAATCTGCTTACTTAAAAACCTAGACTTACAAGATCGTGAGTTGTGAAAGCTATCAACTCTCAGCGTTAAGCGTATCTTTCTACTGACTTGTCAGGGCACCTTACATAATCACTGCAAATTTTCACAAGCCCATTCAGAAGAAACTTCAGTAAAAGTGCTCCAGAAATTTGGTCTACTCGCACGAAAGGAAGTCAAGGATGGATCTTAAATGGCCGACATCCATTGCTCACTGGCTTTTGGCTTCCAGACATTCAAACCCCAGGATCCTATACTGCATGCAAAACGTTTGTATTATGCTTCTACCAGGTCTGTAGTATGTTCCATGCTTCAGTTCCACTATACAACGCTTTCGTTCATTTGCAAACATTGGGCCACAGGATTTACCTTTCCATTTGGCATCATCAACATTGCATTTAAGTTACAAATGCTTGTTGAAATCAGACTGCTAATGGACGTGGAGGTGGACATCAAATTGAGCATCTATTTAAAATTCTTATCATATTCCTTCTTACTAAAGAACCGGTCATGTTTATACCGAAACAAAAATGACAATGTGTTAGCCATTTGTGAAAAGCACCGTCATTTATGTGTATTCATTAGAGCAAGAATAATTGGCTTGTAAAAAGTCAAAAGTATTATACTTGCGCCGACACCCAATGTTTTCAAGCAAAAGTAGCTGGACCACGTATGTTAGTCATTTATGTTCCATAAAAGCACAGTCATCTACACGAAACCATCAAAGCAAGAATAATTGGATTAGAAAAAGTACTATACTTGCGACAGCCGAACCGACTCCCAATGTTTTCGAGCCAAAGTAGCAGGACCTGCGGTCCAGCGATGCTGCTGGCGACGATAAGCGGCACAGCTCGCTGGAAGCTCACTCAAACACTGCCATGTGGCACATCAAAGACTGCTTAGACATGGGCTAACAGTAGTATGGCAAATACTGATACGAGAACTCTCGCATGGCTGCATAAATGACTCTCAACACTGCAACATGGGACATTGTAGACTGCTCAGACAATGAGCTAATACTAGCATGACTGCATAAATGACTTTCTTCACTGCCAAGTGACACATTGAAGACGCTTAGAAATGGGCTAATAATACTAGTATGGCTGCATAACGACTCTGATGGGAATAATAGCAATGACTTTGCGTTTGGGTTTTGCTCAGATAGGGTTTAAAAGGGCTGCATTCTCAAGCTAAAATGACTACACATTCTCAAATATTTTGCTTTCTTTTCATGCCAGCAATTTAATAATAAAAGATGAATTCGATGTAGACCCAGTTCAGACAATGGTTAAGTATCATGTCATTATGAGTGCCATTACACAATTATTTCATGACTGTACTTTCATCACTTCCCAGGTGTGTATTAATGACTCTGCAATTTCATAAAATTCCTATTATTTATGCCTTCATGATTATGAACGCCTTTGGCTTTTCATGAATTTAGCTTTCCATAAATGAATACACTTTTCCCCTATTTGATATTATGCATTTATGGGTAGATTACGTTATGCAAAGCGAGAACGGGTTACAGGAAGTTTGTTGTTAAACATAAATAAACATGTAAAGTCTGCATTTTAGCAAGTAGGAACTTGATGCAGACCTTTTTAAAATTGGCAAGGTAAATGCTAAATCTGGTCCTCACCTCCACATCTGGTAACATTTTAAAACGCCATCCCAACGATGCTACACTGACGGCCATATCCATGTCTTCTGTTAGAGTGTCACCAGACCAACTGCCTGCTGCCATGATTGCAGAACGTCGCCAAACTCCAGCTGTACCTGAAAATGTAAACAAATAGGACATTCATGAATAATCCTTCATAAAATAACATGAATAATCCCGTTGCACAATTGCCTACAGCGGCAAGTAAAACCACTAGAATCGCAAATTTCATTTCAAAGTTGACATTGTTTCTGGGCAATATCTACAATAAACAATGGCTAAGCAACAATTTAACACGGTCGACATTTAATTGCAAACGGAGGATGTTGTCAATAATGTCATACCATTGAACCCAAAAAAGTTGAGAAGATAAGAACCGCTGAGCTGCTCAGCCAAAAAATGCCACCGGAGTTCGATTCCTTGCCAACGTGTCAAAAGACAATCGTTCACATTTGAAAAAGTCCATCTGTTCCCCCCCCCAGTCAGGTGAGTGAGGACTACACTGTGAATCGCAATTAGTGTTAAGAAATAAAAGACCCGTGAAGTTTATTTCAGTGTTATTCATTCTAATCTAAGCCCAGCCAACGTGGACGTTGTTCAACCACTTACAAAATTAGCGTTATGAAAAAAGTAAAAAGTCTTAATAACGATTCAAGTTCAGTTTTAATAACAATGTTTTATGTTCACGGGCCAAAATAACCGGCACCGAATTAGTGTCCTTAATGCAAAGCATGATCTCTTAATCTTCCTACCCAACCCATTTCTCTTGTGACACACATTTAACTTTCTTCTCCATTTAAAATTCATCATATAGAATGCATATCCTGATCTTCCTTTCTATTTATGTAAAATGTCTGTTTTGTTCATTCTCTCACCTTGTCTGTACAAGAGCGAGGTTCGGATCAGCCTGTACCCTCCAATTTCCCCAAGAACTCTTAGCCTCGTCTAAACAGTATAATACCCGTAATAACTTCTTTCCACTTCCCCGCCCTTCCACCTCTCTAGCTTTGATACCTCCACCCTTTCTCCCTCACCCAAATCTCCTTTTTCCCATTTTGCCACTTGCACCTGCTTACTGTTCCCGTTTCCTTCCAACCCCTGTTTCCCCCATCTCCCCACTTTCCCTTCTTTCCCCTCTGCTCCATGCTTTCTCCTATCTTCCGAGACCAAATTCTCTCAGATAAAATCTGGCAAAGGTGAAGTGCTTTGTCGTTGTCTTCCGTGTATGACATACAACTGTATTGAATTCTACAGTGCATTGAATACATAATATTTTACACCCATTTGTATCTGTTTCAATGTAAAATTATTGCTAAAATTCCCATAACACGACAATGAAGCCAAGCTAAGTGTAAGCTTTGTCAAAAAGACAAAACAAAAGAGATGTTTAACAGTGAGCCCCCTCTACCCTCTTTCCCTTCCTCCAATTTCCCATTTTCCACTTGCGACTGCTTATTGTTCCCTTTTTCCTTCTCCCATTTCCCTTAACTCCCCTCTTTCCTCTACTCCATGCCTTCTCCTATCTTCCAGGACTAAATTCTCTCAGAAAAGCACCTCAAGATGTGTGACAGTCCGTCGCAGCCAATCCGGTGAAGGCTCAAAATCGGCGTCCAGAATCGCGACATAGTCACACTCCGAGGCATAATTTTCTTGGAGACCCTCCATAAGATTTCCTGCTTTGAAGGAGTGACGCTGAGTTCGATGACGATATCGCACATCTGCACCCCTTTTCTGCCATTCTGTCACAGTACACCTCACTCCATTTTGGATGACCTCCTCTGTGCTGTCATCCAATACCTGCCACACCCACCTCCTCCCTCATTTTTGAATAGAGACCTATGATGTTTCTTCCTTGTCTCATTCCTCTCCCATCAAATGGATCTTCCTGCGCTATTCAACCTTAACTTTCCTTCAAATGGACCTTCCTGAGTTAGTCAACATTATTTTACCGTCCTCTCTCCTTCCATCCCAACAGCTAGTGCCATAATTATGGGTACAGGACTAAAATGCTTCCTACAATGCAGAAGTATCGTGGAAGGATTATTGTATTGCAGTTGTGCCTGACCATTAACGAGTATGGCAACATTTGCAGAACAAAAAACGTATTAGCTTAAAAAAATGCTGAAACAATATGTTATTTCACGTATTATTGCATTTGAATACAAATAGTACAATAACGCGGTGTTTTCAATATAATAATACGTTTTTTCACAGATTCTTGTATTCAGTTGTGGCAGACCATTAACAAGTATGGCTAAAACTACAAAAAAAAAATATTAGCTAGAAAAAATACTTAAATAATATGTTAAATAATACCAATAATCAGTATATTAATACAAATAATACAATAATACGTTTTCCCACAGATTCTCGTATGGCAGCTGTGTCTGACCATTAACAAGTATGGCTACATTGACAGAAGTGACCAATTCAGGAAAAACTTGCGTCCGTGGAAATCCAGTATTCAAATTGTGTCTTTATGATTATTTAAACCGTGTTTCTATGAGTATTCAAACTGTGTCTCAATGAGGATTCAAACTGTGACTCTCACCTGAATTATTAGCTTCTCTCGAGGCCAATCCAAATTGCACGCTGCTGCAATAATTCGACGGTACACCTGAAATCGCCAGCGAACAGCACAAGATATAAAAATCGTAAGGTGTCAAACCTAAAGGCCACTGCACGCTCATGAATTTATACCTACTGGGTCACTTAGGCTAGCCGGAAGAAGTCAACTGACGTTTGAATGGAGAGAGGGAGAAAGAGGGAGGGGGAGGGAAAGAGGGGGAGACAGGGGGAGAAAACGGGAGAAAGGGAGAGAGAGGGAGAGAGATCGATAGTCTTAAGCAACATCGCTGAAACTCTGTCAGCAACTAATTAAAATGGAGTCTTACGTTTCACTTCACTAAAAACTCTAAGAAAGAAACTCGGGCTCATGCCTCTCTTGCATTGAGGCCTTCCCAGCCAAACTTCTCATAAGAAATACTCAAAGATCATACGAGTTACATTAACATGCAAAACAGAAAAATGCATGATTTTTTAAATGAGTGAGAAGAACACCTGTCCCTCATTATACATTGGCAGTTGGAGAAGAACTTTCGGAGTCTTTTTGTTTCTACTAATATTTTCCTCCGTCTTTTGTCCCCCTAGCCACTCATGGTACACAAAAAGACCAACAAGAGTTGTTCCAACGGTGTCGACTAAGGCCAAGCTTGCCACAAAATTGAGTAGCCGTATTCCAAATCTTCCTAAAGTGCTCCACCATATGCCCTGATTCCATTCTACAATTATTGCTTCCGAACTAAATTCCCACATGGAAACCATCCATTCGGAGAAGTCAGGGTTGTTCCATATGAGCATGCTTATCACCATAGCCTGCACATAGGAAAATTTTAGTTACTTGAGAGGGAAGTTATAGTGGGGATGGTAATAGGCTGTAGGAAGTTATGGTGGAGAAGTTAATCGTTTGGCTGTGAGGGAAGTCACTTTTTGTGAATAAGAAATGGAGGCTTCATCAAAGGCTATGGCAATAAATTGACAGTGCAGGTGGTGATAGAATGGATATGAAATGTCTTGCTTATAAACACTTTTGCTGTAAATGCTTTCAAACATTCACTTTAACTGAAACAAGAGGGAGATAGGTATGTAACGCACCAAAGAAAGAAAGAAAGCACCCAGCTGCCATCCAGGTGAATCCAGCTTCTCGTCCTGTAATTCTTCTTCAGTCTGTCCATTCAAACCTAGGACAAATCTTATTAAGTCAGGTAAATATTCGATTTAAAGAGCCCTGAAATGTTGTACAAAAGTCCTGCAGTCAGAAAGAATGGGGAAGAGACATAACTCTGCTCTTGAATGATTTGAAGTAAATGAATATGGTCATTTGATCTGATTAAAAATAGGGATGAAAGTGAATCGCAACACACCATAGAAAATAGAAGAGGACCTAGTCGCCATCCATGAGTGTGCCCGTCTTTTAAGTTGACATCACTCTGCATACTCAAAAAAGGAACCCAGTAAGGTGAAAATACAGAAAACTAATCAAATGGTAAAACGCATATACGGCAAAGATTTTTGTTTGAACAGCAAGGTTATCAGCTCAAATTTGGCCCCCCCAAGAACAGCCAATTGTTAAGAAAAACAATGAATTTGCTGCCAAATAAATTTGGTACATGTCTATCCTGCTAAGTTTCGACATCTGTCAATCCGTATATCAAAGGTAAACAATTGAGATCTCACCTTGAGCGAGGGGAAAATAGAAGCACTAGAGGAGAGTTCTCCCCTCTGAACTTTGATTGTATCAACATAGGACTTCACTAAAGCGTCTCCAAGAGGACATCTACTTTCACAACACTTGATACACTGAACAAAAAAACACCCAGCGGATTATCAGGGACAATCCTTCAAACAGAATCGAAGTCCTCCAAAGACATTCTATCAAGAAACAAACTTTTCTTTGCAGAAAGACAGACGTTTCACCCCTATTTCAGCTTGGACAATGATTGTCAAGACTTGTAACAATCCTCATCATCTGAAACTTAACAGATTGGCTGAGTGGAGTGCCAAAATTTACAAAAATTGAACTTTACTGTGTATCAAGGTTTTCAACGCCATTTAAATATTTTTTTCTCTGTGTACACTTGTCCGACTTTGATTTGGAGACCGCCAATCAGAAGGTAAAAATTTTACCTTTCCATCAACCGTGAGATTAAAAATCCGACAAGAGTGAAGAGAGAGAAATGAGTTCAAAGCCCGAACGAAACATTAACGCTAATAGCGATACACGGTGTAGGTTTAAATTCCAAAAGGAAGACACTCTAAAACATGTACTATTCAAGAAGAAATTTGGAACTTCACAGCTGCCAATGCATCAGTAAATGTGCTCTTATTCTAACGAATAAAAGGACCGCTTTTCAAAATAAGCAGAATCATAGTGAGTCTTAGCTTTCGTACAAGGAGACTAATAGGACAACGATATTAAAGTTTCGTAGTTACACAAAATGAGGATAAACTAGACGACATTGTGTAAAATTGACTTAAATTTTCGTCTGTCAGTTGCTAGATAGCTCTTTATAGTTCATGGCTTGTGGACAAATGGCGATCTTCCATAAATACTGCGAATACTGAAACTTATTCAGAAATAAAGCTGTACATTGACCTTCTCGGAAAGCCTACCTCAGTTTTGGAAGGGTAGTTTATATTATTGCAACTTGAATTGTCACATATCCAGTTGCCGTCATCTAAAACTCTTGGTTGTTTCATTTCCCCTCCAGTCTGATCCATGGAAAGACTTCCTCCAATCCTGGATAAATACATCACATGGTCACATTATTACATGGTCACAGTGTCACAGTGTCACGTGGTCACATTGTCACAATTACTAAAGACACTGTCGCATCACATAGGAAGACGTACTCCTTGCCCTTCCTTCCATTTTCTCTCTCCCAACTCTCCTTCCCCTGCGATCCTTGGAGCAAGAAATCTCTTCTCAAGCACATTGGCGAAGTAAGGCTAGTTAAAAAAGTTTATTCTGAAAAATCGCCAAAATTTAAAGGTTCATTAGAAGTTTCGGAAACATTACAAACACTGAGCTTATGCACAAACGATGCACATAGACTTCCATTAAAATCATATTAAGACTAAAAGACTAATACCTCAATAATGTTGGTCGATTCAGAAGAGCCTCCAAATAAACACTTGGATCCTCACTTTTATCCATTTCTGTGTTCTGCTATGATTGTTATAATGTCAATTCTGACAAGAGGAGATCAAGCATGTTCTGCAGTTAGTTCAATTCAGCTGATAAGTTTTTGGCAGGAGAGAGAGGAGAGGAGAGGAGAGGAGAGAACTCTGTAGCCAGCCAAAATGCAGTCTTGGAGGGGTAAAAATCAAACAATCTGCGTTCCTCTGTAAATATGTGATGTCTGATGAAGCTTGGACTTGTAGAGAGCACCAGCAGAGCTATTGCATCTTTCAAAATTCATAATGTACGGACAACGGAAATTACGGAGTTTACTGATATTGACATGATACGGTAGCAGGAAAATTTTTACTGAGCTGTCAGAAACATAACTGAGGCCCGGTTCGCACATGTGTCTAGCCAGTAGCCCCTCTTGCCGCGTCCGCGTCAAGTCGCGTCCTAATATCGACGGAGCCCTCAAGTCTCAAATCTGTCGTGTGGAACACATTTGCTACGTGTCGCGAGTACATTGTTGGATTCGAAACAATTTACGTCGAAATCGTTGACTATGGGAGAAAGAGACAGAAATGAACGTGCTAGGCTGTAAGATGAACAATTTGGTCAATTGCCCAAGCGTATTCAATCCTCAACGATACAAGAAATATTTCGACTGCCCGATTAATGAACGCACCAATCACACGATTCAAAGTCTCCGAGTTTCCGCGAGACCGAAAACCAGAAAAGTTGAAGGAATCTCCGCGTCGCATTTTGACTTGGTGATGTTGGAAGTCTTGCAGCTGCGTGGGAACTATTGATGATTTCTGCTGATCGGGAAGAAACTAGAAAAGAAATGCTGATCCGATGCGCTGTCAGAGATCAACCAATCATTCAGCCGGATTTTTGAGTGAACATACCACACTTTTTTCCACAGAGACAAAATGCCTGTGCACTAAATAGTAAAAACACATCAGACACGATCCTATTGCTACCAGACGAATGCCTGATGAGTGATGACAGTTTCAGTCTCCTGTAGGCCTATAGCGTGGAAGTTGCTGGAAAATTTTGTCACTAGAGGTACAGTTGTACTGTACTGTACTTCCCGTTGGGAAACATAGTTGGGCGATAAAAACTCGTATAAAAACGTGCTTTTTGGCTCATTTGCCACTGTACTGTACTACACCGCCAATCGTTATTAGCGTGTAAGTTTTTTTAGCGTATAAAAATAATTACCGTGGTGTACGCTATTTAAGAATTTGAAAATTTCGGAAAAAATCATACATTCTAATTGTTTGGTTATGGTAGGCGCACAAAGCTTGGCACAAAACTCGCGCAGAGTAAGCATACTGTGTGTGTGCGTGTGCACACTCTTGTACGAACGGACGAATCTGACGTATCATCAAAGTACAGCGCACGCCGCCGGACGAATTTTTTTTGCGAACTGACACGGCGTAGGATGACATTCCGCGGGAAAAAAACCCGGGAAAAAAAAAACGCGGACGTAAGTCCTATCGTAAGTTGTGTTTATGGGCTTTTCATGTGATCTTCTTAGATCGCTACTTTGATCAGCGACCGTCCGATCGTCCGAATCTGACGGTTTAAATAAAAATTACCTCAAAACTCACGGAAAAATAAAAATTTGTCCGAATGTTTTTCAAAATTTAGACATGACGTTTAATTCTCTATCGAACGATGTGCAACTCAACCCTGTTACTATTATTTTTCATTTTGCGACCAATACAATATGGGTCTTAAGGCCATATTGTATGTTTTGCGTACAATAGGCATATATTGTATGGGCCTACTTTCACCTACTTTTGAACTATGTTTGAAACGCCAGCTAGCAAGATTCTTTCACCGGATTTCCACCGACACCACCGACACTTCATGTGCACCAAATGTTTCCGACGAAGTTTCGAAGAGCGTAACGTCGCGAGGAGAATGAAACGGAAAACTTCTAGTTGCAGACTTTTGTTTTGACGTCTACGTCTGTAGCGCGACAGCCAATAAGGCTCCAAGGAATATTTCAACCAAGATTTTGTCAAGGCTGCGACGTACACTTTTTCAAAAAATAAAAAATGCCACGCTCGTCAAGATCCTTTGGTGGGAATAATAAGGGCCGGCTCCATCAGGGCACCTTTCGGTCCAAAGTCAGTCCGTACAGAAAAATGCGACGCACCGCAAAAATTAACCGGCGAAAGCTCAATGATTGCGATAGCCGCTGGAAATCCAGCGGGCCAATTAGGTTGTTAGGCTTGAAAGCTAAAGAATATAATAAAAGCTCAAGATTCTGGAAAATTTCCTTTAAATTTTTGACGTCAAAATTTGTAAACGAGTTCGTATTTGATATTTGGTGCAGTACAGTACACCGCCAATCGTTATTAGCGTGTAAGTTTTTTTAGCGTATACGAATAACTACACCGCCAATCGCTATTAGCGTGTAGGTTTCATTAGCGTATACAAATAATTACCGTGGTGTACGCTATTTAAGAATTTGAAAATTTTGGAAAAAATCATACATTCTAATTGTTTGATTATGGTAATTTGGATCTTTGAAAAAACAAATGTCGGTCGCAAACATGCTTACACTAATATAAATTTCCGTACAAAATCTGACAAATCGTACACAAATCGTACATTCACACGGTCGAAACGCGGCTGTCGGACGAATATGTGCGAGCGGGATTTTTTACGACCTGGTTTTTTTCCTTTTTAGAACGCACATTCTCATGCGTCCGCGATTACTAAAACTAATTTATTGTAATTTTTAACTTAGAAAGGTACATTTATGTACGGTATGACAATGTCCGTACACCACTCTATTTAAGAGACAACGTACTGAATATAACCCTAAATAGAATAAAGAAAAAAATAGAATAAACTACGCTATTTGAGAATAAAACAAAAAAAAAGCGGGACGGGATTAGCGTACACAACGCTAATAGCGATTGGCGGTGTAGCGTGGTTTACGCTAATTGGGAATTTGAAAATTTTCGAAGAAATCGTCTATTCTAATTAGGAATTAGGGTTTTTTAAATAGTGTGGATAATTCTATTTGAGAATAAAATAAAAAAAGCGGGACGGAATTAGCGTACACAACGCTAATAACGATTGGCGGTGTACTTGTTCAATAGAGAACAGCCGTCAAAAGGTATTTTTAAATGTTCTCTGTCCGTCGCGTATTGACTCGCTTTTGGTTGCTATAGGACACGCGGCGATCTGTGAATGGCCAAATCTTGCACCAGTTATTTCCATGGGCCGTACGGTCCATCGTGCTTGCGAAACCACGCTGGACCCCGATAAGTGCCCTGATGGAGCCGAGCTCTACAGTACAGTACAGTAGAGTACAGTATAGTACACTGTACTGTACTAACGCTCTTCAGGTTTTTTTTGTAACCGTACAACAGGGGCATTACGGCATCGAAACTTCTTGGAAGTTCGAGTAATATACGGTTGCGCCGACAAAAGTTCCCAATGGATTTTGTTGAAAATGTTTTACGAACAGTTACTGTACCGCGTCGAACACGGTAGAGCGGGTAGGCTCTCGTCTAAAATTTCTTGACAGCCGAAAAGATGGGAGTTCGCATAGTGTACGGACATATTGTACGAGTGCACCGACAAAAAAAATCGATGGATTTCATTGGAACACCTTTTACACATAAAAGCCGTCAAAGTCGGAAACGTTTTCATGTTATATTTAGTAAATAACTAAATAATATATACCGTAGTATGATCGATAATTAATTAGTTATTGTAGTGATGCGCATCGCGTCGCATCGTGCCGATAAGAGATAATTACCGATACGATTTGACCGTACGTCTGGATTTGTGCAGTTGTAAATACTAAATAAAGTCCAGTGTAGGTAACAAGCTGGCAAGCTGCACTCGACAGGACCTACAGTGACGTGGATCGCAAATTGGTCATGAAATTGTCGAATTTACTGTGGAGTGGAGCAGAGGGGCATATGACCGTTCCAGAAAATTTTGAATGCAGAGATTAGGGTTAGAAACTTCGTGAGAAACTCGTTTCCACAAAATGCGGCGCATTTCACGCTCGATTTGCAAAGTGCGATGACCGGGCAAAAGAGAGCTCGGAAAGCTCAATGATTAGGACAGCCGCGGAAATTAGATCGGCCTGTTGTTTTCTTACTCGTATAGTCCGCGGGCAAAATAAAAAAAAACAGGAAAAACTAAATCTGCCCTTAAAAATAACGAAAAACTTTTATGCCGTAAATAAGGATATTGATTCGCCCGATTCAGGAGCTACAGGTAAGGAACGCCAAAATGGTTTTTGAGACGCATAAAACGGCCGTGAAAAAAAGTTCTTAAAAATACTTTTGTTCTTCCCGTTAAATTTTCCTTTTTTGTTTGTACTTGCCACGCGCCTGATTCTCTGTGGCCAAAAAGGATGACAACTGTCACCTAATGGGCGCAGAAAATGGGTATTGCGCAAATCGAGCGTGAAATGAGCTACTTTTTTGACTCCATTTGACTGTATGTAATATGTTGGACCTATCTATTTGTACGGAAACAGTTGCAGTTAACGCGCGTTTGCCGTACGTGTGGTACAAAACTCCCCTAATCGACAAGACGACAACTCCTCTAGGAGCCACGCGGATCTAGACGCACGAGGACCAGAATCCAGGCGAGTAACCTGCAGCACTCATCCCGATATTTCATTTTTGTCGAATTCTGCAGCAAACGGTCCGCCAAGAAGGTTGGATAGATTTTTTGGTTGGGATTTTAACCAATAAGATGTTCCCACGTACAGTGGACGAAAAGGCTGGATGATGAAACCTGTTTTTACCACTCGTTTCTTGCGAACATTTTCGTTGCTCAATATCGACCAAACAAGGCGCGACATTTGAGGCGCCAGCATTTGAGGCGCAAGATTCTCGTCAGAGAACAGAAATGCTATGGTACAGTTGGAACCGTTGTAAAACGTATGTACTTCATTTTGTTGTATTGCAATCGTTTTGACATTTTGTATTCGAACACGGTTTCGTACAGAATAGCTACATATGTGAATGCCCGAATAGCCTTCCACGTAATCCGGGAGTTCTGAAAAGTACAGTAATCCCACGGCAATCCAGTATAGTACACTGTCCAATGATTATAGTACGGTACTGTACCTACATTTCACCGATACCCGGCTGACACCGCCCGACCTTCATGGCAGAGGTCGCAAAAGTCAAAAAAAATCATACCCGAAACCGACCGTTTTTTTTTTTTCAAAATCTGAGTAACCGACGCCCGACCGAGTTTTGTCACGCTCCAAAATTGTTAACCGTTAACCGACCGTCGTTTACGAAAAAAAAAATTAACCGAATCTTGATTTTTCGCGACTAACCGTGCCCGCCCGTAACCGAAAAAGTACAAAATTAATCAATGTACGACGGAATAAGCCAATAATTACGATTTGTCGCGTTCCTTAAGATTTGCGAAATGAATAGTGTTACTACCGTGTCAGATTTGCGACGCTTTGTCGCGTTCCCTAAGATTTGCGAAATGAATAGTGTACTACTGTGTCAGATTTGCGACGCTTTGTCGCGTTGCCTAAGATTTGCGAAATGAATATTGTACTACCGTGTCAGATTTGCGACGCTTTGTCGCTTTCCCTAAGATTTTCGAAATGAATAGTGTACTATCGTGTCAGATTTGCGACGCTTTGTCGCGTTCCCTTTGATTTGCGAAATAAATAGCTTACTACAGTACCGTGTCAGATTTGCGACGCTAATCATGATGCCACGTACTTCCACGATACCAAAAGTACAAAGAACAATAATGTTGGAAAAAAAAAGTACAAAATTTTCATTTTTTATGGTTTTTTGTTTGACCGACCGTAACTGACCGTTTTTTTTTTCCTGGTGAGTCAACCGACCGTAACCGCCCGACCCCCAAAATTTGGCAACCGAATCCGTTCCGGATCCGGCGCGGGCGGTCGGTTAACGGTCGGTCACGGTTTCGGTTGACCGTTTGCTACCTCTGCTTCATGGGCAGCATTAGAAGGAATTCCCATCGCAATATTTTCTGTGTTACGCTGCCCTACGTGTTAGATTTTAGGAAGGGCAACAAAAACGGGTAGCTTTTCCCTGTAGGACGCTTAATGTTTACCTTGCCGACAGCGTAACACATAGATTCGGGAGGGAATTCTCCACGGTTTCTCCGGATGTTTTTCAACTTCGCGTAGCGGGTTCAAACTTAGGGTGTGTCCCCATGTGCATAGGTAAGGGTTCTTTTCTGTCGTTTTCTTGTAAAACTTAGCGCCGTACTGCGTAAGTTCCAACCGTACGAAGGAATCGCAAATTTGTAGAGTACAATTTACGTCACCCTCGAACTTAGGATGTACAAAAAAATTGTCGTCTTGTGTTTTTCGACCCAGGGCCACGACAAAAAACGTCATCTTCAACCTTATCTTTAAAACACATGCGCGATGTGTTTTAAAACTAGGGATTTTATATAAACAAATTGGAACACATATGCGCACGTGCCGTAATTTTCGAAGTTTTTCACACGATTTTCAAAGACAAAGGAAAGTACGAAAGTCGCTATGTTTTGTCTGTTTGCATTTAATACGACAAATAAAATCACATAATTTGTTTGGTTTTGTCCGTTTTCGTCCAGTACGAAATTTTTTTTTGCACGGGTCTCGAAATTCCGATGCCATTTCACGTCGACCGGACAGGAGACGCAAAGGCAAAGCGCAACTTTTTCAGCCGTGAAACGGCACAGGCTGGAAGGCGATACGTCTACAATGCCACAGTAGGACATGCGACGTCACACAAGCAGTTCCAACAAATAACGTACGATAACACATATTGTAGACGTTGACAACCGTCACAAGTATTGTCGGCGTATACAATCGTCACAAACATAAGTTACGATTACGTTCTTACACATAGGGACACTTGAAAAGCGGGTCCGCCGGATCCGCGCTAAAATACAAAGTAAGTTCGCAAAGTTACAAGTACATGGGGACATACCCTTAGTTCAAAAGTAGGCGTTTTTATGGTAGGCCTTTGGTAGGCGCACAAAACTTGGCACAAAACTCGCGCAAAGTAGGCATACTGTATTGTGTGCATTTGTGCACACTCTTGTACGAACGTACGAATCTGACGTATCATCATAGTACAGCGCACGCCGCCGGACGAAATTTTTTAGCGAACTGACACGGCGTAGGATGACATTCCGCCGGGGAAAAAACCCGGAAAAAATAAAAACGCGGACGTAAGTCCTATCGTAATTTGTGTTATGGGTTTTTCATGTGATCTTTTTATATCGCTACTTTGATCAGCGACCGTCCGATCGTCCGAATCTGACATTGTAAATAAAAAATACTTCAAAACTCACGGAAGAATAAAAATTTGTCCGAATGTTTTTCAAAATTTATACACGCCGTTTAATTCTCTATCTATCGATGTGCAACTTAACCCTGTTACTATTATTTTTCATTTTGCGACCAATACAATATGGGTCTTAAGGCCATATTGTATGTTTTGCGTACAATAGGCATATTGCATGGGCGTACTTTCACCTACTTTTTAACTATGGGTTAAAATGTAGAAGTTGCGAACTTTCATGTTGAAGTCTACATAAGTACATCGTGTATCGCTATTAGTAGTGTTGGGTATCGAGGACCGTTTGTCGATATTCGATATATATCGAAATTCAGGTACCCGATAATCAATATATTGCTTCGATATATCGAAAATCAAAATGTCGCGATATATTGCCGATAAATCGCCAGTATATCGTATCGCCGATATATCGAGGCATTAAAAAAAAAAAAAAAAATCACAGGTCTCCAAAGTCACGTGCCTTCGGAAAAGGTGACCGTAAAATCTTTGCCGAAAAGAAGTACGGTTTTTTCCTGAAAGTCAGCAGAGTGAAGGAGATCTCTGAGGTACATTGACGCGGTACACTTGCGTAGTACACGTACGTAATACGCAAGTACGGATTTCCATACGAAAATGGTCGGTTTGTCGATTACATTTTGCAGCGTCTACCTTTAAGTCACGGAACGCAAATCACGTCGTACGTCGCGTATCATACAATTTGTCTTTATCGCTAAAATAACATATTATATAAAATATTAAATTTATAAAATACTATATATCACGATATATATCGCGATGATTTATGTTGGTCTCGGTAAGATATATCGAGGATTCTGCTCGATCGATATTCGATATATCGAATATCGAAAATATCGCGATATGAAATTACCCGATACCCAACACTAGCTATTAGTATCAATATTTTTTTCGTCGCTTAAAACATATTTTCTCCGTACACACATGTCGGGTTGTAGATTCGACGGTTGCGATTGAAATTTAAGATTCTCAGTTTTCGATTGGCGGTCTCAAACTGAAAATCGGACATGTGTGTACGGAGAAAAAATGTTTTGAGTGGGGAACAAATTATTAACCCTAATAGCGAGTCAAGGTATACTGCACACTGTACATACCTACAGGGAGTAGAGTACAGTTCTGTACATAACATAAACTGAACGATAATGTATGTTGCAACCATCGTTTGCTCCATAGTTCAAAAGTAGGCGTTTTTATGGTAGACCTTTGGTCATCGCCTTTATCGTAAGTTGTGTTATGGGCATTTCATGTGATCTTCTTAGATCGCTACTTTGATCAGTGACCGTCCGATCGTCCGAATTTGACGGTGTAAATAATTTTTGTTGGTTCGAATGTTTTAATTGGTACGAATAGGTATGAATACAATATGGGTCTTAAGGTCATATTGTATGTTTTGCATACAATTGTATGGGCCTACTTTCACCTATTTTTTAACTATGACTTTATATATACTGTAGTTTGTCGTCTAGCGTGATGCAATTTGTCGTCTAGCGCATTTCGACCCATTTTCGCGTCCTTCCACACATGTTCAAATTTTACATCAAATCACCTCGCGAGGTGGTTTTAAATATAGTCCGAAAAGGTGAGCGAATAGGCAGATGATGTCGCACGTGTAGGAAGTTTTTTCAATTTTTGTGCGGGGGAGTACAAAAAAATAAAACCCCACTGCACGTTTCTAGCCTGTGCGTGCTGTTTTCCGTGCGCTAATTTTCGTACAGAGGCCATCTCTCTCAAACACACGTGTCGTCACACATACGGCGTAGGAAAAACATTGGGCACCTGCCGACAAGTGGGAAGACGAAAAACGAAACCGCATTTTTGTGCGACAACGAAAGATATTTTAGGGTTTCGACACGCCGACAATGTGGCGTACGAACTTTACGAAGTCACAAAAATTTAGTGTTGTGTATCGGCAAAAAAATTATCGCGATAATACCGATACCGATAGTTATCGGTTATCGAACGGTAAGCGGTCCCGGTATATCGATCCGAGACCAACAAATTCCTTATTGGCGATAACTTAAAAAAAAAGGTAGTATGCATACAATAGTAATATATAATATACTGTATTATATTATTGACTTTATATAGCGTGGTATGACACGTGTAACAGTTTGTTCCGTAATTTGTGTAACGGGATAACGGCGGTTCAGTATGACGGAATAAACCGTACAGCCGTACGGTGCAAACCGTACAAATATCGCCGATGGTTATCGTTATCGGTGTTATCGCCGATAAACAACCGATATTATTGGTTGTATATCGGCGATAACACCGGTGTCGATATATCGTACCAATATATCAATTATCGGCAACCCGAAAAAAGGCTCATATCTGTTATCGGCAATTCCTTGCCGATACACAACACTACAAAAATTGTACAGCGCGAGGAGAGAACCGCCTCTAATGGAAGCCGAGTGGAAGTTTCGCCTCATTTTGTGTACCACTTCATTTGTCACATTGTTTCGTACACGTCTACGTAAGTCTTATTTGCGTTTTCATCCGAATGCTCTTAAAGTTGTACGGAGAATCCTGGCTAAAAAACAAAGTAACAAGACTAAGTTTCGGTTACATGCGAAAGTACCCTTAGTAACAATGAGGGGTGTCCTTTACTGCGGTGTTGCATAACAAACTGGAACCACAGGGTTCCGGTTTTTGGAACAGGCAGAGTCACGGTTTTACTCTTACTGTCAGTTCGAGTAGAACCCGCTGATGTTTAGAATACACGTTCTTCTCTACTGATAACGGTGAAACGAACAGGTACCTCCGGTATTTTACTGCACCTCCAGTATTTAGCTGTAGGTACCAGTACACCGCCAATCGTTATTAGCGTTGTGTACGCTAATTCCGTCCCGCTTTTTTTTTTTTTATTCTCCATTAGTGTAGTTCATTCTATTTTTTTCTTTATTCTATTTAGGGTTATTTTCAGTACGTTGTCTCTTAAATAGAGTGGTGTAAGGTCAATGTCAGACCGTACATAAATGTACCTTTATAACTTAAAAAGTACAATAAATTAGTTTTAGTAACCGCGGACGCATGAGAATGTGCGTAAAAAAAATCAGGTCGTAAAAAATCCCGTTCCCACATATTCGTCCGACAGCCGCGTTTCGACCGTGTGAATGTACGATTTGTGTACGATTTGTCAATTTTTGTACGGAGACCTATATTAGTGTAAGCATGTTTGCGACCGACATTTTTTTTTTCAAAGATCCAAATTACCATAACCAAACAATTAGAATGTATGATTTTTTCCAAAATTTTCAAATTCTTAAATAGCGTACACCACGGTAATTATTTTTATACGCTAAAAAAACTTACACGCTAATAACGATTGGCGGTGTACAGTACAGTAATGTTTCTGTACGTGGTCACGAAGGCATACTTCCAGTATTAGGGTTGCAACACATGTATCAAAAACATTAGAAATTGATCCGCTGTACGTGTGAAAAAACTAAATTTAACATCCGGCGTAAAAACTTCAGAAAGTTAAAGTCGAAGCGTACTTGCGACCAATTTAAGCATGACTACAGTATAGTACACCGTCGATCGTATTTAGCGTGTAGGTTTTTTTTGTCTCTTAAAACATATTTTCTCCGTACATACATGTCGGTTTATAGATCTGACGGTTGCGATTGAAAGGTTGTATTCTCAGCTTACGAATGGCGGTCTTAAACTGAAAATTGGACAAATGTGTACGGAGATAAGTTGTTTTCAGTGGCGAAAAAAACATACACGCTAAATACGATCGACGGTGTAGCGCATTTTCACCTTTACGAATTGACTTGTCATCAAAGCGAACTGACCACATGCGTGAATGTTTTTGGTAGAAAGGCAAAAATGTCTAAAGATACAGGAAAATCTCATAGAGGTGCCATAATGTATTTCAACGTTCCGCAATATTCCTCGAGAAGGGGAAGGCAGATTTCGGCGAAGTCAATGTTTTTAAAATTTTAAATCAAAAGCAATGTTTTGGCTTGATGTCGCTTCGCTATAGCTGTACGAACATAGTGGTATTTACGCGTGCGAAGCCATTGGACACGTGAGAGTTACTGTTTTTGATACATGTGCTACCACCTTTACTGCTATTTCGATTTTAAGTGTGGGAAACCGTCACTCGATTTAGAGTGATAAAATCTACAGTACAGTACACCGTGTATCGCTATTAGTGTTCATATTTTTTTCGCCACTCAAAACATCTTTTCTCCGTACACTCTTGTTCGATTTTAAATTTGAGACCGTCAATCGGAGGCTGAGGATCTTAACTTTCAATCGCAACCGTCAGATCTAAGAGCCGACGTCCATGTACGGAGAAAAGATGTTTTAAGAGACGAAAATATCATTAACACTAATAGCGATTCACGGTGTACTGAACCATAATAGAGATGGGGTTTTGTACCGTATACTTTAAATGTTAAAATGTCGGTGCTGTACCTCCAAATGTCCACGTCCCAATATGAAATTGGCATATTTCAGACCAATTCCCTTTCTGTTCTCATTTTTTGCCTTAGCGAGGTAAATTGTTTGCCTTGCATTTGTGCAATAACACATCAATTTTCCCCTATTTTTTGCATTTGAATTTTGTATTTATGCAATGCAGTTAAGCACTTGTCACGACTCTCACATAAGATATGGCTACTTCAGTTACTTCAATTCAGCTAAAAATATTGCTTTTAAACCATTATCCTTGAACTCGTTAAAACCTTCAGAGAGGCCTTACTTGCAGAAAATCCCTTTGATTTTTCATACCGAAAATGCTTATTATTCCTGCATCAAAAATGGTTCTTCAAGAAGGTCTGAGCTTAGTTTTTGTTGCAATTTGGTTCAATGTTTGAGTCCAGTAGAGGCTAATAGGAGGTTGACATGTGGAGGTTTGTCAGGAATCAGAATTGGCCAGAGGATTAGGACAAACAATAAATCCAAGTACTTTAAACGGTTAAACTTAGCATGTTCCATTTGCCAAGATGTATCACAGCCATTTGGCACATGGTTTGTCAAAGAGGAATTCATAATTAAAAATGAAAGTAAATACTCAAATGGAAGCTTCTATTCACTTTTTCCAAAAAAAAGGAAGCAAATGCCATTTTTCGCTAGCTGCTCAAACTTTTCAAGTTCTTTTGATTCTACAAACGACAAAATCCAAAGAGAGTCATCTCCATGTATAAGAAATAAATCAGAGAATACTGGCGATTGTGAATTTTCGGCTTCTCCTTCTTCTACTCCTTTTTCGTCTTCCTCCTCTCCATTGTCAATTTCACAAATTGTGAAAAAACTATGGTCAAAATTTTTATTTGGATTGGTGCTTATTGTCGCTGCTGGTTCAATTTTGCTTGCCTCTTTTCGTATTTGTAAAGACCTAAAAGTAAAACATGTCTCTCACTTTTCAGCACATTGTTCTTCTAGTACTACTTCCGCTCCCTCTCACAATGCTGAGGTTTACAATCACACGTCCTCCTTAACCCTGAAAAAGGACTCTAATTACACTTCATTCCGTAGGTCTCGCTCACTCCTAAAAAACATAGTAAATGATGTTCAACAAGGGAAAAATGCAAAGCATCAATCCCACAATATATTTAAGTCAAGGTCTCTAGTTCATAGTCATCTGTTAGGTTCCCATGAACACGATTCTTGTCATTTTGAAGCCATTTCTGAAGACTCTCAAGCACCATCTTCCCACTTCCTATTCTCCAGTTCCAATGAAAGTTATAATAAATATTTGAATTCCTTCATAAAAGTGACAGAATTTAAAAGTCCTTTCTCAGGTTCTGGCTCATTTTATTATGGAAATCTTCTTTCGAAATTAGTACAAAGCAATCAAGTTGAGACCCCTATCCTTGAAAGACCTAGCATCCCTTTATCTCTCCCTGTATCTTTTCCTCCGTTTTTGTCTTTTCCGATTTTAACTGCCTTTCCTGATACGATGAAAATGAATGTAAATAAAACGAATACTTATGTGAGTGAACTGGCTCACGTGGACTATGTCCATGGTGGAATGTCAGGTGAAAATAAGACAATTTGCACTTCAGTCAATTTTTTTAAGGCGGATAAGTATGCAACAAAAGCTTTTAGCTTGGATTTCGGAGCCCGAGAAATAATAAAAAAAAAAGCAGAAACCGGTTTGGTGAAGTTTGGACCTCCATTTGACACTCGAAATTGTGAGCAGTCAAATAAAGAAGATATTTATCAGTGGAGGGCTCAATTGAGGAGTTTCTTGAAACATTTCGAGAATTTCACCCCAGATTCTCTTGCAGGTTACAAAATGTCAGCAACTCTGTTTAATTACCCCTGGTTTAATCGACCCCTTGTTCCAACACAAATCCTTACAGAAGAGTTTTTTGTTCCTTCGAACAGCCACATTGTTCCATCTTCAGAAGCCTTAACCGTCAGCAAAAGATTTTTTTTTTTAAGTATGAACAGCTGGGAAGATTCTCTTGCCTTAATTCCTTTCCAACTCCCTGTCCAATCCACTGAAACATCCGGAGCATCTACGTTTTTCGATGGGAGCATTCCCTCACATGGAGTTACAACTTTTGAAACAGAGTTACCCTTCATACCGCATTCGAATAAACCGACAAACGGGGAAAAAATCCGTGCTCTTTTTCACTTATTGAATGACAAAAAATGGACCACGGAAAATGAGGTTCGGCAACAAAAAAGGTCCTTTTTTAAGCATTTTTTCACTGGTCAATTAGAGAAAAGGGCGCAGTATTCTGTTGTGACCGACGAGCTGCATTTAAATTTGGAGCTTCTAGAAAACAAGTCCCGATTGAGATCATCCAGGAAGGAGAGAGAAGGAAGCAACTGTTCCCTGTTCGAAGTTCAAAATGATAAACTGGATCTTTTTGCAAAGAAAGAAGATGTGAAGCGTTCTTCTTTTCAAGGGAAATCTTTTGAGGGGAAAAATGTTTGCAAAAGGCCCCAGGGTGAGGCTAGTTTGGTCTCCGCGGATAACTCATTGAAGAAAGTTGCATCTCTTTTAAAGACACGGTATGCAAGGGTTGTCAGTTTTAAATTGGAAATTTTCAAGTCAAAAGTTCAGGTCTCAACGTTTCAAAACTCTAAGTTCTCAAGTATGCATCATGATTGAATTTTTGAATTTTCAAGTTAACGTTTTGAATTTTAGGGCTAAGCTGTTGGTTGTCAATTCTACTATTTTAAATTTTGGGTTCTCAAGTTTTTCAAATCTAACGCGTGCGTTTGTAAATCTATATTGAGTATAGATTTTACATCGTCTGTTTATTTTATTTACATTGTGGGTTTATAATAGTAGGTTCTCATCTACATGTTATGAGCTTTTTGTTCTCTAGGCTTTTTTTGAAGTCTATTGTGTGGCCTTTTGGATTTACATTGTAGTTTTATGGGTTAACATTGTGGGGTATTAACCTAATAGTTTTTTAAAGTTAAATTGTGGGTTCTACTAATGTTTGTTTACCAAAAATGGTATCCCGGATGTGAAAATCGTATAGTCTGTGGACTTTCTCAACACTCCATATTGGTACTCTTTAATTTTTGTTTGATGAAAAGCTCCAAAGTTTCTTGAGTTAAATGTTGATTCTCAATCGTATTATGGATGAAAATGCTTTTATTTCCTTTCTCCCTTTCCCTTTTATTCAAAACACTGAGTTCTAATAATTTGCGGTCGTTATTTGGATATGGGCTCAGTGTGACCGGCTTCGTAAATGAGAGATTCAAAACGACAGTTGATTTTTCGCTGGACAACAATTTTTTTAATATTTTCCAGCAGAAAAAACGTCCAAAAGGAAATGCTTTTGTGAGATTGGCGATAGAACGAGCTTCTCCGGGAATTGTTCGTCTCGATGTGGAGAGGTTAGAGGAAATTCTCAGCCCTCAATCTGAACCCGAAGCAAAATAGGAATAGAACTAAATCTCGACTGAAACTTACAACCGGACTGGACGAGAAATGAACTGTGAACTGAAGCTGTGATCTGCAACTGTAGTGAGGCTAAACTGAATTGAAATTTAACCTTCTCAACCTCAACATTTAGGAATAAGTAGTTGAGGATAACTTCTTGACTCTTAATACTCAAAGAATTCCTTTTCGATAAAGCTTCATATCGGACTACAATGTGAATGTATCGTATAGTGTAGACTATTCTGATTGTTCTCCTAATGCTTTTGGTCATCTTGAAGTACAATATATGTTACCCAAAAACTTTGCTATCTCATAGTTGAAGTAAAGTTATTACGTTTTGGGAACTATTTTTCCTAAATATTGTGTTATGCGAAAAGTAACAAAAGCTTCACCAAATTAGTGTTTATGTTTTTTTGCCACTGAAATCAACTTTTCTTCGTACAGACGTATCCGATTTCATTTGTGAACCACCATTTGAAAGGTGAGGACCTTACATTTTCATCGCAACTTTCAGAATTATAATCCGACAACTGCGCACAATGAGAAATGAGGTCAAAGGCCGTAAAGAATATTAAAGTGAATGGCAATACATGTTATAGTGACCGAGAACTGTTCACCTCAAAAAAAGTAAATTTCGAGCTTGAGACAGGCGTGAAAGGTTCTTGCATATACACATGTATGTATGTATGTATGTATATTTTTACATAAATATGTATTATTATGATTATTATTATATATTGTTATACATATATTTGTATTTGTGTATGTGTTTGTGTATGCTAAACGTGTGTGTGTATACGTACACAGATCTCTGTCATTCCCTCTCTCTTGAACCTCACAGTTCATATGTACGTGTGTGGACTAATGAGGGCAAAACTTACGTGGCATATCGCTTTCGATTTTTTTTCGTTTTCTCTTATAGTTTTCAAATTTAAAACTGTTATTTTAAATGTTTACTGTGTCTTCTGCTCTGTTTCTTACACGCTTTCTTATTTGTTTTATGTTCTGTTCGCCCCTTCAATTAATTCAGGTGTGAACACAAAAGTAATCTCGGTTGCATTATGGGCAAACTTTTTGGTGGAGATTGCGCTGAAGCAAGAGGCCAGTAAGTTCACAGTATACCAAAATTGGGGCAATTTTTTTGAGCAATTTCTGCAAAAAGTCTTGTGAATTTGTGTCGGAGTTTTCTGCAGAAAATGCACCATTTACCGCATTTACTGTGCCTTATTATGGCTGTTTCTGCTTTAAGTACAATAAGTACTATCACTACAGTCTCCCACATTTATTGCAAATTTTGTGGGTATTTTTCTGCAACGAGTAAATAATTTACCACGTTTAATCTGCTCGGCAATTTCTGCAAATAACATATGCACCCTTTTTCACCTGATTAGTGTGGATTTAGTTAATGCATCATCCGCTATTTGTACAGTCATCAATGTTCTATGTAACATGCATTTTTTTCGTTTTCTTTTGCTTTTTTGTGTAGATGTGATTGTTCACAGGTCCTCGATTTTTTCATTTTGCAGCAGGAGTCTTTATGATGTCTGCTATATGCGAAATGTTAACGATTTTTTTTTTTTAGCTCCTGTTACTTGTGTTACTTCATTTTCGTTTCCTCACCTCGCAGCAGAAACGAGTAATCAGAGTCATGTTTCCAATAAAATTGCTACTTTGATCCCCTAGCAAGTCTTAAAGCATGCTGTAAAGGTTCGTTTTTTGTAATTACGGGATTCACATGATATGGAATATGAAGTATGGTTTACAGTGCACAGATAATAGAGGATAGAAAATATAGAATAGAGACTAGAGGACAAGGAATAGTGAACCGAGAATCCAGAATACAAAATACGAAATACAGAATACGGCATATGAAATACCGAAAATGGGATTACTAATGAGGATGAAGGAAATAAGGAACGTCAGGTACAATCAATACGGCAACCAGATTAAAAAATGGAGATTACAGAATATGGTTTAAAGTATAGTGACTGTCTGGGACAACATTCAGATTACAAAATATGAAAGCTAAATAGTGAATACTGAGTTAAGGAGTACTAAGTAAGGAATGCGTATAAGGAGTGTAATAAAAGTCAGCAGATAGTGAAGATGTAATAGGGAATATGCAGAATACAGACAAAATATGGAATACGAAATACAGAGTACAGCATATGGAATACAGAGTGCGGATTACGGAAAATACAACAGAAACTATAATTGACTAATTGTATCTGGTATTAGAGGAAATGTCTTCAGTATGGAAAGGATAAATATTTGATGTGGGAGTAAAAAGGGAAACTTCATGGGCAGTTAGAGAAATAAATGGTGTAGTTTACATAAAGAATCTTGTGAAACTATCATTTTGTTTTTCTACTTTTTAAACAGGTGACTCCTGGAGATGGAACTGGGTGGGAAGCTTCTCTCGTTGGATTAGATGAAGTTACAGAACTTGCCCTTGTTAAGGTAAAGCAAAACTTTCTGAAACCTCTTTCTTTCTGTTTTTTTTTGTCGTTTTCTTTTTCCCAATTTTTAAAGTGTATCACTTTCAAAATATGGGCTACACCACCCGTTTTGTTCGTTAGCCAGAAATATTCGCGTGATTTTTTTCAAGGACTGAAGGCTTAGTACTTTTTTGTTAACCTTATTTTTAGAATCCACACTAATGGTGGTAAAAGCTATATTAGATTTTGGTGATTTATTTTCCAGATTGTTTACAGCTTTGGACAAAAATTCACACTCTTTAAAGTTAAAAATGTGATTTTTCCTCCAGATTGTCTACAAGATGAAAACCCACACAAAAAGTTAAAAATTGCTGTTCAGGGCTCAAATTCTTATTGGAAGCAGGGTGGTTTCTCCTCCAGATTGTCTACAACTTTGGACAAACATTGCCCGAGGTCCCCCTCGGAGAAAGCAGAAAGGTGGAACTCGGCGATTGGGTCATTGCGGTACGTTTCTTTCCGTTCAATAGTTAGTGTGGATCACCAGCTTCTGGGTTTCATTCGGGGGAACGTTTTGTCAAATAGATTCCTAGATTGATCAATATAGTCTCTCTCTCTCCCCCTCCCTCCCTTCCTCCCTCTCCCTCCCTCCCTCTCTATATGAATGGAGTGGTATGGCTCCCAAAAATGAACTTGGTGAAAAAATTTCACTCAGTGAATGATACTGCTAAGCTAACGAGTGATATAGAAAATCTATACTAATTTTTGTTTTCTTAACGCAATTTTCTGTTAAGCGCTCAAAGTCGAACTTTATTAGAATTTGCAACACTAAAATAACCCCCTCGCAATATACTTCTTAACGTTCTGGAAATAATTTCTATTCATATAGCATGTTAAGAATTTCTGAAAGCTAGTTTAGCGAGAAAGATGATAGTGAAGGCTAGGCAAAGAACTTGTGCAACGATAGGAAAGATGAAACGGAGTAGGGAGGAAGAAATGGTGAGCCTCATTCTAAACCTGATGTGGTCTCTTGTGAGTTCTCCTATGGCCTTCCAAACATCATTACCACCATTCCCATCACCACCATCACCATCATCATCATCACCTTCAATCCTCATCATCATCACCATAATCATCCTCACCATCGCCATAATCATCATTGTCATCGTCCATTATCCATCATCATCATCATCATCAACATCATCCATCATTATCATCATCGTCTCGATCTCATGCGAGGTGTCTGCGAGTTACTCTCAATGGAATTTGCAGGCATGTTCTAGTGCGGGTGTCATCTATTCCGGATCCTTCCGACAGGAGTTCTTCTTCTTCCTCGTTTTGACGGCTCTAGTGACGCTACAGGCGCTCATGGCCGGATGCTACGGCCAGCTGGCAGCTCACAGCAATGCACTTTTAGTGAGTCCACACTTCTCCAGAGAGAGGTAGAAGGGAAGAGGGAAGAGGGAAAGAGGAGGCGGGGAAGAGAGGGAAAAGGGGAAAAACAAAAAAAAACGAGGGAAAAAAGGGAAGGTGGGGGAAAGCGAGAGAGAATGGAGGAAAATAGGCAGAAAGAGAAGGCAATGGAAAATGAGAGAGAGAGAGAAGGAATAAATGAAAGAATGGTAAAGGGGAGGAATAGTGAAGATCAACCAATAGTGTGGGTGGGAAAATAGGGATTTTCCATGCCAAGAATGTATATGCACAAGAGAGGAGGCTCTGTGGACACACTTGCTGTTCACGGAGTTTAGGGTTTAGTATTACAAGTTTGTATATTTTGGCACCTTAAGAGGTAGTGTTTGTTTTTCTCCCATGCCGTAGTCATGGAAGTTGCAGCTCGAAAACAACAAAAACCCACATGATTGGGTTATTATTGCCCATGAAACCACCATCTCCCACTGTGAAAGTTTGATGCTATTGCCGATATTTGAGAAAAGTGCATTGATGCACATCGGAAAGGTTTTATTCTTATGAAGTATAAGCTAATACATTTATAAACCGGAATAGATATAATATCATATAATTCCGTTAATTAACACAATGTTAGCAAAAGGTAAAAAGCAAACCTTTTTGTCCTGTCATGGTACAGATAAGAAAACCGACCGATGGATAAGTATTTCAGAATCTTTTTTTCTACAATCACTTATTTGAATGGTTGGCTTTGAATAGGGAGGAAATCTGTAAGGAAGTAAAGATAAACTTTAACCTCAAGTAGAAAGGTATGAAACTGGTTACGCTTTTGCATATAGTGGTTCTCTTTTCCATTTCAGCCTCAATAATGTTAAATCCCCTTTATTTTTGATGTAGTTGCTATTCCATTCCGTTTAAACTCGTTATTACTTTTCTGATGGTCAAGGCAGCGAGAAGGTCTTGAAGTGGCACTCAGTGAAAAACAGCTGATCATATTTTCTGCAATTTTATTGGTTATTACTGTAGGGGATGTTACATGATGATGTGCATTTAATACTTTGATATCATGATTCATCTCCGATGGATTGTGGTCTACAGTATTGCAATATAAGTAGTTTTGCTGTAGAAATACATGCAAGTGATTTTCCGATAATCAAGGCATAGAATCAATTTATCTTCAGTAAAGACAATAGGGGTAGATTACAAAAACACTGTTTGCTAGCAACCATTTGGTTGCATTCTTAAGTCGGACACAAGTCTTTTGTGTACCTCAAAAGCCTCATCGAGGTTGTCGGTTCAATGTATGGCAAGAATGCATTTGATTTGAGGGATTTGTCTTACCGGATAACCGATGAGTTCGAATTGATCCGATTGACGAGGATGATTTTTCGCCCGCGCGAGCCTTTTATTCTGGATCTTTTGAGCTCCCCTCTCTCCCTCTCCCTCTCCCTCCCTCTCTTCTGTCGTTCTCATATCTTCCGCCGATGTGGTTTCCTGTGCCAGGTGGCGTGGATCCTCGACGCCGCCCTTGTCTCCGAGCTCTTAACGGCTCTCCTGTCGCAGAAAGCGGAGCATCCTCACACGGTGGCGGCGCGATCTCCATTCATTTGTCTCACGTTTGTGAACTTGCTGCTGGTTTCGGTCCTCCTCATGACGAGTTTCAGGTGGAGTCGATTGGGAGCGATGGAGGTACAACAGAATAGCAAGGCGAATTGGAGAGGGAGGATACGGAGGCGAAGGAGTTTTTCTAGTGGAGCGAAGAAAAGTTGGGATAGTTCTGCAATGGAGGCGGAAGCGAATTAGTTAGTACTGTAGTTTTGTACTTTTAGTTGCTTTTTTAATTCTTTGTAGCGCTCTTGCCACAATAGCCCTTAAATTATTTGGTTTTATAGTGTTAGAAAACTGTGATTGTTTTTTTCTTTTTTTTTCCATTTTTCGTTTTTCATTTTAAATTTAGTTCCTAGACGTTACCGTTGTGATTTGATATATCGGTTTAGGTAACGTTGAGTTTTCTATTTTTTTTTTTAAAGAAGACATGCCTTTGCTAGGCATGTCTATATGGTAAAAGGCAATTTTGAGTTCCGATTTTGCCCCGACACACTATTTTAGGTTTATAGTTCGAGTGGTCAATTCCTTTGACACACGTTTGTGTAATTTGAGATGATAGCTACTTTGGCAAAGCGTTCCATTGAATTGAAGGAAGTGGTTTAATAAAATATTTTCCCTGCAGAAGCAACTGCCTAAAGATTGTATCAAAAATAAGTATAAATATGATTCTTTATCCTTTTTTTTTGTGCTTGAATGTGGAATTAATGTTCTTTGTACAAAATTCAGTGTGCACTGCGTCGTTAAATTCTCTTGTGGGAGAGTGCTATGTATTCACTGGCCAAGAAAGCGAAAATTTGCACTTATTGCGACACTTTTGGCTCAATTTTGTAAGATAAATTAATATCAACAGAAAAAAACAAAAAAAAATGACCTTACTAATTAGCTTAGTATCTACTCTACAAGTTGGAGAAAAAAAGACGGGTTTAACGTTTGGAAAAGGTTTAAACCAAGCGAAAACAATCCAAAGTGCTAGAAATCATTTTATGCTTTCGAGGGTTATTTAGGGTTAATAACGAAATCATCATGTCGTCGAACCGAGACCGAACTACCATAAGGACAATGGTATGAAGTGGTTGCAGTTCCAGTTTGGCAGTTCGACTCCTGTTGCATTTAAGCTCGGTTGGAGGGACGGGCTGTACAAGTTTTTGCGTCGCCTTGCGGCGGCCAGCCTGGATAGTTTGCGTCAACTACACCGCGAATCGCTATTAGCGTACATGACGCTAATTGGGGTACCCCTTTTTTTGGGGCAAATTCTCAAATAGAATAAAGTACGCTAAATGTTTTTGCACGTTATTTGAGGTACCCCGCTCAATGCGGTTCATAACTGTAATTTAGTTCCCTTTTAAATAGTGTGGTGTACGGACTGTTATATCTGTACTACACCGTACATTTTTATATTTAAAAGTACAGAAAATATAATAATATATAATTGCGTAAATATTTTCAGGCATACGCAGATGTCAAAAAAACGCGACGGCGTACGATTTGAACAGTTTCGTACAAATTTGTTTTTTAGTGTGGACATATTATGTGCTGAAAATTTTTACAAAGCAGTTTACAAATTAGAGTACATGATAAATTAGTATCATGGTGTACCCGAAAAAACACAATTTACCGTAAAGTACGCTAATTGTTTCATTACGCTATCTATTTCATTACGCTAATAGCGATTCACGGTGTAGACGCTTTGGTAACTACACCGCGAATCGCTATTAGCGTACATGACGCTAATTGGGGTACCCCTTTTTTTGGGGCAAATTCTCAAATAGAATAAAGTACGCTAAATGTTTTTGCACGTTATTTGAGGTACCCCGCTCAATGCGGTTCATAACTGTAATTTAGTTCCCTTTTAAATAGTGTGGTGTACGGACTGCCAGATCTGTACTATTTCGTACATTTTTAAATTTAAAAGTACAGAAAATATAATAATATATAATTGCGTAAATATTTTCCGGCATACGCAGATGTCAAAAAAACGCGACGGCGTACGATTTGAACAGTTTCGTACATATACATGTTTTAGTGTGGACATATTATGTGCTGAAAATTTTTACAAAGCAGTTTACAAATTAGAGTACATGATAAATTAGTATCATGGTGTACCCGAAAAAACACAATTTACCGTAAAGTACGCTAATTGTTTCATTACGCTATCTATTTCATTACGCTAATAGCGATTCACGGTGTACAGTACTGGACTGTAGCAGCTACTGTACTTTGGGTGTCGGTCAAGTCTCGTGGCATTTATAAAGTGTACTTTTGCTGCTGGAGTTTCTTGTTTCGTCTCGCACCTTTTGAATGACAAGAAAAGACAAAGGGTGTTGCTCATGCACTAAAGGGTTTTTTCTGCCGGTTAGCATTCCCTTTGTCTCTATGTGTGATCAACTTGATCGTATGGCAACAGACGAAGATCGACACCTCTCTCGATACTGAATCTCGAAAATTGACGATTCAGCTCGATGCGCATCACTATTGCTGCATTCACACTAGAAATGGATGATGAATGAGATGAGGAAACGAATGTCCTTTTTTTTTGTTTGGACGTGAATCGCCCTTGGCGTCATCTCACGTCAACCAAAAACGTTGCGATGTGATTCATGTTGCCGTACGATTAGTCGCCGATGACTGAAATCAGTCCTTACCAAACCATCGTTAAGAAGGGGGGCGGACGTTTCTTCAAAGTTCCAAAGAAGTTTTAAGTTTACATTTTTTTACGTTTTATTTTATATGATTTTGATTGGCTATTTGATAATGGGTTAGCAATTTAAAAAAATTCGTTACAATACAGATCATTCATTCGGGATACGACTTCATGTTTTTTCAAAGTCCAATTTATGCATTCCGAAAAGGTTTTCCGGAAAAGAAGATGACTTGCCATGGTTGTCAAGTTTTGACGCACTAGACCGTATGTTTGTCCATCGCTACGCTCCAAATCGTATATTTTGTCCGTCACTACGCTCCAGAAAGGTTGACAGCCGAGCCGTCAATCTGTTTGGCGCCTCTGTTTTTGTTTTTTTGCGGAATGAATGGTACGGGATCATTCGTTTCCTCACCTCATTCATCATCCATTTTCTAGTGTGAATGTAGCAATAGTAGCAAAAGTGTGCACAGTGCAGGGGCCACAAGAGATTAGATAATAGTTCAACAGTGCGAAAACGTGCAAAATGCTACATATGATATATCCGTATTATTTTAGTTTATCCGTACATAGTCATCATAATAGTGTTATAAATTTCTAGTGTTGACCCTCCCCTCTCTTTTCTACAAAGGAAATGCATCCCTTTGTAGCATAATTCAAAAGTAGGCGTTTTTATGGTAGGCCTTTGGTAGGCGCACAAAACTTGGCACAAAACTCGCGTAGTGTAGACATACTGTATGTGTGTGCGTTGTGCAAACTCTTGTACAAACGTATGAATCTGACGTATGATCAAATTACAACGCACGCCGCCAGACGAAGTTTTTTAGTGAACTGACACAAAGTAGGATGACATTCCGCGGGAAAGAAAACCCGAAAAAAAAAACGTGGACGAACAACCAAACAAAATTTGGTGGAGTGAAATAAGTGTGAAGGAGTTAAAATGAGCGTGGTGGAGAGCGTCGAGAGTGCGATGAGAGAGAGTAGAGAGAGTTCATAGTTTTTTCGGAAAGGGCGAAACCGCCAAAGTATATTTGCAGCTACCAACGGGTAGGTTTTGGTAATATTTTTAGTAGTGTGGGATATTTTTTTTTATCGTCCCATACTGCCTTGTTGGTCAATTTGAGGCTTTATTTAGTGTGGCCTTCAAAATTGCAGACGCTAATATGATAGATAGTCCTATTGTAAGTTGTGTTATAGGATTTTCATGTGATCTTCTTAGATCGCTACTTTGATCAGCAACCGTTCGATCGTCCAAATCTGACGGTTTAAATAAAAAATACCTCAAAACTCACAAAAAAAAATGTCTTAAAGTTTTTCAAAATTTAGACATGACGTTTAATTCTCTATCGATCGATGTGCAACTCACCCCTTTTACTATTTTTTTTAATTTTGCGACCATACAATATGGGTCTTAAGGTCATCTTATATGTTTTACATACAATAGGGATATTGTATGGGCCTACTTTCACCTACTTTTGAACTATGTTTTGTAGTTTGTTGTTTCTTTTTTCATTTTATTTTCACTTTATTTGCATTTTATTGTTTCATTGGCTCTTGCAGTTGCCAACTCATTCTCTCCCTGTCACTGCCACATGGTAACGCGTTCCCATTTTCTACTGCTGACTGGCTAGCTGTTATATGCCACAGTTCCGCCCGTTACGGCCAACATCAATCTCACGCTATCCTACGGAGAAATTGGCATATGCACTGCATTTCGCTTGCTATATCGCTAACGATATGATGGTCCTATCGTATCGAAGTGCCACAATTGTTATATTGCAGTATGTTTCCTATACAATATTTTTTGTCGATACAACATCATAGCAATATATCGAATTGCTTAAGGCCGCAATTTTCGAACAATATGTGTGACGTTTCAAAGACGAATATTATGTACGGACCGCCTATGCTGGTTTAATGTTTACTCTGCATTTAACCTAAACCTGAAAAATGCGGAAAACAACAATCCTGCCAATTGCACCACCTTGACACGTGTGAACCTAATAATGTAATTGCTTCCCGATCGGTCTGATTTGAAAAACGTTGCGAATCTTTGGCAATTTACTTCGATGGCCTTTTGGCTTGACGAATTCTGCCATTTTATTTAGGGAATTGATCATGACAGTGACTGTTACTGTTTTGGTTGCGCACAGTCACTTACGTCATTTTGTCAAAAAAATATACGTTTGAAGTACACATTGGTACAAATAAAGTACCGTTGAGTATAAATTTGACGGTCAATCCGTTGGACATTTTGTACTTTCACAATATTGTTTCAACCGTTTAAAATTTTGCCTCGCTTGCAAGCGTCAATCGTTATAATAAAATTAGCAATTCACACGGTCCGCGAGCATTTACGGTAACAAAACTACGGCAACCACATGTAAATAAAAGTGTTGCAGACATTCACTTTTTGTCGTTACCTGAGCTCCACTGTGTGAGCACCTAGCCGCAAAATTGAAATTAAATCGTCTAAGCGTTATATTGAACTTAGACGCAAAGTGAAACGAAACGTCTTTAAACTGAAGTACTATAAGTTTTGTACGGATAATTAAAACGCACGAAACGAAATAAACTTTGTAGACTATAATAAAATGAACCAGCGTAAAAAAATCAATTGAAATTAAATGAAAAAAATGCGCGTCGTCACGCGCGACGAAATCGAGCCACACTATCTAAGAATCAACATAGTTTAAATACTATAAGTCTTGTACGGAAATATTAAAAAGCACGAAACGAAATAAAGTTTGTAGACTTTAATAAAACGAACCGGCGTAAAAATGTCAATTGAAATTAATTGAAAAAAATACGCGTCGTCACGCGCGACGAAATCAAGCCACACTATTTACGAATCAACATACTTACATTGACAACGAAATTGATAATGATTCGCAACAGTGTAAATTTTCAACAGCAAGTTCCATCTACATGGGAAAAACTTAGCCAGATGTAAGCACGTCTATTTTTCATAAGGCACAAACCTCGTCAAAATTTCACATCAATGCAATTTGTCGTCAATATAAGGTAACCATTTGTTATTTTTGGTAGTTTGATGTTTTTTTCAACATTTTTTTGGCAAACATTTTGGTGTAGGCTATATATTTTTGGATGCTTTAAAGTTTTTGCAACGCGGGAGCTCCATATAGTTGGGTGAGGTCCATGTTATAGACAATAATGTACTTTATATTTTTTGAAAATTTAAATGTATTTAAAATGAAGAGATTTTACATGCAATTCCACAATTTGGGTTAGAGGTGGGGTATACATTTACAAGTTGGGGTAGGCTTAGAGTAAAAATCTCAATGTGTGTTTTACTTCGCATTTGTTATTGTTTTCATCGTCTCTTTCTTTAGAGGATGTTGCCTATACCGGATAGGATATTTGATTCAAGGGGGTGAGCTTCTTCGAACAGCCGGAAGATTTGCAATTGGACAATGATATGCTATATCAATATCTTCTTCAAGAAAAAAACTGGTTGTTCTCCAATGTGATAGAGGTGGTAGTTATAGAGATATTAAAGAGAAACAAAGAGGACAAGGGTCAAACCCCCAATTTTTTCAACAAAAATTAACTAGTAGTCGACGAGTAGAATGTCCATTTCGTGTTTGTGGGTACGAAAGAAATGGCAAATAGGAATTATCTACCAAAATACCACAACACAATCACAAAAAACCTCAACATCTAAAGGCACACCCGATGTGTCGATGGATGGACAACAGTGGTATTGAAAAAGTTACACATTTTTTTAGGTCTGGCGCAAAACCGAGGCAAGTTGTGAGCTCTTTCAGATTAGGGGATAAACCATGTTACGCCACAGCTATAGATATTTACAATTTACGGCGACAGATACGTAAACTTGAACTTAAAGGTAAATCATCTATTGTAGCTCTTATAACTGAATTGGAAACTTTAAAAATGTTCAAAAGTGAGTATGAGCTAGACCATGAATCGTTATTAGTGTCAATAACTCCAATTTGGGTATTAAAAAAATTGATTTTTTATTTCAAATTGGATACATGATTTTAATTTTTCCTTGACGTTGATTAAGCTACCGTAAAAAATAGCATAAAGCCCGAAAGTACAATAAAATCTAAGTAGTGTGGTGTACGCTCGATGTCAAACCGTACATAAATGTACTTTTTTAACTGAAAATTTACAAAAAATGAATTAAACCAGACACGCACGCATAGGAAAGTGCGCTAAAAAAACGGAATTAGTATGACAAGTAAATTAGCATGGCATGTACAAATATCTTAAATTCGCGACGGCGTACGATTTTTAATATTTTGTACGGGTACATATATAAATGTATATAATCGTACAGTGAATATTCCAGTTTTGTTGTTCCCAAATTAGCATTAACGCCGAAATTAGAATACACATTTAAAAAAAACAAATTCTTAATTAGTATCAATTACGATAAATTTTCTTAAACACTATTTAAATTTTGACACTAATAACGATTCGCGGTGTTGATGATGAACTTCATATCACTCATCTTTTCATAGCTCCCAAAACATCGGTTAATATGCTAAAGAGAAATTATACATATATTTTGTTAGATTCCACATACAAAACAAATTATTTCAAAATGCCATTATTACACGTAGTAGGGTTGTCTCCGAATAATAAAAATTTTAACATATATTTTGTCATTTTGAGTTCAGAAAAACTAGAGGATTATAAGTGGGCTTTGGAGCAATTAGTTAAATTGTTTCAAAAAGACTCTCTTCCACAAGTGTGTGTAACAGACCGTGAACTAGCTTTAATCAATGCTTTGGAAATAGTATTTCCCAATGCCCAAAAACTCCTTTGTCAGTGGCACATCAATAAAAATGTCGTACCTAAATGTGAACCTGATTTTAGTGGTTCGGACAAAGAATGGGGGACCTTTTATCAAACATAGAATGAAGTTATGCAAGCAAAAAATGTGGAAGAATTTGAGGTGGTGTGGAGAAAGTGTAGCAACTTACTTTATGACAATAAAAAAATAATGTCATATTTGAAAGATATATGGTTTCCTTACAAAGAGCGTTTTGTGAGCGCATGGGCGGACCGTTGTCTACACCTAGGTAGTAAATCCACTTCTCGGGTTGAGGGGGCTCATGCCACGTTGAAGTCTTATTTGCAAACATCTACTGGTGAGTTTTTTATTTGGATATATCATTGTTTTTTTAGTCTTTGTATGCTCATTGTATGTTTAATTAGGTTGTGTCATCATTGTTTTTTTTATTTTTTTATTTATTATTTTATTAAAACAGGTTATTTATTCATGTGACAAAGACATGATCATCAAGTGACCAATTAGTGTGGATTTATACATATTTGGTCTTAAAAGTCAATTTTTGTTCTATATGATGATTAAATGAATGAATATTACGCACATTACTAATGGTGGTCGATTGAATGGAATTTTTATAAAACAATGGTTGAATGAATATTTTTATATTAATCATGGTTGTTGATTTAATTAAATCCACTCTAGTCTTAGTGTTTGAAAAAATGTTATCCACGTTGATAGTGGTAATTTAATGAATGAAATTTGTAGACAACATGGTGATGAAACAAATGTAAACCATTGGATAGTACAACTCACAATATAATTGGTGGCTGAACAAATATATTTCACGTTGATGTTGATGATTCAACGAATGTAATTCACTATACTAATAAAAATTAAATTAAACCTATCTATACTAGTAATGGTTTTCTCTTATGATATGTGCATTACAACCACAATTAAGGTGTATGTGTATTTCAATTTAAAAACAAAAAATATGTAATATTGTTCTAGTTATAATACAATTACATATTATTAATTAAATCTTTGTAGATGTTCCTTAGATATTAATTAAATGACATTTTATATTTGTTCCAACTACAGATCAACTAGTTTATACAAAGATAAAATGCTACTTTTTTTATTGTATGTCTCACTTGACTTCAACTATATCGCAAATTTTTGTAGGTGATCTCCGAAGTGTTGTGGAGAAAATTGAAATGATGGTTACAAACCAATATCAAGAATTCAACGGAAGTAATGCATCTGATGCCGTGAGGATTCCACATTTTGTTCGAGAAACATTTTTTTCCAGTTTGACATGTCATGTGTCAAATTTCGCGTTACAAATAATAAGTTAATCATTTACAAGGTTTTTGGGAAAATCATTAAGGTTCAAAATTCTCTTCAAGTGAAAACCATTTTGATCTTAGTTTCTAACCAAATTCTATCTTAATTAAAGCCAATTTAATCTTGAATATTGTTTTAATATTTATAATTAAACAAGTGTTACAATTCGTTAAATCTTGTCTTAAACTTGAGTGTTAAAAAAAAACTTACTTATTTTTTCTTAACATTTGAATATACTTTGAAGATATTAATGTAGCCTTTTTATTTATCACATTTTTTTGTTTTTGCTTTACTTTTCTCTTTCCAGGTTAATAGAGAATATGATTTTGCCAAAAAGAGTTTGGAGAGTGGTTGTGATTTGGCTCCTTGTACACATACTTTGAGGAGTACTATGGGGCTCCCATGCAATCACTTTCTTCTCAATTTACTAAAAAAAAAACCATTTTTCTACATCACTTTGACAAACATTGGTATCTACATCTACTTGAAAATTTAGAAGATATTGAAAAAGATAAAATCTTCAAAATGCATGAAAATAAGAATTTTTCCAAACTTCCTCAAGCTTGGAAAAAATTGCAAAAAAAAAAAAAATCTTGGAACTTACATCATCAAAAGTATGCAACAACCTAATTAGATAAAATTGCGGAGACAAAAATGCACCCGGTTTTTGATCCAAAGAAACCAAACGTTCACGGTCAAATCGTAGGCTCAAAAAAGAATGAAGTTTGGTCACCCAAACAGGACCCGTCATGTTTTGAACACGTGGAATGAAAGTCATTTATTAAAAAATATTCTTTTTGTAAAAAAACATGGCACAATTTAAAAAAATGTCCGATTATGTCAAACCAAAGTTCTCAATCCAACGAATGGAATGGCAATGATGTTCCTCAATCAAACGAAAGGGTCAAAATACAAAACTCTAATTTACTACAAGACGTGGCCAAACAAGGCTTTGATTCAAATAAATTGACGGAGAAGAATGGTTCACAATCGAACAAATAAGCGAATAATGAAGCTCTCAAATGAATGATGGCTTTGCCAAACAAATTTCTCAATTGGACGAAAAGGTAAACGAGCAAGTTTTTCATTATTTGACCATGCCTTTACATTTAGCATTTTGTTTGGCAAATTTACGCGATGCGATGGCTGACGAGAATTGTGGTTTTAGGGTTGTTGCATCCCAATTGTATAGTAGTGAACACAATTGGGTTCGAGTACGAATTACGATGATCGAACATCTTTTTGCGAATCGTGAGTATTATGAGGATTTGTTTGGAAAAAATATTTACAAAAAAACGCATTCAAGATTGGACCATCACATCGGAGTTGCGAAAAAATGTATATGGTTCTCAACCCCTTAAAAGCTAATACTACTCGCTTCTCAATACAACTCACTTCTCAATTTGAAAGGCTTGTTGTGATTATCTCACAAAACATTGTGGGTAGTAATACGTATATTCCATATGCAAAAGTCAACGATCAACCTCCTATTTGTTTGGTGTATGTCAACAAGAATCACTTCCAAGAGGGTGTTTTGGGAGGTGGAGTTTTACTTTCAGCGGAGCCACAGTGGCTTGGAAGGAATTGTGATTCTGTGTATCGTGCAATATGTTTGGAAGTTTTAAACCCTCGTTTTCAAAATTGGAACAATTACTTGAAGGTACATGTTTGTGTTGAACCTTAACCTTTTATACATTAAAATTGTATTGTTTGTATCTATTTGTGGTATCAAAGAACCATTTGAAAGCATAAACCACAAACATACAATACATGCATGTGAGGTGGCAGTTGTAGTAAGTATGTAAAGTGCCATTAATTGCAATTGTTACATTTTCTTAATTTATTATAAACTATCACTCAATTTTGGTTTTTTTTATTGCACGAAATATACAATGATGAAATTTGAAAAGTACCATCGAACTTTTTATGTTATTTATTTTGGCATTGTTTTCTCATGTTTCTTGTTTTTATTTATTCCTCATTTGGAGGAGTGACAATTTAGAAAGAGTAATTGGCTTTTTTTTTATTCACTTTATTTCAATGTGTAAGGCTTTTAATTTGACATTTTGAAAAAAATAAAAATGTATGGTTGTTAAAAGCTTAAATTTACATTTTTGAATTCAAAAAACAATTGCAAATGTGTTAGTTTTTTATTTGAATTGAATGTTTAAAGGTATTTATACCAAAACATGAATGCTTGGGCTAACTTTTAATGTCAGCAAAATGCCCATTCTTGCAGCCTTTTTTATAATTTCTTCACCTTGCATTATCCTTTATTTATTATAATGATAAGAAAATGCCTCAATCTTACTACTTTTTTTTCTGAATATCCTCACATTGCATTATCCTCTGCTAAGTGAAACTTGTGTATCACTTGACTGGAATGGTTCTTATGTGTGCTACTTTTTTTATTTTTTGTTTTTCATTTAGTCCATCGCTTATTCTAGAAGAGTATAAAACCCTAAAATTTTCAAAAATGCTAGATGACCGGAAAATAATAAGCAAATCCTCTTAAACCTCAAAACATATCCAAGGTTCTTTTTTTTTTGGTCAAATCGTTGCATATTCCACTATTGCGTGTTCATTGCCAATAAGAGCCACCGAACCATATGGAGCTCATGCGTTGCAAAAAAGTTAAAGCATCCAAAACTATATAGCCTACACCAAAATGCTCACCAAAAAAATGTTGAAAAAAACATCAAACTACCAAAAACTGTTGTTTTTGAAGATTTAGTTTCGTGCGTATGTGAAATTTGATGCGCACGCGACGTTTCGTGCGTATATATTTACGTTATATACTGTGGAGGTTCGAAAGGATTTGTGGATTGGGGGAGTAAGTGTACGAGCAAAATTAAAGTTACGTGTGAGTGGCGCGAACAAACATTTGAAAATGTACGGCGGATCGCGAAGCGATCCGATATGAAATATGAATTTAAGGTGACGAAAAAGTACGCCGGCCATATGAAACATAATGCGACAGACCGCATTTATTAAATGTGACGCCACCGGTACGGAGCGTCGTATTTGACACGCGACATTTATGACGAAGTACGTGATTTCGGTACGGACAAGATTTGTATGGTACGGATTGTTTGACAAGTGATTCGTGGTACACGTGGAAGGCGGATGGCGTCCGCCGATTTTTTAAGGGACCACATTGTTCTTTTACAAAATGTAGTCTTGTATCCATATGTTTGCTTTTATAGTGATAACTCGGATTGGAGGCGATCGAGATGGCTACCTGGTTGTCACACCCGGCAACTTGTGCCCTTGTTTGTAGAAATCCTCGTTCATGCAAAAGTGATTTAACCCATAGTAATTCTTTTATTGCAGCACTTGTTGCCATATATTCAAATACCATTGATGATTGAGCTGTGACTTGCTACTCCAACATCATGTTCTTTCCCCAATCTGTAGCACATATCTGGTTGTTGATTTTTTGCATGGGATGTCACCATAGCCTGAGTCGGGATGTCACCATCACTTTTGTCACTCTTGGTGATGATTGCTGATTCTAATCCTCCCAAATTTAGTTATAAGTTCTTGGTCCCACCTAGATAGCTGAGAAGTATTTTAGCGGCTTCCAAGTCCACCCTCTTTAGATTTGCAAATTTCTGCTTAGTACTCCTGCTGTAACAAAATCACGACGCGTACAATTCATAAAATAAAGCAGACCACCTACTACCTGTCTGTAAGGAATATCACTCAAATTTTCATTTTTGATGCATCTTTTATCAGAAGTTCTGAGGCAATTTTTAGTCTTTCCAACTTCTGTCTGTTTTCCATTGATGTTGCGCTACACCTTGAATCGTTATTAGAGTAGAATTTTTTAGCGTATAGGAATAATAACCATTATTAACGCTAATTGGGAATTTGGAAATTTTCAAAGAAATCGTTTACTCTAATTAGGAATTAGGGCTTTTTTAAATAGTATGGATAATTCTATTTGAGAATAAAACAAAAAAAAGCAGGACGGGATTAGCGTACACAACGCTAATAGCGATTGGCGGTGTACCTTGACACGAGAGAACCTAATAATGTAACAGCTTCCCGATCGGTTTGATTTGAAAAATGTTGCGAATCTTTGGCAATGTACTTTGATGGCCACTTGGCTTGACGAACTCTGCCATTTTATTTAATACATTTTATTTTGTTTGCAGCCGTCTTGTATTGAATATCGCTTCCGATACGGAAACTACAGTACTGTACTGTAGTAAGATATCGCGTATTCTAGGTGAAATCAATACCCCGTAAAGTCGTTAAATAGTCTCTATGTACACACTATATTTTTTCTGGATCTGCCCTTTTACGTGAGATGCGTGTGTCAAAAAGGTACATTTTCGTATCAATTGGTCAGAGAAGGTTAAATCTCGTACAAGCAGAACTGTACACCGTGAATCGCTATTAGCGTCAATGCTTTTTTCGCCACTAAAAACATCTTTTCTCCGTTCACACTTGTAGGATTGTGGATCTGACGGTTGCGATTGAAAGATTTTTTTCTCAGCGTCCGATTGGCGGTCTCAAATTGTAGATCCAACAAGTGTGTACGGAGAAAAGATGTTTTAAGTGGCGAAAAAAACATTGACGCTAATAACGATTCAAGGTGTACTGTACCGTATTCTCCTGCTCCTACCGTAGTACGGAAAGCGTACCTTAAGCGCGGACCTGTAACAACTGCCACCTTCGTTTCTTCGCTGCAATGCTGCAATGCTGCAATGCTGCAATCAGCACTGCAGCACTTCCAGGGAATGAAACTTATTGCTCGACCTTTTCTCCTGTGGCCATGCAGTCTTCAAGTCTACCGTTTGGAAACCCTTTTGCTCTCCCTTCCGCTATTCCTTTAACTAAGCAGCCAAGTCAAGCTGACAAAGAACTAAATGAACGTCAGAAACGCTTCAAGTTCTTCTATTATGATGCTACCGGGTGGCATCCTTTTGCAGACAGCGCCAGTAGGAATCTTTCTGTGGCTCTTCTTGCAGGATGTCCGACAGGTCACTTTGAAAGGGTAGATCCACATGTGGTAGAATTCAAAGCATATTTTCAAAAAAATATCAAAACAGGCTACAGGCGGTCTGTTGGATGGACGGACACCATCACAAATGAAAAGTGAGTCGAGAGACTGAGGGGGCGAGGGGAGGGGGGGAGGGGGGGAGAGGGGGGGAAGAGGGGGCGGTGAGTCTTGGTGAGTTTTTTTTTTTGTTTTTTGCTTCTTCGCATATCGTTGTTTTTGTTGTTGTTGCTGTTTTTAACGACGGTCTCAGAAGGATCACGGCAGACATGTATTGCCATGGTTCAAAAAACCATGGACCTGAAATCGATTTTCTGTATATTTTGTATGTTTTCCGCTTTATTTCGTATTGATCGTCTCTAAATATGAAAGCTTGTTTTAATTCACGGTACGCCTTCCATCCTTGTTAAAATTAATCACTCTACATCGAGTGAATGTTTTTTGACTCAAACTCATAAGTCAGTGTTGATAACATTAGTTCAGTGGTTCATGATGAGCCACATGTTAAAACAATATTTATTGTAGTGAATTCTAATCAAGTGTTAACACTAATAATATACTAACTCTTATAGCGATGGGCACTGTAGCTATCTTCTGCCTGCTGGACTTACTCGCTGTGGCATAGACTGGGTATCTGTATTCCTTTCCTTTCCTTTCCTCTCCTTTCCTCTCCTTTCCTCTCCTTTCGTTTCCTTTGTTATTTGGTAACAGCTACGGTCCCTCGGATCCTTTTCATGGCGATTGCGCTGCGGCAGATGAAGCCGAAAGAGTGGCGAGAGCTGCAAGACTAGCCTGCTTTCTCACTCCCCTCGACTTTAATGAAGCAGAAGCTCAAAACGTCATACAAATGTAAGGACTTTTGCTGCTTTTGCTTCTTCTTTTTTGAAGGTCACAAGGAGGTTGAAGCCCATTTATCTAAAGTGTTTCGTACATGGACAATTTATTAACTGGTCAATTTTGCTCATGTGACAAAAGATCACTCAAGGCCAAAGGGAGATGTGTAGTAAGGACAGTCCCAGCTGATATTGGAATGACTTGATGTCAACACTGTTTATCGTTTTAACAGTGATATTCAAGAATTTATTCCTGACTGTGCATGTTACCTGTTAGCAGAAACACATTCTTTTCATAGCCTGTTTTCACATTCCTAATTCAGTAAATGTCTTTATGTGATTCAGCTAACTCAGGATGAACTGAGTTCCACATCAACAGTAATAGCTATGTGAAGTACATACCACTCACCACGTGACTTGTGGTCCACACTATTCATTAAATAGATGTATAGCTTTGTATTCAGTACAAAAGATGAGTTCATGTGGAATGCACTTATTAAGGCGGGGATGCACTTATTATGATTAGCAATTATAAAAAGTTGTAAATTTGCTAACACAACCTAATGATGTACTATTGAAAGTGATTGTAAATGTGCCATTTTTCGCATTTTGATTGCATTTTCTCTATGGAGAGGCTTGCCGTTTGTTCCAGTTCTGGTAGTGTTCACCACTTGTTTTCAAGAGTATTCAATTCTTGGTTGTTGGTAGCGTGTTTGCTGGTCAGTTATTTCACTTCGGTCAAATTGTGGCTCAAAAGTTAATTTGCTTCAGAGATTGTTCTTGCCTTTTCTAATCTCAAATTTTTTGAGTTGAACCAGGTCAAAAATGTTAAACCTTAAAAGACCCTTTAGTCATCCTTGTTGTAACCAGTGACACCTAATTTGTAAGGGAGCTTAGTCATCTTATGAGCTTCTTTTTTATCAAAAAAGAGGTGGCAAGAGTAAATGCTAACTATTTGTATTGTTTTGTTTTCCTACAGGCTAAAGAAGGGTTTGAATGAACCTGAAAAGTATACGGTTGAACGCATTCAGAGAATGCAAAACACAGAACGGCGATCGACAGTCTTCAGGTAGTTTGATTTGTCTGCATTGTTCAACTAATAATCACTTTTTAGTTTAATATAATCGTATGGACAGAGAAATTGGTATGGTCCATGCCAAACACGTAAAAAAGAAAAAGCCTCACATAGGTACTGGTCATTCACAAATTATGGTTTTATGTGGCTATGATGGTTCACACTAGTTAATGTGCAGGCCCTCAAAGTTAAGCATTTAAAATTAGTACATATTGTACTTATTACAGTGGACGATGTGATCAGCTGATTGTCACCTGTATGCAAATGGCTGAATACATGTCTATGACCCTTGGTTCTTCAGGTCTTGGCTTTATACCAGCGCCTCTTTCTAGGAAATGTCTTTCGTCAATCGTCATATTTGAGTTTTTCGATGTATTTGTAATGAGCCTAACAGTTTGCGACTGGAGCTCACACTTTAACTGAGTAACTGCAGGGACACGGTAGAAGAGGTGGCATCAAAGCGAGGAGGTAATGCAAATGTTCGATGGGCCTGGTATGGAGCATCACTGGAGGCTCTTGAATCGGTTGTCATGTTTGGATTCGCCCAGATTTCTCAGCCAAAAGATGGAAAAGTGTATGGTTCTGGTTTCTACTTTTCACCGGAGAACAAAGTTGATGTAAGGATTGTTACCGAATTGGGCCGTTGAGAAACTGATTTCCAATTGCAAGGCCTTTCAACTAGGGAGCTTTTGATCCCGTGGATAGCATATTCACATGTACAAAATTCTTATTGACGAAGATTACTGTGTATTCAGGCAAGTTTACCTGGTGCTTTGATAGACGATTTAACGGGCGAACGCAATTTGCTACTTTGTCAAGTGGTACTTGGAGCCCAGGAAGTTCTGTTGCCCTTCACATCGATTGAAATGTTAACGCCGAGCAGTATATCTTTTGATACAGGTAAGTGGATGATGGTTAGAGGAGTGATGGGTGTTTTGTGTGAAGTTGTTTGTTCCTTCTACTGTAACAGCCACACTTATGGGCTTTAAATAAATAGCGTATACTTCAGTTGAACTTTTTAAATCTGTTTTGTGACAAAACTTTAAAAGATCAGCTTGACGTACAACTTCAACACACTCTCAGCCAATAAAAATATTTGGACCTGAACTTTCTGTGAACAGTATTACGCGAAGTTCAAATAACTTACAAACTTGTCGCAATATTCATTGTGGAAAATAATAATGTTATTGAATCGGCTTTGAGTTGAACAGAGTGGCTGTTATGGTATTCAAAGTCTGTGAAGTGAGGAGTCCTTAAAGCACCAGAAATCCTCCTCTCGCCCTCTCTCCCTCTCTCTCCCTCATGCCCTCTCTCCCCTCTCCCTCTGTCCCTCTCTCCTCTCCCTCTTTTCCTCTCTCCCTCTGCTTCATGTTTGGCAGGTGTGGATAACCTGGCAGACCCAAAAGTTTATTGTGTGTGGAGTCCTTTTGGAAACACTCACACAATCGTCGAGTATGTGGTCACTTTGAAGGAGCACACATTGAATGCTCCATAATCAATTCAAATAAATACTCTTGAGAATAGAGACTCTCGTATCTTCGATGATTTTTTTGTGATTCACTTTTCGGGTGGTTCAATGTTTAATTCACAATTTTTTCCTTGTACCGTATTCGTTTTGTTTGTACCGAGCGTTTTGCTTAACCTTTGGGCAACTTCTTTTGGAGTTATTGTGGGTAGGTTTCTGTACAGAGATCCACTTGTTATTCGTTACACAAACAGAAGTTTCTGTACAGAGATCCACTTGTTATTCGTTACACAAACAGAAAGTCTTCTCTGATATCTTTTTTTTTTGTATCCAAAGTGTACAGACATGAGTTTTTTTGTTCAATATGTAAGTTTTTTTGCGAAATCCATTCAAATCCTTCCAGTTGGGCATCTATAAGAGTAGTCGAAATACATTATCTTCTCAATGTAATAAAATCGTTTTTTCCGGGTTCTTTATTGACTGTCAGCTTTGAAGTCTTGAGACGTTGAAATTCACATAGATGTCCTTATACACTTCAATGTGAATTGCCACATCTAAAGTGTTTCACGCATATTTTGTATTAAAGACATGAGTTTTTTTTTGTTGGCTCTGTAAAATTAAATCTGTATTGGATTCTCTTTTTCAATTGCAGTGTTAGTTTTGGTTACCTATCCCAAAATAAAAAAGAGGAGAGAAGAGAAGAGGAGAAGAAAGAAAAGAGAAGAAGAGAAGAAATAGAAGAGGAGAAAAGAAGAGAAGAGAGAAGAGCTCTGTTGGTCAACGCGTGAGGTGAGCAATCATGATAAGTGATCATCGCGGACACTCTTTTTAGTTCACGGAGTTGAAATTACCTTTGATTTTGAGCAAAACTTTTATTCGTCGACACAAAAAGTTTTCCCAAGGAAAGCTAAAAACGCGATTGTTGTAAAATGGTTTTCAATCGCTTCCTTCCAAAATTTCACTGTAAGCTGTAAAAATTAACACGTTGCAAAAATTTCTTGGAAAACAGATGGCTTCTCAGTTTCATTTGTAATGCTACATGTAAATCGCAGATCTTGGTCCTGGTCTCTATATGTCATTTTTTCTGAGAATAGGATAGAATTGAACTGCTGAGTGGAGATATGAGCCAGTAGAGGATCACCAGGATTCCACCAAGCCAAAAAAATTGAGTTTTGCTTCTCGAAAGCCAGAAAATCTGTAATTTGAAGGAGTCGCTCTCTTTGTTACTTCAAAAAAGCTGAACTTTAACGCATGTCTGGACACTAGGCTCAAAAAGGGAAAAATATCGGTAGAAGACTGGTTTTTGGACTCCCTATCAGAGTTACCAGGACACACGCCAACTGTTTGAGAAAGCTACCAAATAGTAGTGTTGTGTATCGGCAGTGTTTGCCGATAATCGATATGTACCTTTTTTTGGCTTGCCGGTAATCGATATATTGGCACGATATATCGACACTGGTGTTATCGCCAATAAAAAGCCGACAATATCAGCTTTTTATCGCGATAACGCCGGTACCGATAACTATCGGCGATAATTGTACGGTTTATACCGTACAATTGTACGGTTTACTCCGTCGTACTGAACTGCCGTAATTCCGTTACAGAGTACGGAAAAGATTGCTACACGTGGGATGCCACGCTATATACAGTGTAAATATTAGTGTTATGTATCGGCAAAAAAATTATCGCGATAACACCGATACCGATAGTTGTCGGTTATCTAACGGTCAAGGGTTCCGATATATCGCTCCGAAACCAACAAATTCCTTATCGGCGATAAGTGGAAAAATATAGTATGCTATATAATAGTACTTATAATATACTGTATTATATCTTTTACTGTCTATAGCATGGCATGCCACGTGTAGCGATCTATTCCGTACTCTGTGTAACGGAATGATGGCAGTTCAATACGACGGAATAAACCGTACAATTGTAAGGTACAAATTGTAGAACTATCGCAGATAGTTATCGGTACCGGTGTTATCGCGATAAAAACCGATAATTTTTATCGACGATAACACGAGTTTCGATATATCGTGCCAATATATCGATTATCGGCAAGCCAAAAAAAGGTACATATCAATATTGGCAGAACCCTGCCGATACACAACACTTTCGGTAGATTTCTAGTTATGTTGGGGGTCCTTTTTTTTTGTTTTTTTTCACGTGTTAGATTTTTCCTTTGATGTTTTGCTTGCTGGGTTTTGCTTTTTGGGGTATTTTTGGTTTCCTTGCCATCCTTTCGTATTTTCGTCGGTTTTGCCTTGATTTTCCTTTTTGTTTATTCCCTTGTCATGTGGTTCTTTCAGTTTTAGAAATGCTACTTCATTTTGTTCCTATGGACTCAGATGGTTTACCATCGCGCTTTTTAATAAAGTCGCCCCCTCCACAGTAAATATAATACAGTATGTTATAAAGTACTATTATATAGCGTACTATTTTTTTTTACTTATCGCCGGTAAGAAATTTGTTCATCTCGGAGCGATATATTGAGACCCCTGACCGTTCGATAACCGATAATAATCGGTATTGGTGTTATCACGATAAATTTCTTGCCGATACAAAACACTACCAAATAGCCATTTACTGAAGTTGCGCAATGCATTGGAAAAGAATCTTTCATACATTATCTTGGGCATCAATGCACGGTCTCATTCAACAATAGTTTTATCTTTTTTACCCCTTGGTTTTCCTTAAATATATACCAAAGCTGTACGGAAACGAGTAAACAGACTGCTGGAGCTTCATAATCATGAAAACAGTAGCAGATGTTTGTGTAATTTGCAACAGCGAAATCTGAGACCTGCCCTCAGTCATCATAATTTTCATGCTCGAGTTGGTTTGGTTTAACATTACACACATTTGACTGGCCCAGGTTTCACTCTTATGTTTAACAGTATGTTGCAATATGTTGAAAACTGTCAGCCAAATCGGAGAACGAATTCCACAAAAAAATAGGTGAAATGCTTTTAATTGCCAAGGAGCAAAATTGGGTCAAACTGACAATTTGGCATTGGAGACAATGTCACTAAGGTGCCGAGATATATCAAAATTAGTTATATAAGAAAGGCTGCCTAAAGAATCAATTAGTCTAAAGGTCTGTTTAGTAAAAGTTCTGTAAACGCATACTTATTGTGTACTAACTACTGGTAGGAAGTATCAATGTGTATCGATGTGGTTTAAGTATAAATGCGAAAATTTGACTTTGTTCGTAAAATATTTCGTGGGACATCATTTGGGCCGTAGACTGTGGAAGTAATTTGAGCCCTCCCATAGTCTAAAATTTTATACACATAATGAAATGTGGCTGACCTCGTCTACATAACATAGACCGAGATAAGACAAAACCTGCTCCCATCCTGAACCAATTTCAAGACTGGAAAAAGAAACAAAAACGAGAAAAACGGACACCAACGACCCACGGTTTCCATCCACTGTAGTTGAAGTGGCATATGTTTTCTTTTTACTCGGCATGTATAACACCGACTTACAACTAAGAGCGAAGCCATGGACTATTGTAGCCCAAAACATTAAAAAAAAATGGCTCAAACTGCATGTTACAACATATTCCTATTTTCTTCCACACTACTTCCTCCATCTTCAAACCACAACTAATTCTTGGCAATTTAATTTACTACACTCGTTCTCCCTCCAGATCTCCTAATGATCCTCACAAATAATCAAGTGAACTATAACCTCGAGGCCCTTCGTCCAAAGTTCACAAAACTCCATTCAAAAAGCAATAATAACAAATGTGTTTCTTTCCAAACTCCCTATCTAACCTCGTCAATACATTACCTCCGAATAATCGTAACCAATCGTACTGCTTGCCGTCCCTAAGGACATACTCCTGACTGCGATCGCCGTCCTCCCCTCCTTCCCTCCTCCTCTACAGTACCACCTTCTCCTTCTTTTGAAGAATCGGAGGATCGATGTCGATACCCATATTTGCCGCAGTTCCTGCCACTATCCTCATGGCCGACTCGATAGAAGTACAGTTAAGATCCGGAAGCTTCTCCTCCGCGATGACACGGACTTGCTCCGGAGTCAACTTTCCGACCTTCACCTTCTGAGGGTTTTCTGAACCCTTAGCAGCACCTGAATAGAGGTACAAGGTCGTCGATTGTTATTGGAGTAAATCGGTTACAAGCGTGGTGTTATTGATTCTAGCTTAGGTTTGAACAACGTGGTTCATTTTGAATCTTTAAAAGAATTAGTGTTAAGAAAAAAAACTAGTTGTATAATCGGGCTATTTTGTGGTTACAGGGGTAAAAGAATTGGCACCAAATTAGAGTTGTGAACGCTAGTTATGATTCGCGGTGTACTCAGAGGACCGCTACAGCCCTCAATGTCAAATAAAATATCATTTTCTTACATCAAGATATATGGAAAAACGTGCCAGGTTAGATTGTTGCTTAAAGGATAATCACAACATATGCGATTATTGGTGTTACGGGCCAATAATCGCAGTACTAGTACAGAAAAGTGTACAATTCGTATTTTTTTTCTGTATGATTACTGCTATTACAGGCCAGTAGCGCCAGTAATCAAGTTTATGTAATTAACCTAAAAGCAGCTGTCACTATAGAGCCACAATAATATGCGAACCAAATATCAGTTTACAGCCTCAAACATCAGTTCTCTGTGCTCCTCCAGAAGTAGAAAAAGACATACTGTTGCTTTAAATTGCATCTGTTAATCCAAATGTGCGAAAACCATTGGAAACGCTATATGTGGTTACACCATACTATACGTGTACAGTACAGTACATGTATAGTATGAGATGACCACATATAGTATTTCCAATTGTTTTCGTACATTTGGACTATGCATCCAAAAGCTCAAGAGAGACGTACCACAAGCTTTCAGAAGTAGAATTGACGCTGGAGGTGTCTTCAAAATAAATGTAAAACTTTTGTCCTGAAGAAATATAGACAAGTTTCCAGCCATAACCAATTAGTGAAGGCTCAATGCTTTCAAAAATATTTGACTGGGGATGACATTGAAATATAGAGAGGTGAGCTCTTAACAGTTAAAATAGTATATGCCAGATGAGAAGCAGAGGGTGACTTCAGGTCAACACATTAGGAAACTAAAATAGAATAGAAAAGGAGAGACCACCATAATGCCTTTCCTTGTAGCGGTTTAACCAGGTTATATGCCAACAATGACACAAACAACGGAGAGGGAGACAGACAGACAGATACAGAGACAGGGACAATGACAGAGAGAGAAGGAGAGAGAGAGGGAGAGGGGAAGAGAAAGAGAGAGAGAGAAAGAAAGAGAGAGGTACAGAGACAGAGAAAGACAGAGTGAATAGAGAAGAGAGAGACAACTGTGACGTGACATACATCGAAGACGGTGATCTCTACGGGAATGACGTATCCGGGTTTGTCGGCGGTCTTGGCGTTGTACTCCTTGCAGAACATCATGATGTTGACTCCCTTGGCTCCGAGCGCCGGGCCCACAGGGGGCGCAGGCGTCGCCTTCCCCGCCTCCAGCGCCAGCTTCACCACGCCAATCACTGCCACACCGTGCCGCCCCATTGCGCCGATTACCTCACATCCGCTGTATCCACTGTACCCATTGTACCCACTATGTCCATTGTATCTATTATATCCATCATACCCACTGCACTTATTCCACCCGTTATATCCATTACATCCATTATATGCATTGTACCTATTATATCTATTGTACTCATTGTATCCATTATATCCTCTACATCCACTGTACACATTGTATCCATTTTGCCTAATGCACTAATTATACACATCACACCTATTAGAACCATAACACCCGTTATAGCCATTGTACACGTTATATCCATTTATCCACTATCTCCATTTTATTCATAATACCCATTTGTACCCATTGATAAAAAAATGAGAGGGCGCGGACTTCTGTAATTAGGTCAGAAGCCCACAACCAGGTATTGAAAAGAAAAAAAATAGCAAAAATGATGAATGGGGAGAGCGATGATGACAGAGCGAGAGAAAGGCAGAGTGAAGGGGAAAGAAAAGGGGAGAGGGAAAGAGAGAGACAGAGAGAGAGAGAGAGAGAAGGGGGAGGAGGGCAATGACGCATGTTTTAAAAGATGTTCTGTCACATATTAACTATTTTCCTGCCCCCTCTCTGCACTAGAATGAAAGAATGTCAGAATGTATATATTATATATTATTTATTATATTATGCATATTTTTTTGCAAGAATGTTTCCCAGAAAAATCTGAACGACAACTGTTAAAGGCAGAGAAAAAGGTTTTTTGTCGTCTGAAACTACAATTCGAATCAACCCAAAAGCCCCATTTGGTTCGATTTAAATACCCGGACAGAGAAAAAAACAACATTATTTTAAGTTATAATTAAAAGTCCTCGAGACCAATAATTTCTCGTCCTCCAAAAAAAAAAAAATCCGAATTGTTTCCACATTCTAAAGATATTCCTTCAAAAAAATTGGATTTCCCATAGAATCGGTTCGTTTCAGTTTAAAAATCACTTATAAAAGTTACAAATTCAGAATATATTTGAGTTTAAACTTCAAAAAAGACAAAAAAAAAACTACTCACCTTTTTTGGCTTTCCCAGCGGCCTTAGGAGGCGCCATAGCGACTATAAGAGACCTTCTAGGGTTAGGGTTTTGTAAAATCCGTCCATGGCTACTAGCTTTCAAAGAAAATCCAAACAAAGAAGTTCCCTCTGTGCAACTAAGACTGCCACGTGGCGCCAGGAAGGTAGAGGAGACGGCTTTAGATACATTTAGGGCATGTCTACTGGTTGAAACAGAGGCTGTGAGAGGAGCAACAGCCGGAGAAGAAGTGATAGAAGCCATGGCGGACAAATGGAAGAGAAAGGGTATAAAAATCAGGTGGAAAGTATAATTTAAGGGGAAATGAAAGCCAGAATCCAGGTTCAATTCAAAACCCTAAAGGTTGGCCAAGCTGAAGAATTCCTGAACCCTGAATCCGCGGATCCCGAACGTTTGGATTCAAAACCTCGCGATCCAAAGTTGGATCAGGCGATCTTCTGTCCTTTTTTCTTTTTTTTTATCGCCAAAAGGACACGTCGACACTATAAATCTATCGCAAAGCGCAATCAGGTTTTGACGCGTATGGAAAACTTCTCATTTTAAACGTAACGTACTGAAGTCTATTTAACTGTACTACACGGCATAATAAAGTACAGTTTAGTGCAGTCTACCCTGAATCGGTAATATGGCACAGTACAGTACAGTACATTACAGTACAGTACAGTACTGTACTGTACTGTAGCGTTAAGAAATGTACGAAATACAGCGAGGAGTTTATTGTTGGTGACGTGGACGCCTTCAAACCGCTTACCAAATTAACACAAGGAAATAAAAGACTACTGTAGTACTATCGGCTTTATTTTATGTTCTGGGCCAGACAAAAACCGACGACACCGAGTCCTAAAATAGTGATACTGTCGTCTACGGGTGAACTGTTCCCGTTTGTTTAGGCTGTCACGAACTACAAAGTTTCGCCATTCGATTCTTGACCCAGCCGTCCAGTCCGGTATGAACACGTCATGCTGAAGTTAAACCCGTGCTTGGACTATGGAGTTTGAACTTTCTTTAGACTTCAGTCATAGGGTACGCGAAGACTTATATTCACTAAGTTCCATGGGAGTCGGTAAAAAGAAGTTAGATAGCGTGAGCTATTTTCACCTTAGAGTCTTTTTTATTTCAGCCTTAGGGTCAAGTTCCATCAGTCGACAAGTGGTACACCGCCAATCGCTATTAGCGTTGTGTACGCTAATCCCGTCCCGCTTTTTTTTTGTTTTATTCTCAAATAGCGTTGTTTATTCTATTTTTTTCTTTATTCTATTTAGGGTTATATTCAGTACGTTGTCTATTAAATAGAGTGGTGTACGGTCAGTGTCAGACCGTACATAAATGTACCTTTTTAAGTTAAAAATTACAATAAATTAGTTTTAGTAACCGCGGACGCATGAGAATGTGCGTTCTAAAAAGGAAAAAAAACCAGATCGTAAAAAATCCCGCTCGCACATATTCGTCCGACAGCCGCGTTTCGACCGTGTGAATGTACGATTTGTGTACGATTTGTCAGATTTTGTACGAAAACTTATATTAGTGTAAGCATGTTTGCGAACGACATTTTTTTTTTCAAAGATCCAAATTACCATAATCAAACAATTAGAATGTATGATTTTTTCCAAAATTTCCAAATTCTTAAATAGCGTACACCACGGTAATTATTTGTATACGCTAATGAAACCTACACGCTAATAGCGATTGGCGGTGTAGTTTACAGAATTCCGCGACTATCCGTACCAAACCGTTATTTACACATATATCCGACAAATAGTTCAAAAAATATTGAAGTTTCGTCTTTTGTGCTCTTCCATGCTTTTCGCATATGAACACCAACACTTTTCATAGGTCGGCTTTGAAGTTTGCGCCTCTTGTCCTTTTGTGTACGTTCACGTACGAATGTATATAGAGTACATAACATAGATGTCCTATGCGCATAAAACGCACGGAGTAAACTAACGAATACTACGTTCCGTGCGCATAAAACAATTTCAAACTTTTAAAATTCGTTGGTAAAATGCGTACTTTTTTAACAAGTACTAATAAAAATTTAAATATTCAATACCGTAAAAAATCTGATAAACGCAACGAACTTGCGGCGAGCGCCGGAATTTACGGCGTTTCCAACGGCGACTTCCTTCTGAAGACGGAGTGGAGGACATGAAAATACGCGCCCGCAAATGAAGCAAAACGGCTCAAGGAAGCCGCCATTGGAGACGCCATAAATTCCGCGACTCGCCATTCAGATAAAAATACGCGTGCGAGACGCCATAAATTCCGCGGCTTGCCGCTCAGATAAAAATACGCGTGCGAGACGCCATAAATTCCGCGGCTCGCCGCTCAGTTAAAAATACGCGTGCGAGACGCCATAAATTCCGCGGCTCGCCGCTCAGATAAAAATACGCGCGCGCAAATGAAGCAAAACTGAACAAGCGGTGAGCGGCGGAATTTACGACGGCTTCCTTCTGAAGACGGAGTGGAGGACATATTAAAAATACGCGCGCGCAAATGAAGCAAACGTTTTTTTTTTTTTAATGTCCGTACAATTTCCGTACAGTATGTGACGTACGAATTTTACGAATTGTAAAAAACAAGCGAATACTACGTAGTAATCGGAAAAAAGTCCAAATCCGTACGAATAGGACATCTATGGTACATAAGGTTGAAATAAAACGAATATAAGGCGAAAATAGCTCCCGCCTCCCCATAGTGAAATTTCATGCAGTCTCAAAAAATTAGCCGCAGGAAGTTTTCACCATGAGTAACCTTCGCACGCTATTATTTCGTGCACACTCGTACGAATATATCCGCACTTTTACAACGTAGCGGGGAACTTTTTTGTGATAACCTTTAAGGTTTGAACCATAGTTCAAAAGTAGGCGTTTTTATGGCAGGCCTTTGGTCGGCGCCTTTATCGTAAGTTGTCTTATGTAGTGTTTGGGTATCGAGGACCTTTTCCGATATTCAATATATATCGAATTTCAGGTACCCGATAATCGATATATCTCTTCGATATATTGAAAATCAAAATATCGCGATGTATCTCCAATATATCGCCAATATATCGTATCGGATATATATCGAGGCATTAAAGAAAAAAATAACAAAAATCACAGGTCTCCAAAATCACGTGCCTTCGGACAAGGTGACCATAAAATCTTTGCCGAAAAGAAATACGGTTTTTTCTTTAAAGTTAGCAGAGTGAAGGATATCTCTAAGGTACATTGACGCGGTACACGTGCGAAGTACATGTACGTAATACGCAAGTACGGATTTCCATATGAAAATGGTCTGTTTTCAAATCTTTGACGATATTAAATGCGTGGTTCACACTTGGAAAAATGGGAAAACGATGTCATAAATTTTGGGATCCGTACGCCAAATTTCATATAATGACAAAAAACGCGGCGGTGACAGTTGGGGCGGTTGGTTTTGACCGTTTTGGAGCGTAGCGGCTGACAAAAGATGCAGTTCTATGCGTCAAAACTCGACAGTTGCGTAAAGCAAACGACAACTGCCGTCCGCCATCGGACATCATGTTCGGAATGCACTATTTCGTTTTTGAAGAACTAGTAAATCAACGCCCGTTACACGGGCATGTACCGTGTCAACTACATCGCCAATCGCTATTAGCGTAGAAGTTTATTTAGCATATATGAATAATTACCGCTGCTTATGCTAATTAAGAATTTGAAAATCTTGAATAAAAAACATACATTATAATTGTTTAATAATTCTAATTTGGGTCTTTGAAAAAAATAAATGTCGGTCGCAAACATGCTTACACTAATATAGGTATTTCTAAAAAATCTGACAAGTGCACATTCTCATGCGTCCGCGGTTACTAAAACTCATTAATTATACTTTTTCACTTAAAAAAATACAATTTTGTACGGTCTGACACTATCCGTACACCACACTAATTAAATGATGAACTATCTCCGTTTTGTACAGTTCTAACAAATTAACCCTAAATAGAGTAAAGAAAAAAATAGAATGAACTACGCTAATGGAGAAAAAAAAAAGCGGGGTGGAATTAGCGTACACTACGCTAATAGCGATTGGCGGTGTAGTGTTGGGTATCGAGGACCTATTGTCGATATTCGATATATATCGCCTTTTAGGGATCCGATAATCGATATATCGAATCCATGTACCTAGAAGCTAAATATATGGATATTCACGCGATTTTTTTATTTTCTTCCTGATTTTTTCTCACCCCCCCCCCCTTCCACTGTGGCGCTCGCTCAGTGGGGGGGGGGGAGTCCGTACGATTTTCTGTCGATTTTCCGTACGATTTTTGTTCTTCAGCTGTACGAACACCTATTTTTCGCGATGTATATCGCGATAATTTATGTTGGTCCCAGTACGATATATTTAGGATTCTGCTCGATCGATTATCGCAATATGAATTTACCCGATACCCAACACTACTGTCAAGTTTATCATGCCCGTACCCCGGATGTACGGCAACGTCACGTTGTGCCAGCAGTACGGCGGTCTGTACCGCTGACGCATGGCAACGTCACGTGACGCACGACAACGTCAGTTGTGCTAGCGGTTCCGCGGTCTGTAGCGCTGACGCACGGTAGCGTCACGTTGTGCCAGCGGTAAGGCGGTCCGTACTGCGGACGATCGCACGACAACGTTAAACCGCGAATCGTTATTAGTGTCAAAGTTTAAATAGTGTTGAAGCTAATTTACTGTAATTGATGCTAATGAAGAATTTGATTTTTTTTTAAAAGGTGTATTGTAATTTCGGCTTAATGCTAATTTGGGAACAACAAAATTTAAATATTCTCCGTACGATTGTATACATTAACATATGTATTCGTACAAAATATTAGAAATCGTACGCCGTCGTGAAATTTGATTTTCCGTACATGTCAGTCTAGATTTTTTTGAAATTGTAGATGTTTAGGGTTTGGTGACATTGTGACGTTATGCTCACTTGTGACGACGTCGACGTCATTAATTCAATAACTTTCCGCCATGGTTTCCCGATTTCGTTTTTTCTGCTTTTCTCACTCGATTTGCTATTAAAAATAACTTAAAAATTGTCAAAAATGATTTTTTTAGAATATTTTTCATTTTATACCAATTTCGTCTCGGCTCATTCTTAATAGCGTGAGATAAAAGCGATGATGTGAGAGGGAGAGGGGAGAGGCGACGACGGCGCAAAATTTTGCAATGGATCCCATGAATGAAAGTGGAGGTCCAAGACCACTGCTAGTTTTTTTCTGTACATGCGCGTGACGTGCACGGAGAAAAATAGAGAGGACTCTCCCTCGTCCTAAAATTTTCCCACTCTTGTAGTGCGTGCGTGGGTCATTTTTCATTCGCTGTTTGGGCAGTTCTTTTACTAAAATCACCCCCTCGAGGTGATTTTAGATGAAGTTTTTTTTTTGGGCTGAATTCTCTTGCCCGGGGGTCGATAAGGGGAAAACGCCAAAATGCGTTCACATGACGACAAACACGCCGTATATCCAATGTATGAATTGACATTCACTGTACTTTTGTAAAAATGATTTTATCGTACGGCTAAAGTTTTTATCAAAGTTCCCTGAATTTTAGGGGAAAAATACAGAGAAAAGTAGATACTTTAATACATGGGGACGTATCCTTACAGGCTATTTTATTTCAGCCTTATGTACGCCCTATATCCGACAAATAGTTCAAAAAATATTGAAGTTTCGTCTTTTGTGCTCCATGCTTTTCGGATATAAACACCAACAATTTTCACAGTTCGGCTTTGAAGTTTGCGCCTCTTGTCCTTTTGTGTACGGTTGCGTAGGAATAGCGTATATAGAGTACACAAGGTTGAAATAAAGCGAGTATAAAGCTACACCTTGAATCGTTATTAGCGTATAGAAATTATTAGTGTAAAGAAAAAAATAGCGTCATTCATTCTAATTTAGTGCCAGGAGACGTGGCAGATTATGGTCCATGTCCTTAAATTGCGTAATTTATTATATTTAAGGTATCAATGTCAAAATTTTGGGGTGCCGATATAGCGTACATAAGGCTAATAACGATTCACGGTGGAGTGAAATTTCATGCAGTCTCAAAAAATTAGCCGCAGGAAGTTTTCACCATGAGTAACCTTCGCACGCTATTATTTCGTGCACACGCGTACGAATATATCCGCACTTTTACAACATAGCGGGGAACATTTTTGTGATACCTTTTTAAGGTTTGAACCCGATCGTGTATGTAACCTTGAATCATCATGAACCATAGTTCAAAAGTAGGCGTTTTATGGTAGGCCTTTGGTCGGCGCCTTTATCGTAAGTTGTATCATGGGCTTTTCATGTGATCTTCTTAGATCGATAACTTGATCAGAGACCGTCCGATCATTCGAATCTGACGGTGTAAACAATTTTTTTGGTCCGAATGTTTTAATTGGTTTAATTTCTGGTCCGATTGTTTTAATTGGTCTGAATACAATATGGGTCTTAAGGTAGGTCATATTGTATGTTTTGCGTACAATAGGCACATTGTATGGGCCTACTTTCACCTACTTTTGAACTATGTCATGAACTGCTTGAGGGTGAATCGTACAGCTTAACAAATATCCGTGCGTTCGATTACTAAATAAGCTGTACGAAGCGTACAATTAACCCTGAAGACGAGGGTAAAACATCGGTAGTGTGGATCTTGTACTTCTGAACGCCGGAAAGTATCCAGCTTCCTTCTTGTAACCCTAATTTGCTTGGGAATCAGCACAACGTTTCCTGAGGGCGCCAGTTCCGAGCAATAGAGCTTAAGTCGTTTAATCAAGGTTAGAAGTTTGTCGAAATTACAAGTGATTTGGCACTATTCTGACGTCTTTGAGCTATGGCTACAACTTCTCTCTGCTGCTATTCTGCAAATCAGGCTGTCACACGTGGCAGTCTTCGTGAAGTCTCTACTGGTTCACTAAGTTCGAGCAGTGGAAGTCTTGCTGGTCAGAAACTTGTTTGTCCTGTTGCAAAGAAGTCGGAAGGATGTTTGCAAAGACGTGCGGCAGTTGTTTCTGCATCCTTGGAACGCATTCCAAAGCAATTCCGGTCCGCGAATTTGAAGGAAGGATGTAAGAAGTTTCATCATATGGCTGTCTAACGCTCTGGTTTTGACACATGCGAAGAATCAGCCTGATGTATATTAGTTTTTATGTGTTGCTCGTTATTCCTGTGTGTATGCGGTTCACATCGTGAAGAATGGAAGTCAACACAGCGTATAGACCAACATACTGTTATGCAAATCATTGCTGGCTGAGGAGATTTCAGTCTGTCAACCTTCTAGTGCTAGTATTTGTTACACTGAATTTCTATTGTATGAGACTTAATTGTCTGCTTTCGCAGCTGTTTCTTTTCGTTCACTTCTCTTTTTGACTTATTCATTGAGAGGAAACAGAGACAATTTAGTGCTTAGCGGGTTTTCTAATAGTGCATGTAGTAATTTTAGGATATCTTCCATGTAAAGTTGAAGTCTCATTTTCAGATACACAATGTTGTAAGGAACATGTGGTGGGATGTCAGAGTTGTGGAAGACATTTGGCTTCAAATGTTTTGCCGATTATGGAAAGGAACTAAATGACTGGTTATTAAGGGAGTCTGTTTGTACCGGAGTTGGGGCAAAGGAATGTATGTTGGAAGGCCTGAATATGGGAGAGATGGTTCAGTGTCTGGACTATTTCTTGCCTTCGAGGTTGATGGATTTTGCTGCTGTGGATTACTACTTTGAAACCCTAAAGATCTTAACATTGACAGTCACACCGTATCATAGTCTCATACAAGCAATTATATACGGCCAGAAAGGTTCAGGTTTAGAGGTGTACTCTTTTGCCGTACCCAGTAGCTTTAGAGGTCACATAATTTTTGACTGACAAAAGAGTAGGCATCAGAACCAGAAGTATTGTACGAGTGAGTCTTTAACTATGTTTAATACTTTTTGAGGGTTGAGTGTTATTCCTTCCAAAGATCAACTGGTACTTTTATCACTGTTAGGAATGTCTGTTTCTGCTACATGCCCTCTCAAGAATAACGCCTGAGGATGCAGCTGTGAAAGGTTTCCTCCGGACAAATAATTTTTATTACAATTCCTACTATGCAGTGAATCTCTTTTAGTGTCAAAAAATCTAGCGTAAGGTTTTTTTCCTGTTATTAATTTTATTTCAGGTCCAAGAGATTGGACGATTTTCAACAAATTAGCGTCAAGAAAAAGACAATTCGTATTATTAAAGCTATCTTATGTTCAGGGGGCAGAAAAAGCGGGTACTGAATTAGTGTTGGTAGTGATTCATGGTGTGGTCTCATACTGGGATCTGTGGTGCATGTATGAACAGTGTCAGAAAATTTTAAGACTGTGCCCCAGTCACTCTATGGGCTGAACCCAAGGCAGTTGGACATGTTCATGACTGGGGAGAACTCATTTACACGGCAAGCAGAGAAAACCAGTCCAGTAAGTGTTGTTTGCCATTCCACTTTTACATTTCTTTGGCGTTGTGCCCCCTTGGAGGGCAATTTTTTGAGAGGATAGCGAGGAAGCAAGGTGTGCTTTTGTTTTGTTTCATTGTTAGACTACCACATCGAGCAGCATGTGGAAGTGGGCGGTTGTATTTTTTCATTTTTAAAGGCATGGTCAAGTTAAGTGAAAATTTTTGTACTGTAAAAGTCACGGGAGGCAGCCAATATCCTTGAAGATCGCCTGTAGTGACTGGCTTGAACCCTGAGGTTCGCTGATAAACAATTCCTTTGTGCTACTACTGAAACAGTGAACAATGACAGAGATTGTAAGCCTGAAGGTTTGAAATTACTCATTGTGATGGTCAGCTTGTCGATTCCATTTTTTCCCACAATATCTGATGCCATTTGCGTTTCTTCGTTTTATCATTTGGTTCTGCTGTTTCTGAACAGACGAGCATCACCTCTGCAAGGTACTACAAGGAGGGCACTGGAATGTGGAGTATGGATGGAGTAGAGGGAGGGCCATCACGGATAAGTATGAGTGCCAGTATGTACAGAGGAGGAGGGAACTTCACCGGCAGGCCCAAGCAAGCTCCTCCCGATCTGCCTTCACTACTTTTGGATGCACGAATCTGTTATCTTGGGATGCCTGTAAGTTGCAAAATGAATTAGTCACCGTAGTCCATACCATAGTAGTATATGTTCTTTTTGAGCAATAGGAGATGAACTTTTCAACTTGTCAATAAGCGTCAATGTTGAGAGACTCTTGCTTTTTTTTTTTTTGCACTTGCAGGTTTGCTGGGGGTTTCTGATAGATGTGTGCCTTACTGGGCAATCAGTATTAGAACTGGATAGGACTTTAGGGTTTTTTCTGGCCTTAATAGTCCTCACATGTGGAATATTCTATGCCATGCAATACCAGCTGGAATTTTGGCCAATCATGCAAGAGTTCACTATGGACTCTTGTCTTGTTATTAACCACTGTATATATACTCCAAAATCTCGTCCTCACTCAGTACTTTGCGGTTTTTGTGAAGTTGGAAATCATTCCTTCGACATACGGAAGAAATCCATATGCTTCCTTTGAAGTATTTTTTGCTGACAATCAAAATGCGGTTTTGTTTTTCTTCAGATTGTGCCAGCTGTCACAGAGCTTGTGGTTGCCGAGTTGCTATGGCTGGACTTTGACGATTCACAGAAGCCCATCTACCTCTACATTAACTCTCCAGGAACACAGGTGAGTTGTAGAAACATGTAATAAAATTTCCAAAAACATGTAACAGAAGTTTTCAAGACAGGTAAGTGTGTGAGTGAACATTCACCGCAAATCGTTCTTTTATTGCTACCCTGTCCTTACGTACTGGCAATCTGCAGGTAGAAATGCTTCCAGTAAGCAACAGCTGTAATATAATAAGTGGCAGCTTCAGCGTAACGTAGTCGAATGCTTGGAAACATGCAATTGATTGACTCTGCGGAAACTTTTCCCTGTATGGAAATGGCAATTTTTGTGTTCTAATTGTGTTGCTTCCCACTGTATGTATTGTTGCCTGTCATCGAAAACAGTTTTGGTGAGATTGAGAACCTGTTTTTCTTAGGCACTCGTTTGTATGTACAAGTATACACAAATAGTGTGTTTGATACAAAAACTTTCCCTGTTGTCATCCACTTTTGTCTTTGCAGAATCCCAAGAAGGAGAGTATTGGATTTGAAACAGAGGCTTATGCCATCGCAGACACCATGAATGTAAGTGTCAACTGATAGATGGGTGGGACCATATCAGGGTTTTTGTGAGCTAGGATACACTTTGAAAGGCACCACAAACTTCTACTTTTGACAGTGGGGACTGTGTGGTTTTGCAGTATGTCAGGGCGGATGTGGTTTTTGTGAGCCGCTACACAGTTTGCCATATGTACTTTTATTTTTAATAATGGGAATGTGTGGTTTGGTTGTTTGCCTGTTTGTACTACTTTGAAAGTTGTATTTTTTTTTAACAGTGAGAAGTTTCTGATTTTGCAGTATGTAAAGGCGAAGGTATATACCATCAACTGTGGTCAGGCTCTTGGGCAGGCAGCCATGTTGCTTGGAATTGGAGACAAGGGTCATCGTGCAGTACAGCCGAATGCAGTGAGTAAGTGCTTTTTTTTTCTACCTCCCTGCCGCAAACCTATTTGATGTAATAGAGAACTCTATACGGAAAGTTTAGTCGTTTTCGTCTTTGCAAAACAACTGTTTGGATGTGTGTCTTTTTGTCTTGCTTTGCTTTTGTTTGGAGAGGATAAGGAATATTGTTTCATGTCTGAGGGTTTGTTTTGTTACGATTAACGGTGTTTGCCTGTTAGTTGTTTTTTTTTTCACGTAGTAGAATGTAATGTTTATTTATTTTTGCATTTGGTTTTGCAGCCAAGATCTATGCTCCTAAGGTAAACCAGTCTGGAGGATCTGCAACTGACATGTGGATCAAGGTGAGTCGTGAGGGGAAACAGTACCGCGATCGTTTATGTGCTGAAATTCAATATTTGAAACTAAGTATTTGAGTTTCAACAAGACTTGCAGTTTCTTACGCCATCCGACGATTGCTGTCATTTTCTAGCTCTAATGAATTGGATTTGCGAACATCATGATAGTAAAAAGCCTAACATCTTGGAATATCCTTAACCAAACATGAGATTGCTGAAATGCTCTTCGTTTGGGATTATGGATTATAGAAACACCATGCTGGAATTCTGAAAGAATTTGGTTGGTCCTAAAATATCTCTGTTGCTTTCGGTTAGTTCTTGTATCCCGGAGTCTTGTCTGTAAAAATAATGCCACAATTCGATTGCGACTTATCTGAAAATTTCAACTGTTTTTACTAACTTTCTCCTCTCCACTCCCTCCCTTCTGCAGGCCAAGGAGTTGGATGCGAACACTGATTATTACATTGAGTTACTTGCCAAGGGTACCGGTAAAAGCAAGGAGGAAATAGCTAAAGATATTGAGAGGCCTAAGTACTTCCGGGGCCAGGAGACAATTGACTACGGTTTGGCCGACAAGATTATCGAAAGCAGAGGAGTGGCTATGGAAAAGAAGGTGGGCATGGGTGGATGTCTGTCATTTTTCTTGTTTGTCATATTCATTGTTTGCCGGTTTTCATGGTGTAGATCACAGTTATATTGGAATCATATTGAAGGCTGTTATTCATTGTAGTTAGTATCTTTGTGAAGGAAATGTACGTTGTTCAAATGAGTCGTGACTCTGTCCCATGTTAAAGTTTAAATTCTTATATGGAATGTATGGAACAAAAAGGGCTCTTCAATAGGGTAATTACATATAATCGTTTACTGGCATTACTGGCCAGTAATCACAGTAATCATACAGAAAACTGTGCAATTTGTAACACTGCGATTACTGGCCAGTAACCTAAGTAGTTCCGTATGTGTAATTACCCAAAAAAGTTTAAGCATTTCTGTGACATCCGAAGTTTCTTGGACGGCTTTTTGTACCAGAACGGTTTTTAGTTTGTCCACACAGAAATAGATTCAGAAGTTTTTTTTGTTTTTTTTTTTTAATGAGCTACTGAACATACAATTGTAATACTATTGAAATTCAGCGGCTGTTATGGACCAACACTACTCTTATCTGAATCATAGAAGGTCGACTTGTACTGAACTGTAATCCTACTCTTGTACTCGTCCTCTAAAAAACCACCTCCTCCACCTCCTCGTCTCTTTTGTTTCCCTTTGTTTCCGTGATTTCTTTGAAGTGTGTTGGAGACTCTGAGAAATTACTATGCTTTACGACTCTTGTGGCTTACACAATTATGATTTTGTGCGTTTTTACGTGGTTTGGTTTCAGAATTACGATGATATTTTGGCCCAATCGAAGGCCGTCCGAGCCCAGTATTCACGCCCCAGTGCTGCCGCTGCTGGAGCCGGGCGTTAAGATGTAAAAAAGGTCTTGAAAGGCTTCCAGAATATGTTACAAGAGGAGAAACATATTAAGGAGAAATATATTTTGGTGAAAACATATTGTTTCTCGGATTCCGAAGGACTGTCACTGGGAACACTGACAAAGGAAATAACAGGGAGATAAGATAAAATCTTTGTTTCAATTTCAGTTTCAGTTTTCGGTTGGTTGGAGTTTAGGGGCAATTCTGCAAGTGAAAAAATGGTGGAAGTCGCAGTATTGGAGAATTGCTTGAGACTGGAGATAAAGAATAGTAGGGTTCTTAAAGTTTATTGATTGGACGCACTTGTCTGTAGAGAGTTTTAAGTCTTTGGGGATTGTCGTTGATGGGAAGGAGGTGAGGGGAAGGAATCTCCCATTGAAGGAAACCCTTAATGGTGTATTTAGTATTGGGATGATGCTCTACAGTATATGATGCTCTTATGTGACCCGGGTGACCACTGGTTTCTCGTACGTCCTTGCGATAATGTACATATACTTTTGTCTTACAAAGTGGCCTGTTATAAGGTCTTGGCGGACATCAGTTTGGGTCAACATTCTTCAGGAGCTTCGTGTGTCTTTATAGTTATATGAAACCTCCTCTGTTTTCCCTCTTTTTTTTTTCTTAATTTCAATGTGATAAGTATATGTGGGGAATTCGTGGGATAATGTTTTCTCGTTTTTGGCTGTGTTTTGCTTGAGGTTTTGATGGATAAGCAGATGGCTTAACATTGAGCTCAGTTTGTTTGTTTAAAGTTAGACAAGGTTTTCCTTTGTCTTTGTGATTTTTGTTGACGTCTTCATGACTATGTGGAACAACACAAACACACTGTTTTTGTTTGATAGAAGGCTTAAAGGCATTACTCACGAAGGGTACACCATCTGGGTAAGTCCATGGGAATCAAAAGGGGAAAACTATATCTGGAGGGGAGCAAACGAAAAAAATACGCAACGAACGCACAAAAAAGAGAAGCAAAAAACACACGAAAAAAGGACAGGAGAATTTCAAGGAAGAAGCTTGTATGAATTCTTTAATTGTAAAATAAAACTTCGAAAAAGTACACTATAACCTTAGTAGTATTGAAAGAGTGGTCTCCTGGCCTTGATTGTATAACAACCCTGTCTGTCAAAACTTATAAGAAGTTTCACACGCATCTGTTGACGAGGTTAGTGGCATCCATAAGTGATTATCCACCGCTGTCTTCTTCAAGCAAGGCCGAAGTCCTAAGCTCATTGAGGAGTCTAGAAGATGCATTGGAGTTAGGAAGCCGAGAGGAGAGGTGAACAAGCCCTCGAGCTTCAATTGTGCCAAGCGCAACCTCATATGAAACTGGCAAATGACACATCCAAGATTTGAAAGATCTCCGAAGTGAAAAACATGACATTGCCAGCCGGGTGTTCATGCATTAAGCCCTCTTCTTTAGAGACACTGCATCTGAGCCTATTGCCAGTATGCAATGCTATGCCGTGAGGTCCTGCATGGTGTCACATGGGATATTTTGTAGGGTGCCACCCAAACGGTTCTAGAATCTTAAAAATTCCTGGGGAGCTCTTGCATGGCGAATGTGCTCCACATATTTTGGCAAATGTGTACCGAAGAAGGACAAGCCGAAAGGTCTCAGACCTTTGTCAACAGCATGAATCGTGGTGCAAAGTTGACCAACAATGAGGGGGCACATATATTAACTACACCGCTAATCGTAATTAGAGTTATGAACGCTGATTCAGTCGCCCTAAATTTCGACTCTATCACGTTAAATAGAGTACATAATTCTAAATTATTCTTTATACTATTTAAGGTACGGTTTGATTAGCGTTAATAAATTTAGTATATGTTCGTTTTAAATAGTGTGGAGTACGGACGGCGTCTGACCGTGCAAAATTGTACTTTATTAACTAAAATAGTACTTTATTAACTAAAAAAGTACAAAAACTGATTTAATACAGACTGTTATCATGTAATTGTGTTATCATGTAACAGTGTTTTCACAAACCGTGTAGTGCAAACGTCACAATGACGTGAAATTGTACGTTTTGTCAAATTCTGTACTTGTACCTAATTTACAGTAAAGATATTCAGCGCGGATAATTATTACGGGAAGAAACCCAAATTAGAGTCATTGAGAAATTAGAGTAAATTTTTTTTTGGATTACCCAGATTAGAATTAATAACTCTGTTTTTTTTTCATTTTTTTACTCTAATTATTTCTTTACTCTAGTTACGATTCACGGTGTAGTGGACCAAAGTGCTTAGACGTTGGAAACGAGGCGAAATGCAAATTCCGTATCTTGGGCCATTCAATTGATTGGGGTGGCCACCAAAATAACCACCTTGGACCATTGGGAGAAAGGACCTCGTTACCTTACCTAATGAACATAATCTTTTATACAGTAAGTGGTCACCTGACGAATGCTTCGGATGAAGGTCAGGAATAATTCTTAGCGTACATTCCAACACCTTGCAATTGTAAAGGTTGCATTATGAGCTCACAAATGCGTGTCTCACGGGTCAACGGTCGAGGGGGTAACCTCGTTCAAACCGTGGGTGACCAAATGCCTCAAAGGTATTCCAAGTTTGCTTGTATACCGAAGAATCACCACCTCCTCAATGAGCCACACAAATTGACGAGAAGATATATAGTCATGGAACGCCTCTCAAAGTTGTGGAAACATTGATCTAGATACTAAACAGTTTAAAACTCACCCTATAGCGATGAGGTGGGCACCCTTATAATGCTCCGAGATAGAAACAAGACGTACGGCTTGAAGTGGTGTTACAATGGTAGGTACCTTTTCCAGAGCAACAACTATTAAAGGCCTAAGCTAAAGTATGATGAAGATATCATACCATGGTGTAAGATTTTATTTATCGTTCTTACGAGTTCCGAGTGGAAAGTGGAGGGGAATGGACAAGACTTTGAATAAAGGTTTCCTTAACCAAATGGAAGGATCCGAAAGGGTCATGGGGTTAAATAAAAGGGCAAAAATTCTTTTGGTGCAATAGAGGGAAATGGTCTTTAGTGATTCAATTGTCCCTCTTGTTGTCGGTGATGCATTGAAAAGCCAAAAAAAAAAACATTTTGAAAAGCCAAAATGGTTCAATTGCACAAGTGAGTTTGCCACGTTGTCTGATAGGGTGAGCAACACGGCACAAACTAGTCATAGAGGCCGTAATTGGTGCTCGACGACGTGGAGAGAAACAGAAGGGGAAATCACCCAAACTAAATGCTTCTATTGTAGTGACTCCCATTTCCCATGTGGGCACCGTTGGAGTATCAACCTAGGCTCACATGTTTCCCTACCATTGTTGCGGTGCGGTATTCTCCTAACCTAAAGTTGAAACTGAAACAAATGGTTTATGTGTTTTCCGCTATGAAAAATTCATGGGGGAAACATTGTGTTTTGAATAGCTTCACAAAGATGTGTGGATGCGTGAATAGATTGGTGGTTTCTAGTGACGCTCCTAAGACATTAATGTATTCGAGCAAATTTGGCCTCGTCGCTAAAGGGTCATTATTGGCATACATGTCAAGCATAGTTTGTGTTAATTAGGCATTGATCCATTTCATTACTTTAAGTTATTTTTATTTTGTAAATATTATGAAACCCCCTAATTGGCACAGACAAATGTATGATTTTGAATAGAATTTGCTCCTCGCGTGTGATATCTACGAGAATTACGCTTGTGATGTACCATATGAAGATAGTTTTTGTGCTACATTCCATCTCAACATCTTAGTATACCGATGTTTTTTTTCAATATACATTGCATCTCTCTTTGTTCTTTGGAACTGGGTATTATTAGCAATGTGCATAAGAATACCATTCCACGTATTTTGTTACCGCATCTATTCATTATGACACCACACTAGAGAAAAGATTTAATTGCATTACTTGCGAAGGGTAAATTATCAAAATACAAAGCATGGCTGAATGGAAAACTTTTAGACGACCATTAACTGTTAGAGATCAACAAGTCTACGGACTAGAAACATGGCAGAAGGTAACAAAACAACGAAAAAGCCGACACAAAATTAAAGAAAAATAGTATGACTTTGCACGGAATCGCGAACTTAATTGTATTGCCTGTATGATAAACGTCAGCTCGATCCGAAAGTCGTATTGTAATTTTGAAGCCATAAATTCACGGTACGACACTCCTGCAATGAACAGTGAAGTACGTATGGCAGTAATGATGTTGACGAGTATTCAATCCAGTTTGAATGCTTTCAAGTGTCCACCATTTGAGCAGAATCGCGGGCCCTTATTAGTCGAAGATGCGGCAGGCAACACGGCTTGCCGCGGGAATGCCGTAAAGTACAAATGGTACAACTTTGTACCACTTTCTTAGGGCGTGTTCCCATGTAACCGAAACTTTGAAACGTTACTTTGGATTTTAGCGCAGATTTTACGGTGTACTTTTCAAAGTGTTCATATGGCAATCATTACTTGCGCCTTCATTACTTCAAATATGTGACAATTGTAGACGTCTACAAAATGTGCGACAGCCTACGATAATACGAAACAAAATATAGACGGCTACGAAACTTCCTAAAATCAGTGACGTCTACAAAAACGGCGACGGTTGTAGATGTCGAGGTTTTTGTGACATTGTAGATGTTTAGGGTTTTGTGACATTGCGAAGTCATGCTACCTTGCAAGTCATGCTACCTTATGACGTCATCAACACGTAAACTTTCCGCCATGGCTTCCCGGTTTCTTTTTCTTACCATTTATCCTTCGATATGCCATCAAAATGAGACAAACAATATATAAAAAAAGAAAAAAATATTTCTTTCATTCGATACTATTATTGCTGCATTTCATTTAGAGATGAGAGAAAGAGGAGCGGTCGAATGAAAAAGATGGGGAGAGACGAGGCCGTTGTAAATTTTTGCAAAGAATCCATGAATGAAAGTGGAGGTCCGAGATACAAACGAGTTTTTTTCCGTACATGCTTGTCATTTTTGTACGTACTTGCGCGTGACGAGCATGTAAAAAAATAGCGTGTACTCTCCCTCGTTCAAAAAATTTCGAAGATGTTTCACGCGTGCAATACCTGCTCTCTATTCGTCGATAGGGTGGTTTTTGGTTAAAATCAGTTCGCGATTTGATTCCATTACAAGTGTGAAGATGAGCTGGAAGTGGGTCGCGATGATAATAACGCCAAATTGCCGCATCTTCCAAGTTCCAAGATGACGCAAAATGTACTTGTGTTTTTTTGCCCATTTTTCGTTTGGCGTAATATTTTCTCGGTGGAAGTCCCATTTTCTGTGAAAACGACGGAAAAAACCCTTACTTGAACACATGGGAACACGCCCTTATTAACTCTAACAAAATAGCAATGATGCGCAGAGTACCTGTGACGTAAGCAAGTTGAAGGTCACGCGAAAACATTTTGCCGTGATCGAAATCGAATCTCTCCTTGATCACTCGTCGTCACTACACAAAGATTCATTTTTCGTACTCATTATCTGGCATATCCGTACAGTATCGTACACCTATCATTGACGGAATGTACGAAATGGAAGCGGTAACATCGGGCCAGGTCTACAACGCCCGAAATGGAAAGGTCAATCTCCTGAGAAATGTGGCAGAAGGTTCATCTGCCACGTTTCTGGAATCGGGAAAAGTTAAAAAACTTGCTATCCGCCAGCTGTATTTCGTACTTTCATACGGTATTTTCGTACTTTCATACGGTTTTTTGTACTTTCACAGGCTGGCTGAAAGCTCGACGAACATTTGTAGTCGGAATGGGACTTGCGACTTGTCAGAAGGCGACTCGCAGAATCGACAAAAAAAGTGCAAAAGTAGACCTACCTAATTGCTTCATGACTTCATGTTTGGTAAAAGATTTGTCTATTCATGATTTAGCGTGGATTATTTTATTAATAAAATACGAAGATAAACCAGCTGAATAGCTGACACACGGGAATGAGAAATGAAAAGCAAAAACTAAACTGTAAAACCGAAGGCGGTTGTAAACAGACAAAAAATATATTCCGTACCAATCATATTATTGCCACGTCCCATGGACCACGGAAGCAGCTTGCTGTACGGAAGCATCTGCATTTAAGGAGAATTTTTTTTAGCGGCATCTTCGCCTGGAATTTTTGTCGTGTAGCTAGGGGTCTCGTCCTTCGGTTCTACTGCTGGTCTGCGACTCCTATCACTGTTCGAATACTTCCACCTTTGTCCGTACATACTAGTCGATGGTCCTGTACGGTACTGTACCGTGTCGTATTAGAAATGGAATCGTTTCTCCGAGCCATGTGCGCCTTATCTGGTGCGACACGACTCGCATCATGACCGTATTTCATTATTCGGACATGCAGATTGTAAAACTCGGAATGTAGACGTCACATCAGTATGGTACTGTACTATTTTGGGCGTGGAGGCTACGTGTCCATTTTTGAAAGGTTCCAAAAGGGTGACGAAGCGCCAAACTGCCGTGGATTAAAAGTACGTATTATGTTTACCAGATTTGGCATTTTCTGCAGCCAGACAATCAGATACGCGCGGTCGGTGACATAATGGTTTCGTCGTTTGCGTCCTTTTCCCGCATTCCCGCGCGCGTCAGGTCAACCCGTCGGCGGCCGACAAGTGGCAGTCACGCCGTGCGACGTTAACTCTACAGATTCTCGTCCGTACCATTCTGTACTTTCCGTCCTGCAGTCAAAATGTTCCTGCGACTTACAACCGGCGTCCTTCACCTATTCGTTTGTTATATATTTTTATGTTTTTTTTCCATTTTCGAGTTTTTCTTTCCGACGGTCGTCACTCCGAACAGTTTAAAATGAGCAGAAAAAAGCTTACCCTAAAAGCGTAACGCTCTCTCTCCCTCCTCCCCCCCTCCCCGCAAAGTCACATGGCCGATTTGGCCGAAAAGGGCCTCTTCCCTCTCGACGCCGCCACGCGCCAGGCTCTCAAGGCGGACGCGGACGACTTGTACGGACATGAAGACGCCGGTGACGTCAGCCGTGACGTCAGCACTGACGTCAGCGAGGCGGAACGGCTGAAGGCGCCGCAGCATCTGGGGAGAGGTGAGCTCCCGGGAAAGAGGGGGGAGAGGGAGGGGGGGCGAGAGAGGGGGGAGAGGGAAGAGGGAGGAGGTGAGAGGGGAGGGAAAACAAATCAGGTTTCCATGTTGAAGAGTTGGGGTTTTTAATGTCCGAAATTTTATTTTTCTTATGCATTTTTCAAGGACCAATTAGGATCCCCCTTTTCAAACTTTAAAATTTGGAGCGTGTCCTAGTTCATTTTCCCATGTCTTGATTTGTAAGAATCTGGAAATGTAGTCTACTCTTTAATGAAAAAAAACAAAAAAAAAAGAAAAAATTGTTCCTTTTCTTTTTTTCGATGTTGTGGAATCCGATGTACAATGGGCCAAAATGGGCAGTTGTGGAAGAGGAACAGTTGGTGCCTCGAGGTTATATTGTAGAGAGCGAGCGAGAGAACATGGACAATGTGGGATGCTTCATTCCCACATCGTTATCGTTTGGAAGGTCTATTATGCCATGGAGCCACTTTCATGCTCAATGTGGTACCAATGTCCAATGCCCAATGTTGCATGTTCAATGTTCAATGTGCAATGGCCACTAAACTCCAATGGTGCCATTCCCAACGCCAATGGCCGATTCCCACTGTGTAATGTGTAGTGTCCAATGGCCAATTTCCAACGTCTAATGTTTATTTTGCAAGGACCAATTAACAATGACCAATGTCCATTTTCCAATTTCCAATGTCCATTTTCCAATTTCCAATGTCCATTTTCCAATGTCCATTTTCCAATGTCCATTTTCCATTTTCCAATGTCCATTTTCCAATTTCCAATGTCCATTTTCCAATTTCCAATGTCCATTTTCCAATTTCCAATGTCCATTTTCCAATTTCCAATTTCCAATGTCCATTTTCCAATGTCCATTTTCCATTTTCCAATGTCCATTTTCCAATTTCCAATGTCCATTTTCCAATTTCCAATGTCCATTTTCCAATTTCCAA